>OY796660.1:50213245-50658278 GCA_963680705.1 Rhagium mordax | reverse complement strand
GTACTTACAGGAATAATAATTTGATGGCAGAAAACATGAAGGCTCTGGTATATATAATCGATTACAATGTTATAACGAGGGAGGCCAAGAGTACTCGAAAGTATATTCTCAGGGCGTGCTCTATTACACTTTGATTGATTATATATTTTTTCTTGAGCTGGAGGGCAGTTATTGTCACGTTGGTATTTAGTCTGTATTTGTCAGTTCCCTAAGTAGCGCGAGGCTACGTGCTTTTAAAGATGTTTTCTTTAGAGATGATTTCTTGCTTGGGCCAATCTTTCCTGTACACGATTTAGGGTCACATGTAGTCTTAGGAAAGAGAGTGCACGATCTTGGTTTCTTCAAGGGCTTATGTAAAATTGCTTTTACAAGTGCAAAGCCTCACGGCGCTTCCGATGAGAGGTTACTGAGCGCCTGGTGGTCTAGCTTATTGGTTTAGTTGGGATTTGCTTAACCAAAGTACACCAGTTTTATATCTCAGGGAATTAGGATATTTTAGAGGGGATGGTATGTCTAGGTATGCAGAGGGCTTCTTGCTTGAGTTTTCTTACTTGCTAAATTTCGTTTCTTGAATCTTCTTGCTTGAGTTTTCTTACTTGCTAAATTTCGTTTCTTGAATCTTCTTGCTTGAGTTTTCTTACTTGCTAAATTTCGTTTCTTGAATCTTCTTGCTTGAGTTTTCTTACTTGCTAGGCTTCTTAAAATTACGTTGATTTACCAAAGGTATGGTAACTTGATTCGCAGGTTTTCTCTGATTAATCGAAGGGACGAAGAGTTTTCCGATATTCGTTCGAAAAACTTCAAAGAAAATCCGTTCCGACTGCGCCAGTTATTATCGTCGTCGAGCGGTTTGACTTTTTAAAAAGTGACTTTAAGATTTAAGAGGTACACTTTTTATTTCGAAAATAACAAATGAGTAAATATAACAATATAAATTTAAACTACAAAGATATGTAGAAGTGAACTAAATGAACATTATTATAAGAACTGAGTAAAAATGTCTGTATGGGGTATATTTATAATATTATCGTTGCACTGTCAGCAGTGTCAGCGTTTACACGTCCGGCGTCTTTGACCGTTGGAATGCTGTACAGGGCCGTCCATAACTCGCGCTGCGGTTTTCGAGGCAGGAGCTCCGTACGAAAAGCGGCATTTTTGACTTTTTTGACGTTTACCAAAAAATTTCGTCGCAAAATCGGGTCAAATTTGTCTGTCGAAAAATCATCTTGCATCTCTATCCGAGTCTGTCGAAAACGAAAATAGCTTTCGACACGGCCCCACGAAACCTTCAACAACTTCGTTAATACTCAATAGATCGTAATCGAATATAGCCTAAGCGATTTTCCCGACCCGATCCCGTAGGAAAGGATCGCCGCTGCGCGGCTCACCTTCCCCGGAAAAAAGCCTTTGGCGCCGCAAAGTACATAAAGTTTTAGACGGAGAAGACCTGATCACAGACTATAACATAGTAAAAAAAAAAAAATGTACCAAATATTATGGGGGTCTAGGCAGTATGAGTTTTTACGTCCAAGACGAAGCGCTGCCGAGATCTAAATGACAAATGGTATTACCTACCAGCGAGCAGCGCGCTAACTAGTAAGCCAGTGCCCCTGATGGTCATTGGTGTGAAACTGACAGCTCTTAAAGCGTCGACTGGACGGAAAGTTAGTCGAGTTATACTTGAAAAAGCAAGATCAAAAGGACGGACAGAGCCTTTCGGTGCACCAGGCAAAAACAGACATAGGTCCAACCCAAAACTGGCGTAAAGATTGACTCCTGGGTGCTCTTATTATTATAAAATAGTGAGAAGAAAAGACAGGAGCAAACTACCTCTGCTCTGTTACATTGATATGTCGTATTTATCGATATCTCTTCAATGTTATGAATTATGATATGATACATCATTGCAAACCACCAATTAGCCATCCCTACTAATGTATTATTTGTGTAGTGAGAAAATGTGACATATGGACATGTATTATATGTATTTTTTTTAAATCCAGAGATTGGCTACTTTTCAATTATTTTATAATACCATACAGGTTGTCATCAAAATTTTGTCGAATGTTAGCTATTTCCGGCCAAACCGGAAGTTGCATGAATGAATGGCATGCCTTTATAACCAGAATAATATACCATATTTCCGTAATGTGGAAAAAAATTAGAAAATCAGTTTCTTGACAACACCTCGTATATTACTGGTTCTATCGTTTATTCGACCATACAATCGGATTCCTCGTAAAAAATACATGAGAACATATTTTGGTTTTTCATTTTATTCCAATAAAAAAGCCAGGAGATCGAGTGAGTCTCTTACGTGTACGTAGTTCTAAATATTTTTGAAAAAGAAGTAATAAAAGACGTTGAGTTAATATTCCGTAGTAAAGTTAATATTTTATTGCTGAAAGGTGTTTTATACAGATATACCGGGTGACCACGATATGACGCTCTTGGTTTTACAAGATGAATTTAAAATTTGCGCACTGCAAATAACTACTGTTAAATATGCATTAATTCGACCGATTTAACATTTTCTGTCACTTCCGGTTTCACTGGAAATGATGCTAACTTTGGATTTTTAACTGGAACACCCTTTATATTTTTACATTTTTTGAGGAGGTCAAAAGCACCTAGGTACTTGATAAAATGTTAAATATTATGAATTTTTTGTTCATTTATATCTTGTCGAATGTTACTCTTATGTATTTATATGTATAATAATATGAACAAATAGTGAAGTGTTTGGTGTTAAGTTATCAGTAATAAAATGCCTTATCGAGATAACGTAGTGAGCCCCAACAGTGCCAAAAATAGTTATTGTGGAAAAACGATTTCCGAAATGTTATATATCTTATAACACAAATGTCATATGACATAATATCATAATTGTATTTTTTGATTAATTATTTAAGGAAATCAAAACATTTTTTTGGGGTAACGACTGTCTAGATGAAGAATTAGATTTGTTCATAAAAATGTTAGTCATTAATATTTTTATCTCATGATATACCTGTATCCTAAATGACATACTGAATCTAAAAATGTAAAAATATACAGTGTCCCATTTAAAAAACCAAAGTTAGTGTAATTTTTTGGTGAAACCGAAAGCAACAGAAAATGATAAATAAGCCAGAATAATGCATATTTAGCCGTTATTTGACGTGTCCAAATTTGAAATTTATGTCTTGTAAAACCAAGAAGATATAGGGGCGACCGTCATTTCGTGGTTACCCGGTATATTCAAATCACAGATTCTCCAAATATTTTTTGAAAATTCTGTTCACTTATTTCGTCTTAAGGTTTATATAGGTACATAATTAAAATATTCAACTATAAGTGCACACATCATTTCAATTAGGTATGTCATACGTGGCAATCAGATCTGTTGTTTGTATTTACATGGTTAAGAACACAATGGAAGTGGCTATAAAATACTTGGCTATTAGACGGTATTATACCATATTTTATTAATTTCTCTCTTTTTTTTATTTCATATACTCGTAGATGTTTGTACAATTGCTTAATTGCAATATTGACAATTTACAAGTTTCTTTGTTTTTATATTTTTTTAAAGTACATCTAATAATTTAAACAATATTAAATATACATATACCTACCTAGGTATGTATTTTATATTGTGGATATTAAAATTTAATTATTACTAGTAAATTTCTCAAATTATGATTCTAATAAATGTGCGTCAGATTTTCTAAAACGTTTCTTGTTATTCATTTCACATTCAAGGTGTAAACAAGTGCGCGTGACCAACGACGCGATGCGCATACGTTAATTATAATTATGAAAAACGTTGATCGCTGAAAACTGAAAGAACAACAGCGCGCCTCACGGGCAACACAAAATCTCCCGTTCCAGAGTTTAAAATTAGACGAAATTCTTTATATCGCAACACTGAAACCGAAAATTAAACAGCTGTGTTAGTGAACGTTTGATTTAAATTCTTGTTCTTATCTCTATTTAGTGGCTGTGACATACTTTGTGGGATAATTAATAATATTAACACGATGCCTTCTTTATCTTCACCTACACAATGTGAGTATATCTACGTATGTTACTCAATTTATTTATAAACTGGTATAAGTTAACCTTTATATTATATTCGTATAAAACATTAAAAAGCCATATTTGACATGCAAAGAAAACGTTTTAGTTATATCAAAGTTAAAAAACAAAAAAGAAACAGGAAAAACTTTGAGTCACGTTGGATATTAAAAATAAAACTGTATAAAAGAGTGTGTAAACAATTTCGTGTTCCACGAATGAGTTTATTGCGCTCAAATGAAGCCGCTGCGGATTTTTTAAACTTCTTGTCCAAATAATTTATTATTCTGCTTTATTTTATTTTGATTTTATTGTGTAAATATTTTCGTTTTTCATCTAAATATTGTAGGTGTCTTTTTGCTATTATTTCCGTAAAAAATGCATTAACCTTCCTTTGAATATTAATTAGTTCCTGAAATTTATTAATTTAGGCCTGGTTGTTATGCTAATTTTACTTAGAGTTATAAATTCGGAGATATCCTCAAAATAATATCAACTGTTTCATTAAAAGAGGAATATTATTTTTAATAATTTGTGAATAAAGGTTTCAGTGAAAAACTATTCGTTATTGTATAAATCGTTAAAAAGTTAATTTATATTATGTTTGCTCCTGCGAGTAGTAGCGACATTTTAAACATGCCAATAAGTGAGAACTTACTATATTGAATATATACTTAATATATTGAATATTTAAAAATAACTTATTTTAGGTTAGGTTTCAACTGATTGAATAAAATGATAAATTTTTTTTAATGCAAATATTTCGAGTTGCATTTTCGCAAAATGTTAAAAATAAAGACAGGATTGGAATTTGCCCAACACGTATAGGTTCAGATAAAGGACAACCCAATGACCTGTTTAGTATTTAAGTAACTTAAGGCTATTCTAACGCTCGAATTTATTTTTGCTGTTTCAAGCGTTTGTTACATTTGTACATTTGCTATGGTATATTTCCCAATTTTTTTTTTATATACATATAAAACAATAAAGGATGATTCTACAGCAGTAAATTTTGGATAAAAGCCTTAAATTTTAAATTGTATCACTAGTAAAATGACCATTTTTTTGGCGTTTTGTCGATTAAATTGTCATTTTATAAGGCGAACTTTCAAATATCTAAAACTATAGAATCGTCCATTATTATTTTCTGTATCTATTAAAAAAAGAAAAAATTAAAAATGTTCTTAAACATATAAACAGTTATTGCCCTACCAAACGCTTGCAACGCAATATTTAAGTCGATGGCGAGCTAATATGCTTTTTTTGTTTACAGGAGATTAATAAGGATGAGAAACCTAAAACACGTTTTACTAAATAAATGCAAAAATAATTTAAAAAATGTTATAAATAAAATAACATATATTAAGTTCGGCGTTAGAACAGCCTAAAGTAGAAAGTTTGCAAATTATACCAATACATGTGATTCCGACTTCATCCAGTTCTTACAAAATAATATAACACGCACATTTTTTACCTTGCGGTATCTATTTTTTCTCAACCAAGGCATACACACATACACGCATACGCACACCATAATCAATTCCTGCGATACTGCCATCTGCCCCAGCTGTGATTTTAACTTGAGAGAGATGCAGCGGCTAGCCCGAGTTTTCTTACGGCCGTGATTTAAGATATATATTGCGCTATCAGTTCAATAAATAATAAATAATAAATTAACAAAATGAAATAAACCATATAAGCTAATATTAAAAAAAATAAAACAGTGATGTTTAGCAGGGTTAAATAATACAAGAAAAATGAATAGTGCTGAAGACCCCGAAAGTGAAACAAGATGCAGCTACGGACATGTGTTTCGGAGATATACGAAAGCACGTTTTGAGTACTGTGTACTGTGCTTTCTAACCTTTAGTTATTGTTTCTGATCTTATTACACAGGTCCATTATTTAAGCTACGCTACGCTGATGAGGAGGAGCAATAACTCAGAAACACGTGTCCGTAGCTGCATCTTGTTTCACTTTCGGGGACTGCGGCACTATTAATTTTTCTTGTTATTAAAAAAATACTGTAAATATTTGTTTGTTTTATGTTTGTATGATTAATCGAGGTAACGTTCTGAAACTCGTCAGATCTAAATTGTACGAAGTATTATAAGTACAGGGTTATTGGTTATATTTTGACCCCCTTTATCTCGTCTATTTTTGATAATTCGAAAATTTTCGTAGGTACAAAAGTTATAGCATCTTAGTAATGCCGTCAGAATTCGGATTCGGAAAAATATATTTGTTTTTTTAAATGGAACATCCTGTATATTATTACATATTTGAATAGCGATTTTTTTTCTGATTTCAGCTATATATAGTTTGACTATTTTATTTTCAATACCTTCCGAGATATTTAAGTTTAAAATAAAAATGAGGTACCTAATTAATAACAATTTTTTTTTATTAAAAAATAATCAACAGTC
This sequence comes from Rhagium mordax, assembly GCA_963680705.1. Lineage (NCBI taxonomy): Eukaryota > Metazoa > Arthropoda > Insecta > Coleoptera > Cerambycidae > Rhagium > Rhagium mordax. The sequence continues at coordinate 50,651,793 of OY796660.1, read as the reverse complement.
AATAAAAATGAAAATATTTCTATTATAGAAATTGTTCGACATGGCCGCCGTTTTGCTCCAATGCATAATCTGTATTTTTCTTTTTAATTTGCAATGTCACTTAGAATGATCTCTTCTTTTTCTCTATTAAGGGTATTAATTTCTTCAATAATTTCATTTTGATGAATATTATTGGATCTTGTGGAATAAACTTTATTTTTTAGATAACCTCAAAGAAATGTGTCCATAGGCGTTAAGTCAGGACTGTTAGCAGAAGGCCAACTAATTACGCCGTTTTTTCCTATACATACAGGATAACATAAAACATAAAAAACACAAAACACACCACAGAAATTAGACAACCCCCAAATCCAAAGCCAAAGGCTGTCCGGAAGGGAACTACACATTTGAAAAAACGCAGACAAACATCCATACCCACCGACATTGCCATTTGCCGGTGCCCGGTCTCGAACCGGGACTCGATAGGCAGTGTAGCCAGAGCCATGTCTGTCACTCACGCTTTAGCCCACTGCGCCACCGAGTTGAATGCATAGGTAATTAATATTTAGATAATTGCGAACCATCACATATATTGAAAATATGTCATATTTTTCTTGTTCTGTGTAACCCATTTTATTACGAAATACTCGAAAGAAAAATGGCTAGCGATACAAAATGTTTAAAATCAAAGCAATATTACTTTAGGGACTATGTGTCAAACAAATTAAGCATTTTGTTTTATCGTCATGGGTAACTTTTTAACTTTGCAAACGTTTTTGTCGACTGGAAGTATATCTCGGAAAGTATTGAAAATAAAACAGCCACACTATATTATTCAGCTGAAATCAGAAGAAAAATCGCTATCCAGATATGTAATAATATACCTACAGGGTGTTTCATTTAAAAAACCAAATGTTTACCGTATAACTTCTTTAAACGACATTCAATTGTTTTTCTGAATTCGAATTCTGACAGCATTACCAAGATGCAACAACTTTTGTACCTACGAGAATTTTCGAATTATCAAAAATAGACGAGATATAGGGGGGTCAAAATGTAACCAATAACCCTGTACATGTATTAACAAAATAATAATGTAATTCGATATTGTTCTTTCTTATATTTTGTGTTCTGTAAAACGTAGAATAATCTGTAAAAGTAATATATCGAGTTGCATAGCAAGTTTTTGATATGATCTCTGTATATAGCAATATTCCATCACAAATAGGTAAAGTTTTCAGGAGAACGATATTAAATTCTCAGATAAATAGTATATTTTTGTAAAATTTTATTTTTGTTTTGATTATTGGCTACTAATTAAATAATAGAAGTATATAAGGAAATTTGTTTAAAATCTAGAAATCATAAATTGAAACAGAATTATTTAAATTTTTACCATTTTTTTACCTAAATATCCCCAATGTTTCAATATCCACAGTTATTTAAAAGGCAGCTGGTTATGTTGGTTTTCTAACACAAACCGTGTATTTTTGGATATGAATCTCAAGAAATGTGGTAATAAATCCCAAAAAAAAAAAAGAAAAGGAAGAGAAATAACAAACCGTGTAGGTCTAAAATAATTTTCATCTCCAGATGATGCCAACTTGCACTTCAAGAGTTGAATATGTTGCCCTGTGTGTTAGTGTCACATCAAAGATTCCAATTATCTGTAAATTAAATATAGGTCGTTCAAATGCCCAAATAAATAATTCCATGATGAAGCTATAATTTATATTGACCTGAACGAAATTCGTTTTAACTCTCAAGAATATTTTAACGTGTTTTCATCTATATAAATAATAAATACGCTAAAAATATGCCCTTTGCCTAGCATCGGTTCTCATGTATGAACGTTCTATAACGGTGGTCGATTAAACCCATGCAGGCGTTCTGTTAATTAATGAAATAATACACGTCTTTGAACAACTACAAAGATAATCTATAATGAGTTGACTTGTTCATTTCCCTTATATTTGAAATTGGATAATCAATTAAGCAATTGATTATCTGAAGCAAAAATAAAAATAAAAACTTGCAGTAGAATTGTGAACTATTTATTTAAAATATAAGTTATGTAGTTTTCAGTGTTTTCATCTTTCCCCGTTTTTATACGGTAACATTTGATATTTTTGTTTTATATAAAATACATGGTTTTGCATTTAACTTCTACTGTTGTAAGAAGATAAGAAAACTTTAATAACTTAAACACTAACTCTTTACTAGGTGTTGCTTATATTTTGATAAAACTGAATCTCGTGGTCCATAATAATATAAGCCACTAGAAAGGATCAAACCAATTGGAATTGTTATTACTGCAAACGCTACGAATTTAATTGAGAAAAGTCCGTACCTATGGTTTTACTCAAAACGAGTGGTTATTCGAATCCGGAAATTAAAATTTCGAAAATTTGACTTCTAAACGTCATCTAAAAAATAAAAAAATTTGAATACTATAAAATTTCAGAGGTCTTATTAAAATAACATGAGAATCAACAGTTCTTGATAATAAGGACGTTAGAGTTTTGTAACCTTCTTTCGTTAATGGCGGAAGTTCGAAAGAGATTACTTTGACGCCTGAGGGGCGGCGGTGCTTTTTTAGGACGGTGTCTCGGGCGCCACTTTCTGTTTAGAGTGCAGAAAGACCACTTTACTCTATTAGCAGGATAATAGAGGCTTCAGGTAGCTTCAGTGAAGACACGGTTAAGCCAGGGGTCTAATTAACCTATAAAGAAAACTCAGAATTTCGGATTAAAAACAGAACAAGCTTTATTCAGGAATTAATACAATAAATTGAATATAATTACGGTAAAAATAAAGTACAAATGTAAGCACAAGTATTTACAGCTAAACTTAAAGCAGGCAGGCTAGGCAAAACTAAAAGCGGCAAACTACGGTTAAAAAGCGGAAAAACAACAAGCAAGCAAATAATACGGTGGCAACGAGAAAGCACATCTACGGTAAAGCGGTTAAACGGAAAGCGTGCGGCAGGTAAAAAGCTCTCTACAAACTGGTTACTAGCAAAAGCTCGGTTAGAAATCTATATTTGACCAGGCAGGATAATATAATTTACAGGCGAAACATATATGTTCGAATGGCGTTCGGCAGATTATTTTTAAGACAAATTTAATTGGTAAAAATAAAATAACTACAACACGGAATAAACGGATAAAACTTGACTGGCTACTCAAGGTGGAAAACGCGTATTTCATAAAACTACTAAAATATTTTAATGAAAGCAGCGACGCCCTGATGACAGTGCTATTGAACGATTCCACGTAAATTAGCAGGCCACCAAAACGCCAAGGTTTACGCGGTATGTAAAATCACAATCTCGGAGTAAAAATTCGGCGACGCCCTGATGACAGTGCCAATAGACGATTCCACGTAAATCGGCAGGCCACCAAAACGCCGTTTTTGTTCGCGACTGTTAAATCCCGGATCGCGTGACAAGATGCGACAACGTCCTGATGACAGTGCCAATAGACGATTCCACGTAAATCGGCAGGCCACCAAAACGTCGTTGAGTTGCACGCGTAACTTAATAATCCGTTTTACTACTTAAGCCAGACAAGTGTCGACGCCGTCCGGATAATTACTGCCAGTAAGCGGTTCCACGTAAACCGGCAGGTTATCAAGACGTATCACGCGAGAGCACAAGTTGCTCTTGGGCCGGACAAACTACCTCGTGACGTTGTACTGACTTAGGATTAAATCAGCAAAACGTACAACGCGACTTAGAATTAACACGATTCGAACATACACGGAATATAAAATGATTGAAAATAAATCACAGGTCAAATATATATTAACTTAGAAAAATTTCCTTACTCTTTTGCTGACGTCAGAGCTCTCTCTTGGCGGTGCTTCGGTGCGGACTTCGGTTCGGTCTGGTGGTCTGGTCTGGATCAGGCGAAGCGCCAACTGAACGTTAAACGACGGGTGTGTTAGTTTTGTAGCCGGCTTCTGACGTGTACCCCTACCCAACTTGCGCACTGAACGCGAAACTGACTTCAAGCATCGCTCACTTATTAAGACCCGGTGTAGCCGGTACTGCAGTCCTTGCATTATCTTGCATAACGCGTGATCGGAGCTATCTCTGGTTTATCGCATTCGTTGCGGCATAATTTAAAAATGCATAAACGGAAAAGACGCGGTTCAAAATACTTAATTTGAAGTAAATTAATATTTGTTACATTTTACCTGCCTGTTTTATACATTAAAAATTATATTTTATTTACAAACTAATGATACGTCGGTGCTAAAATTCACTTCGTTACAGTTTTATTCTTTGGTCAGCTTGGTTACTTAATTTTTTCTTATATACAGGGTGTTAAGAAAAAGTAGGTCCAGCAGTTAACCATTTTCTTTGGACGAAAATAATGCGACTCTTATAGTGTGATTTCTTATTTTGGCGCTTAGTTTTAGTAAATTTGGATTTTTACCTGAAATTTTGCACAGACTTTTATCTTACGCAGATACACTTTTAATGTAATTTTGGTAGAAAAAGTCAAGTGCAAACGTGGAAAAGGGGGGTTGTGGTATCCATTAACCTCCCCAACTTTTTCATTCGTACGCCTATGGTCAGATAATTATTTTTAGATTAAATACTTATTTCCCTAACTTTCTTACTCTTATAAAATTTTAATTTAAGACTTAGTTAACGAGATATTCCAATAAATTCAGATGTGTGATATTAATCCGAGGGGTTATCATAGCTGGTAGTCGGTGTACAAATTTAAATTTTTTCTAGTGATACGAATTTCACAAACACGTCTGTGGAATGATTTCAGTTGTAGTAATTATGTTTCTGCATAACGTCACATCTCTAAATTACCCTCGAAATTACCACTTAAATTCAGGTTACAAAAATATTTTTTATTTTTAGTTTTTGGGGAGTTCTGAAAGATTTTGTTTATTCGGTTCCAATTTTAATGAACAACAATTATTAGGGGAACGAATTATAGAAGGTGCAAGGCAATTTAAGCAAAAATATTTTCTGTAAATTAGTATTTTTATTTGCTTTTTTTACCTACGCCAGTGGCATAAATGAGAATTAAATTATGTTTTATAGACAAAAATGTGTACACTACTGTTTTTTTTATAATTTTTATTTTATCGAACTACTTATGCTTAACAAAAAACGTCTAGCATTGTTTGCCTAAAAGTAATCGATTTTAAAAAAAAAAAACAATGGTTACTACAAACAACAATAATAAAAATATTACATTCCGAAACTAAGATAATTGAAAATGGATCTCAATTTATTGGATATCTCGTTAATAAAGTCCTAAATAAAAATTTTATAAGAGTAATAAAAGTTAGAGAAATAATTATTTAATCTAAAAATAAATATTTCGAGACAATAGGCGTACGCATGAAAAAGTTGGGGAGGTTAATGTGTACCACAACCCCCCTTTTCCCCGTTTGCCATTCGACTTATTTAACCAAAATTAAAAAAAAGTGCACCTGCATAAGACAAAAATCTGTGCAAAATTTCATGTAGAAAAGTTAACAACTAACTGAGTTATTAATAAAAATAATTTTCAAAATTTAAACTTTAACACCCTGTATAAAGAAATCTACTTGTCAAAATAAAAAATCACACCATAAAAGTCGCATTATTTTCGTCCAAAGAATCTGTGGTTAATGGCTTGACCTATGTTGTGGATGTTTGTCTTTTAACTTACGGGAACACCGCTAATTTTCTTAAGGTGGTAATTATACCAGCACCACTGACAAAGTATTTATTGAATAACAATTATTCAAAACTAAAAGGTAAGTAAACGTTACTTTCGAGATAATATTACAAATCATATATAACACGTGTTCTCTATGCAAATATTGCGAATGAATACACACACATTGTCTCGTCACTCTGGATACATCGCTTGATCTGCGAGAGTTCAGGTTCGCGCACGGCGGCCAAGTAATCAGTGCCGATACAGTCGACCACCACAAATAAAAAATTTAAAAAGTTTCTAACATAAGTCGCCCCCCTTGAAAGGCTATAGGGCTTTCAACAAAATGAGAAACATAAACTTGTAACACTTATCACATTAGTTCGGTAGAATGCACAGCTTAGTAATAGGCCTCTTGTACACTTCTTGGGAAGTTTTTAAAGTTGCGACTCGTGTTACACCGTCATATCCTTTGTGGGTTTCCAGCACTCGACCAATGCTCCATCTGAGAAGAGGTGCATTATCGTCCCTTATAAGAACTAAGACTCAAGGTTGAAGAAGTTCATCACATTTCTGCTTCCATTTGTTACGAACTTGCAGCTCTGACAAGTATTAACGGGACCAGCGATTCCAGAAATGTAGTAATATTTTTTGAAGGCGTTGAAATTTTGCCAGCCGGTTTTCAGGAGCCTCTACATAATTAGGGTCAGGAATGGAGGTAAGCATTTCTCCAATTAAGAAATGTGAGGTTGTCAGTGCGTTAGGATCGTTCGGATCAGCGGATAATGGATGCAGGGGGTCTGGAGTTTAAACACGCTTCAATTTGTGTCAATATGGTTGTAAATTCTTCAAAACTAAGTATTGAATTACCTATTACACATTTAAGATGCTTAACAAACAGATTTAACTCCCGCTTCCCATATACCGCCAAAGTTAGGAGCGCGGGGAGGAATGAAGTGCAAGATATTCCCTCCAGAGATAATTCATCTTGAAAGTCGTTTTTATGAACATTAAATAATTTGCGTAACTCAGAGTTAGCACCCACGAAATTAGTTCCGTTATCAGAATATAGGTTGGTGCATTTGCCCCTCCACGAGGAGAATCTTCTCAAAGCTGCAAGAAAAGCGTTAGCCGTGAGATCACTCACCAGTTCAAGGTGCATGGCCTTCGTTACTAAACAGACGAATACGTATACATAAGCCTTTATTGATTTATAGTTTCTAGTTAGGCGATCACGCAACATGAATGGACCACAATAATCCAAACCGCAATTAATAAAAGGTCTTGTCGGGGTTATTCTTTCCTTAGGTAAGTCAGACATGAGATATTTAATATTTTTAAAGTTGTGCCTAAAACAAGACAACTTCGAGTTATTTTCTTTACTAGATTTCTACCGAATATTATCCAAAATCGGTCTCTCAAAGACGCTAATACTGTTTGAGGCCCAGCGCAGCAATCGTTTATGCTCGGATTCTCCAATTAAAGTAGATAAATGATGAATTGATTGTAAGATTGCCAGGTGTTTTTTACGTACGTCAAAATTAGCATGCTTGAGTCTACCGCCTACTCTAATAATGTTTTGAGAGTCGATAAATGGATTAAGAGAAAGAATTTTGCTTTTTGTGCTAATTGCGCCAAACCTTTTTAATTATGAAATTTCGTTTGGAAATACCTGTTGTTGAACTAAATATATTAATTTTATTGTAGCAGATTGGAGTTCCTTGGTTGTCAGCGAACCACTTATTTTGTTTTGTTTTTGACTTAAACAGTTATGTTTAAATCGCAAACAATAAGCTGTGACGCGCAGAAGTTTATTGAATGATGAAAGTTTATTAATCAAATCGAAGTCATTTGCTGCAAGATGGACAGTTATTTGAGTTTTTTTGACTTCTGAGATAACTTCTTGAGGAGATTGTTATTGCTAAAAAGCCTTGGAGTTGTTTACGGCCATTCTTCCTTTTGTTTAGAAAACCATGGGGGTCAATTCCACCATAAGTTTGTGGTTTTAATGGCCTTTGGTTCTAAACCTCGTGAGAGAAGGTCCGCTGGATTACATTTTGTGTTGACATACTCGTAGTTCCAAGAATTTGGTTCAGTAAGAAACTCTATCTGTGAACCTCTATTGGATACAAATATCTTCCATACATTTGAGTGGGATTGTATCCAGGAAAGCACGATTGAAGAATCAATTCAGTGATACATTTTACTAAATTCTAATTTCATGCAGGTTCTAAGTGATATTTGAAAGTTGAGCCAGTAGTAAAGCAGCACACAGTTCAAGGCGTGGCATAGTGGTTGTTTTTAAAGGCGCTACCCGTGTTTTAGAACATAACATATGAACAAAAACATTTCCTAGCTTGTCTATACTTGCGGATAAACCTGAGGCTGAATGATTGCTAGTTTGTACTACCTGATTTTCTGGTTCGCTTTTAGGAGAGTTATCTATAGAACTTTAATTTGAAAAATTCAGTAAAGTATGACGTTTTTTATCGCATTTGCGATATGTGCCCTATATACAATCTTTAGTTGAGTGACCCTTTCACAAACAATTTACACAGAGACTCAAGCGTTTTATTTCGATTATTTCAGTCAGAAATTATTAACCAATGAAACTACTACAATTAATTTTTAAATTTGGACCAATGACAGCAGTATTATATCGATAAAATCCCTGAAACAGTTTTATCAACAGTAAAAACACAAGAGCTTTTTTTTTATCGGATAAATTTCTCTTTGTAACGAAACAATTTTGCCAAATAGTAATTTTAAGAGAAAAACTGACATGAAAAAATCGCGAGACCGGAGGTCGAGCGATTTTGTCAAATGTCAGTTTTTCGAGCAAAATTACTGATTGGCAAAATTTTGAGTTACAAAGAAATTTATCCATAAAGAAAAAGCTCGAGTGTTTTTTGGCAAGATAAATTAACGACAGAATATGTGAACGAACAACAACAATAATTATTTTTATTTATACAATTATTTAAAGGAACAGTTATTAAAAATACAGTTGTTATAAATGGTTTGGTTTGGTCATGGTATAAGGAGAATGGTATGCCCGCGCGCAGGCACGGTGACGTCACTCAGTTTAAAATGTGGCAGGGGTGACATCACAATTAACCTCAAAAATATGTATTTTCTAAAATTATCGAATATTATGTCAATTTTATTAAAATTTCTACTTAATTTCTGTACTATCAACTAAAATCTTGTTCAGTGCATTATTAATAAATTTTTAATTGGCTTAATCTAATAAAATGAGATGCTTTTTGATAGTTGGAATTCTAACCTAAAATTAGTAGTCTATTTTTAATATTTTTTCCATCCTAAGCGATCTATCACAATTTATTTTCCTTTTACGACAGTCAAGAAACAACACCAGGCATATTAACAGTTGGAACTGCATCAGATCTTCAATTTCTACTGTTTCTGGAGGGAATATAACAACATCTGCTGTATTAAAGAAATTTTAAAATCTGTTGATTCTGTTGGGTTGAAATGTACAGAAGAAATACGTGCTATAAACAGACAATAGGTAATAAAAAGGATAAACCGGCGAAATAAAAAATTAACCTGCTATTTATCATATTAATTTTATCGCTGATCCATATACTTTCGCGAGCTTTTCAACGCGGAGAAATGTAAAATACTTGATGTCAGTACCTTTTTGTCTTCGTGTAATAATTGTTACACCCAGCCACAGCACAAGCAAGCATGGTGCTATTCGTTAACACTATTAAAAATATTAAAATAAAGATTAAATGTGCGGAATCACAACTGACTTTCGACGTTTTTTAAACTGAGTGACGTAATGCGCAGTAGATACACAAATTGGACGGCAACCTGACATACCATTATCCTTATACTATGGGTTTGGTGTACTGATTTTAAAGTGACGTGCGACTACTAGATGTACACTGATTTTGAGGAGCAGGCATTTTTATCGGTGATAAAAAACGATGCACCTTTTTTATCGCTGTCAAAGTGACAAAACGTGACTGTCAAATAGACTTTTTCATATAGGAGTTAATTTATCGCGATAAAATCATACTTTATGTCAACTGTCACTTAATACGTTTTTTTTTTTTTCCTTATGGGTTGCGGTTCTTTGGCCCGCTGTACTGAAGCTTAAGCTTATTGTACCCCCATAGTCTCCCTATTCCATGAGACCCGTTCCTCCCATGAAGGCGAGTATACGGTCGATGGGAGCATTGACTATCTCTTCCGGTGTCACTGATGGTTCACCGAAATGTGCAATCCTTCTCGCCGCTAAGGCCGGGCATTCACATATGATGTGGTGAGGTGTTTCCTCCTCTTCACCACACATCCTACATTCTGGATCATCCTTCACCTTTATGTTGGTGAGATGTCTGTTTAGTGTGCAGTGTCCTGTTAGGATACCCACTGCACATCTTAGCTGCTTTCTGCTCAGCTTCAGCAATTCGTTAGTCTTTGATTTGGATGGGTGGTCGCCTAAGAATATGCGTGATTGTCCCATTCCTGGTGCCTCTCTCCAATGCAAGTTGTGTTTCTGCCTTAATATTTCCTTTACTGCGCCTTTTGCGGTGCTGTATGCGATCCCGCATGTCGGCTCGGGTCCTATCAAGGCTTTTTTTGCTCCTCACTTAATACGTTACTTTGACATTTCGTCGTTAAAGATATGTTTTTGTATTTAAATAATTTATTCGTGAAATATTCTCCGCAAATACCATTCGTGCTTGAAAATTTTACCTATAAATTTTCTCGAGCGATATTGCCAACAGTAATATTACTCGTGTAAATTGGTCACTTTATTATCAAAAATTAAATCCCTCGCGCTAAAGCGCTCGTGTTTTAATTAGATAATAAAGTGGCCAATTTACACTCTTAATATTACTAGGCAATATCGCTCTCGAAAAAAATTTATCGATAAAATTTTAAGCACTTATGATATTACATACGATAAAACGATCTTTTGTATTTAAATTTAAGAATTGTTTGCAATTGTGATTCTCTTTACAAAGGATACAACATCATGAGCTGGTTGATACATAAGCTTTTACCTTATGCTTTGTGAGATTTTGAGTATGTGATTGAGCATTGTTTGCAAAGCTTCAAGTAACCCACATTTTTGTTTAAGAAATTCTAATAAAAGTACGAATGTTGGCAAATCATTATTGGTATTTTGTGATTCTACGGGTGTGGATGGATCAAGTTATTGATAACCATATAAAAGGTTAACGTGTCCCAGTGTTCGACTGGCTGTCCTAAAATCTTTAAACACCGTAAGTGCTACATTATCCAACATAGAGCGTAGTTCTACATAAGACTCTTTACAAATTGGAGTTAGGTTAAATAAGGCTTCTACGTGATTTCCGATTAACCGTGATTCATTTTCATATCGTTCGAGTAGTAACTTCCACGCCAAATCATAATTTTGTGCGGATATTTAGAGAGAGATTATTGCCTACAAGCCTCGCCTTTGAGAGATAATCTTAGATAGTGAAATTTTTGAATTTTACTAATGGCAGTGTTAGTATGAATTATGGAATTAAATGTGTCTCTAAAAAATAACCAATTACTGTAAGACCCATCAAAATGTGGCAAATCCAATTTAGGTAAACGAATTTGATCTTGTGTTTGCGCTTGATGTGAATTATGTTCGGAATTTCGGAACCGGACCTGGACCGAGAACTTGATGATACCGATTTGATCACGTCTTTTTCAGCAATAATGCCTTTTACGAGAACAGAGACAATAGCAAAGTACTTGTCCTCGAATGTAACACGTTCGTTTTCATGTTCATCCACCTTTTCGGGGTTTAAAATTTCAATTTTAGTTTGATTTCATTGAATTCGTCGAATAACGGCTCTATTTTCGATAAACGAGTTTCAAGCTGAACTATGTCTGGATTTGTTTTATCAATTTTATCTAAATAAGTTTCAAAACGGGGTAATTGTCCTATTTTAATGGACCGTTGAGATTTTAAATCAGTTAAATCAGACATTTTTTAATTAATAATGTAATTAAAATGTGCTATTTTGTTAAAATAATAAATATGATATATCTAAGCAGGGTTAAGTTAAAACTAAATAATCCCAAAACCTTATAAAAAGATTAACAGTTTAATACAAAAGTCGATTTTATTATGTATTTGTTGACATAATGAGAAGAGCGCAAAAAATAAATATTAGTTGGTAGGTAATAACGCACCGAATAGAGAGGAGTGTTTCAGGGTGACTCTTTGAGTCCGCTCCTCTTCTGCATCTCACTGCTGCCGCTATCTGTTGGACTCCGCCAAACCCGCGGGTATTAGTGTGGGCCACCCAGCAACCGGAGGCATAAGGTCACCCATCTATTTTATATGGATGACCTTAAACTCTATACCTCCGGAGAGCGAGAACTTCAAAATGCTCTCAGGATGGTCGAGGAATACACGCGGGCAATTGGAATGGAGTTTGGGTTGGACAAATGCGCAGTCGTCCACCTCAAGAGAGGACGATGCGGGGAATTCCACGAAGATGCGCAGCTCGCAGACGGAAGCATCCTACGACATTTGGATGCCGGAGAGACCTACACATACCTGGGTGTGGAACAACGCCACATCCAGGTTGTGAACCAAATAAAGGATTCTCTCCGTGGCAAGTACAGACACCGACTCCGAAAGATTTGGTCTTCTGAACTTTCGGGGAAGAACAAGGTGTCTGCCACTAATATGCTTGCCGTTTCGATTCTGCTCTACTCCTTCGGAGTAGTTAAATGGCGAGTAGATGAGCTGCGCCAATTGGACAGGGATACCCGCTAGATGATGAATATCCATAGGAGTATTCATCCTAGATCGTCCGTTCCTCGTGTGTACCTCACACGTCAACGAGGGGGGGGGGGGGGGGCGAGGACTCCTCTTGAGTCTGGAGTGTATGCATGGCAGAGTGGCACTGAGTATGGCATGTAACATCCTAAGGAGCTCGGATCCGCTCCTACGGTTAGTGAGAGATCATGAAACCGTGGGAGTTGGCGCTTTATTGTTTAAGGCAGCAAGGCAGCACAGAGGGCCGCAGATGAACTCGGTCTCGTGTTCGACTACAGGCGATGAGGCGGGCGAGGTGCTGATGCAGAATCAGTTACTGAGCTTCCGCCGAATCGTCTGACAGCCCAAATTAAAGCTGCCGAACAGAGGAATCCGTTCAGGCAGCACGTCGATAAACCCCTGCACGGTGTTTTCTTTAACAACATAGAAGCACTGGGTTTATCGACAGAGCTGACCTTCGCATTCTTAAGGTCAGCGGGGCTGAAGTAGGAGACCGAGGGATTCATTCTGGCCTGCCAAGATGGTGTTATTAACACATTGGTCTATCGGAGTCGCGTGATGGGTTTAGAGGTTCCTGATATCAACTGCAGGACCTGCCGGCAGGCGCCAGAGTCGCTCATGCATCTATTATCTGCATGTCCGATTTATGCGACTTCGGACTACATCCACCGACATAACGCGGCTTTACGAGTGCTCTACTACCATATTCGGCACTCGTACAAGATAGACCAAACACCAGTGCTGCCTTATATCCCCGGAGATATCGAGTCCGTTGTCGAGAACGAGAAATGCCGGATTTACTGGAACTACTCGTTCCCGACCGTCAGGCGAATTCAAGCCAATAAGCCTGACATAGTCCTCCTCGACCATCAGACCAAGGTGATGTATGTCATCGAGTTCTCAGCACCTGCTGAAACAAACATCGCCTTGAAGGAGGAGGAGAAACGAACTAAATACAGAGATCTCCGGTACGAGCTCCAAGTGCTATACCCAGGCTACTCTGTCAAGATGGTCGTCCTGATAATCAGTGTACTCGGAGGTATGAAGCCCACGCTGCTCTCCGCATTGAAGACCATGCCTGCCTGCCAAACATCGGCAGAATGGTTGGCTGATCAAATGCAGAAAGCGGTCATCCTGGATCCCTTCGTCTTCTTAGGGCACACGAGTCTGGAATCTACAGTGACTAACCCTGCGGGATATGGGGAGTTGCTGTGGATTATTCGCTGGCGCTCTCTCTGTGTGGTGTCGGAGGCCACAGGGAGACTGTCCAGCATTAGCTTCGGGAAACCGAAAAAAAAAAAATAATAATAAGGGTATAAATAAGACAAGTGTTATTAATACCGTATTAGATGTTTCGATGTCGCAATTTAAAAATTTATCTTATGATAAAAAATGTTACATATAATTAGAGAAAACATAATTTCACATTCCGCAGCAAAGCAGTTTTCTTAATTTTGATATTTAAAAAGTAGAAAATTCTCCGAAAAATCCTTCAGAAATCACTCTACTTAACGAAAAATAATCAATATTATAACGGCTTAGAATGCATTTAAATAAAAAAATCTTTTTGTAGCGCAATTCTATGATCCTTACTACATTAAACTGTGAATGAAAAAATTAAAATTGTTCAAGCGGTTTTGTTTATCTCCATACTTACGTACCCTTGCCAACGAGAATTTTTTTATTGATAACTGGTGCCACCTTGGAATTATAAGTAAAACCTATTGTTTGATATGAATTATTTGCGGGTTATTTATAATACCATCACATACGTTGAGGACCAGCACATCGTGCTGAAACCTATTCCTGGTATAATATCGGTATAATAAATCGGACATATCTCTTAGAAATGTAAAAAATTTATTAACCTAACTGATTTTAATCGTATATGTTAGTATGAGCCTACTTATAGTTAATATTAATTTTTTTCTATGAGTGCAATAGAATGTGTTATTTTGATATATTTATGACATTAGGCAGCTGACCACTTTATTTGTAGAATTAAAAATTTGGTCAATCGACAATTTTGAAAATTTATTAAAAAATAACGGTAAATGTGCCATCAAATATTATAACATTACTTTACACAACGGTTCATTACCTTTTCAAATGTTTACTAACATTTTCCAATAAATGATATACGGGGTGTTCTTCGGGGCACTGAAAGCAACATAAAAGAAAAGGAAAAAGTCTGGTCCTGGAATTTTCCCCAAATAAATTATGCTTGCGATTGGACTAAAAGAGTGTAATGTTTATGCCAAATTGTATCCCAATATGTGTGGCCTCTACGAAAATATGGCGGTATGAATAATTAACCAAGAACCACAAAACACTCCGTATCTGGAAAACCATTCACTTTCAAGCGTTAGTATGGGGGTGTTTTGAACTCAGCAAAGTGTGCTCTATCTACCAGTTCACTATATCCGTCATTCAAAATAGTTAAAGATATTGCCCAAAGTATACTCTAATTTAATTAGGAAAAATAAGATTTTTTTGTTTTCATGTTTTTTTTTTATTTATGTAAATGTATGAATTCTAGCTATGGATACCGTCTATCCTGAACCAATGTCAAGATTACATAGAAGAGTGGTTCCAAAGAAAAGAAGAGGGGGGTCTTCAAGATATCGCACTCAACCCGTCACGTTTTCAGAAATACAGGTATACGTTAAAACAGGAATTTAGAAAGATGTTAGACTAAATGACAATTAATTAATTTAATTTTAATAGCTATTTTCATGCTCGTTTATTTTTAGAATGAAGATTTGTGTTTAATTAACATAAAACATTTACAAATAATTTATAGGAAATGCAATTTTCATTTCGAACAATTTCTCTTTTCTCTTTAATTTATTTTATATGATTGTATTATCACGAGAAAATTGTAACATTCTATGCAACTCATTGGATATAGGTATGTTTTTGTTTGCGAATACCTCTACTTTTTTAATAAAAATCCAAGACAGTACAAAGAGGTGATGTGTTATTTCATATTAAATGGAATATATGGAAGGTATTTGTCAGTAAATATGACGGTTGATAATATACTCGTATGCTTAATGTGCATTATGTTCAGTTGCACAACGCACAAGTAAAAATATCAAAGTAGAATACAAATGGATTAAAAATAGAATTATAATTGGGTAATACACAAAGATAATTTATGTAGGTAAATTGCTTTTGTCTTTTATGCCATTGGAAATACATATGTACTAAACTGGTGCACAATTGAAGTGGTTATTGGGAAAGTATGGGCAATATTTGAACCTTAACATTTTTGGAATTAGATCATTAATTGAGATATAACTCTTTGTGATCGTTAGCAAAATGCATTAACCTTCATTCACCGTAGAAAATGTTATTCATACCCGAGTTCATACCGATATATCTTCTCAGACTGCGGTAGTTTCTAACAATTTATGAATCGTGGTTCTCTCTGTTACAAATTATACGGATTTTTAGAAATAAATGTATCCCGATTAATAACTAAAAAATTCTAAAACCGTTTCGGCAATATTATTCAAGTTTCTGAAATATTCTATCAAAATTGATAAAACATTATTTTCAGATTTTTGATGAAGTGCAGAATATAAGAAGATTGGTGAAAATATAAAAACTTTGAATTAATTTCTTTCAATTCATTTCATATTACGTTATATAATTTGTTCAATTTGTATTCGAAGAGGCGCTGGTAGCGTTGAATATCGCAGAAAAAATTGTTATTGGCAATCGTATTAAAATGCTGTAGCCTAAAATGTAAAAAATTTGCCATTATTTCTATAATAATAATTGATATCTCTAAAAATAACAAAAAATGTTCAAATTGTTTCTTCTGAATTACTTATAAATCATAATGAACATATTTTAAAAAATTACAAAATTTTCTTAGGGATTTGGGAGAGCAATGAACTTTAACATAAATGTAAGGGCCTGGATAATAACCCTGTAGATAAAAGAAATACCCACGATTTAAAAATCTATTTACTATGGACGAAGGTCAATGAATTTTGTTAACGATCGCAAGAAGCCGTGTTAAGATTAATCGTCTAATTCCAAAATATTGAGCTTCAAATATTGCCCAATTGCCCATATTTTTTCAATATCTACTTTAATTGTACACCAGTTACACACATGAAAACTTGTATTAATAAAAATTAATTGTTTATATTTGTATTATTAGGAAGTGGATGAAGAAAACGTAGTAGAGGAGGTAATTCCAGAAGCTTCTACCTCAAAATCAGAACTAAGTCTTCTTAACAAAAAATTTGAGGAATTCAAGAGAACCAGAGACATTGATATTCTTCTTAGCAATAAATCTGATGGAGATATAGTTGTTGACATAAACAAAAATGTACCTTTAACAACATCTAGATCAATAGGGAGGCTTCCATCGCGGCCTTCATTTTAACATTTTTCTAAAGTGTTATTGGATAGAAACCAACTTGCCTAATCACTTTTGTATTATAGGTATTAGAATATGAGAATATCAAATGCTTTATGAATTTGTTTAGAAGTATCGAATGTAACAACTATGTTTAAGGATATATTGGTTAATAGTAAAATTATAATGGAGAATTGAATTTCTCGAAAATCACAATAAAATGACTTTGTAGCATTAGTTATCCCATAGCTTCTTAGTGAAATTAGTACTTACCCTTATTCTCTTCATTGTTTTTTACATATTAGTCAAAAGCCAAGATATGTTTATTTTTTAATTTATATTTTCAGTAGGTATATAGAACTTAGAAGATGTTTTATTTTCATACGTTAAAAGAGGCCCTAGATATTATTTATAATGAGGTGGTTTCTACCACTACGTGACGAGAGTAAAAACACCGTAGGTAGGGTGTTTTTTGAAGTTTGCTTCAATTTATCTAAATTACATATCATGTAAATCTGCCCAAATAAATTTAACAATACATATATATACTTATTTCAATCTGGTGCAATTAACCGATGAACCGGTGAAGTAAAGTTAAAACCACAGAGATGTGAACATAGGGATTCGTGGAAGGTATTTACTTTTGTCCGTTGTCTGTTACCAAAGAGCTTACAATGTTTGTTATTCAATTTTGCATCCATTCCTGGTAAATAGAAACAAGCTTGGTCATATGAATAGAACTAAATTATTTACTTACCTTTGCTGTTTACATAATATCTATATGAATTTTTTTTATCAATTAAAGATCATATTTTGGTATAATAAATATTGTTCTAATTGTATTAAATTTACTACATCTTGCCCCAAGTTTAAACAGAAATGAACTCACTTATTTACAATCTCCAAAATTAGTAATGGTGTTGAGATATAGAATCTTCAATTCAATAATATTGTAACACGCTAATTAAGAAAATATGGGAAAATATGATTAACTGATAATCTGCCGTGGACATTTGGGATATAATCTCTATTTGAAACTGAAGACGTATATTTCATTTCAAGAAAAATGTCTAAAATAACATTTTTAATATTCCTGTATTCACCGTAAGTTGAAAGGTGAATTGGTATGTGTTTATAAAATCTTAAATTTGGCATTCTTTCCCTAAAGCGAAACTAATGAGAAAAATGATATGAGGCAATGATTACAATAAAATTTTATTGTAAAATAATGAACAATGCCAACTGAATATAGAAAATATATACAGTGCGCGCCAGCCGACTAGGAACATGGGACCTCGAAATGAATGGAGAAACGCACCTCGATCGAGCCTCGTCCTTTGTACCGTTGTGCGTTCAATCCGATTCTCACACTTGATCGAGTGCGGCTGCCCGTTCATTTCCCGTCCCGTGTTCCTAGTCGGGCGGCGCGCACTGTATATTATAAAACAACGTTTTTACTCATTTTGAAGTAGGCATTACTAAAATAATAAAGGAGTTACTATACCCAACACTTATTTATAATATATAGATATATTTTTTATATTTGTATACATACATACGTATATACAGTAGTTTTATCATATCTAAACAAAAATATAAATTTAATATTTTCCTAAAACAATATTCAAATACCTAATTGAAAATCTAATTTATTTCAAAACAAGTTTGTATCATTGAAATTGAATAAAAAATGGCAAAACGATGACCTGTCGTAATAAGGGAGAGAATAAGGATATTTAGTGTATTAATTATGCATTAGCATTTTTTTTATATGTCGTATATGTGATATTTTTTTTGCTTCTAAAAATAGACGTTTAATTTTTAGTAGGAAAAAAGTATTTTAGAATATATTCTAGTCCTTTAACGTCAATGCAATTTTTATATGAAATCTCTTAGTCCCTGTATCTTAGTAAATTTTATCTACCTTTGATGGTTTAAAACAAGAAAGTAACATTAGATAAGAAATAAATGTTTTTTATTTTAAAATCTCTGCCCTTCTTTTTGTTATCTATATATTCTAATAATGAAAATAAAAGTAAATATATTTCGTATAACATGACAGTAATTATGTATTGATTGAAATTAAGATATAAATACTGATTATTGGTTT
This sequence comes from Rhagium mordax, assembly GCA_963680705.1. Lineage (NCBI taxonomy): Eukaryota > Metazoa > Arthropoda > Insecta > Coleoptera > Cerambycidae > Rhagium > Rhagium mordax. The sequence goes on along the minus strand of OY796660.1, from coordinate 50,632,864 downwards.
CATATCACCAAGGTGTTCTTAAGGTGTTCATTAGACTCCCGATTATCCAAAACCGGGTTATCCGAAACTCCGGAATATCCGAAACGGAATTGTGAAAATAATTCTCCCGGTTATCCGAAACGTATCGTCTCAAACAACTCGATTATCTGAAACATACACAACTTATAGTTATTTTACACTTTCGTTGTTTATTTTCATTCCAAATTTTGGTTTAAATTGACATTTAATGAAAAATTATGTGAAACGTCAAAGTATGACAATTAAAGGTGTCTAGCATATGTGAAAATGAATCATATTAACCCTAAAAATATGACCGAAAGTAATGTTTATCGTTCCTTGGGCCACTAAACTCATACCAACACGATTTTGCAGTTCTCCACAATACCGCTATCTCGACCGCTATAGTATATTGTGTCACAAGGGCAGAAAATGAGCATTAGTAGCCTGTGGATATTAGTTGTCCGATCGAGCGAGCGAAGCGAAGCGAGGGCAGCTGATAGCTAAAGGCTACTAATGCCTTTTCTGCACACAACTGTTTTTCGCCTAGCATTAAACAAAACCAAAAAAAAAAAGAAAAATAGTAACAAAAATCTTTAAAAAATTAATATTTTCCTTGCTTTTCAACATTGAAAATTCAGACCTTAGTGTAGGTACCTTCCGATAGATAAGCAAGTAGAACATTTGTGCCTGCATTTACAATCTTTGATCACTTTGGTTTAAATTGACATTTAATGAAAAATTATGTGAAACTTCAAAGTATGCAAATGACAATTAAAGGTGTCTAGATTGTGAAAAACTACGTGTTGTTAGAGTTTAGCGGCCCAAGGGACGATAAACACTACTTTTGATCATATTCTTAGGGTTAGTATGATTCATTTTCACATATTTATGCTAGGCGAAAAAATCATTTATGCGTGTTTTCATTTTTACCTCCGCATTATCCTTTCAGATAATCGGGAGTCTACTGTATACTCATTTTAAATCTAATGTGATATATTCCCCGAAGCAAATATGCTGCAATCCTCTGTGATAAAATGGTATTTCATAAATGATTGCAATAATTACAAAAAATGTGATAATGTTCAATTATACCAGTCAGATGTGTAGACTGAGCGGTTGCGAACAACAAATTGATCATATTATTATGATTTGCAATCATTTACATAGGACAAGCAGTATATATTTGATGCTTAATTTGGGGCATTAAAACAGAAATCGGCATGGGAAGGAAATGAGAATACGTGAATTACCTTTTGTTTTTTTCATATTTGTGAAAATGCTTTTTTTTTTTCAATTCAATTTGATATTATTTTTAAACAAAAATACCACTTATAGGGATAAATATATAGCCGAATGTTATCAAATGTTCGATAAATATTACTTACTATACAATATATTGATACTCTTACATACAGGGAAGTAAAATAATAAAGCAGGCAGATTATTATTATTATATTATTATAATAGGTACTGTATGTATTTTAAATAAAACTTTTGTGTGATATTTGTATTAACATTTTATTTAGAATTTGATTTTAAAACCGATTTAAAATTGCTCATAATATTTGGTCGTTTGTATATTATCATAAAGATCGATTACAAATAATTTTAATAATTTTATAACACTTTTGCAAGGTTTTTAATTTAGTTGAAGTGAAGTAAAATTCTGAAAATGAATTTTATGTTCTGTAGTTAAAATATTAGTCTAATATATAATATTTTTGGTGGTTAATTTATTTTTTCTGGTCTTAAATTTCGCAATTATTGATACTAGGCACGAATTTAAGAGAATAAGAAATCAAATAGCTTCTTCAATTTTATATTAAACAATTTAATTAAATAAGAACACTAGTCAAAGCATCGAAATCAGAATATATAATTGCATAAAGATTTTTTTTTTTTTTTGGCATTAAGGCCCTGAGCCATACAGCCAGTCGCTACATGATCATAAAGATATAAAAATAAATAAAATTGCTACTTTGTCTCTCTTTGTTTAGAAAATATCGTCAGGGTATCTGTAACTTAAGCGAATTTTATTAATCCCAACAAATATGTGTATTGCTTGATAAAATCCTAACACTTACCTCTTCATTTAGCTGCCGCTAATGTATCATTTTTTGGTTGTTGTAGTTGCTTCCCACTTGTCAAAGTTTACTACCCTTGTATAGTATAGATCACGAATGTTTGCATCCACGTGACGTGATCAATTTTTGTAAGTTTATGTACGCTTCTACACGATAATCTGAGGTCGATGGATGGATCTTCTGCTATATGCACCATTGGATAGCTACTTACTTCTTTTTTCTATCTATCCCCTAAAAGAAGGTAGGTATTCGCATTTCGTTGCTAGCGGGAGATATGTTGCTTTTTGCAAATTGTAAATTGATGACGCGGAGGCAAACATTTGTGATCTATACTATATTGAAACATGAATTGTAATAACTAGATTAATTAATTTTACTGTATATTTTATTTAAGTCTTTGTATTGAACTAGGAGGTAGATTTGTATACAATAAATAGACTATAGCAATACTATATATAAATAACAGTATGGAAATTTTAAAATTTCATACTCCTATATTTAACATGGAACGTCTGTTTGTGTAAATAACATTTTATATTTATATATAATATAATTTGCGTTAAAAATTATCACCTTATTTTTATTACTTTTTTTTACTTAATCCTACACATATCACGCATTCCGTCTTATTTTATTTATGTACAAATAAATAATATACAAAAAATTTCCTATAAATAATGGCTTAAATACATAGACGATTTGGTAATTGTGTACTCCAGGATTGCCTAATATAATTATGCATAAAAAAACAGTATATTGTTTTCAGTTATAAATTACGAAGAAAAAAAAAATCAGAATCTAAATATGTATCTACTTACGTTAGAAAAAAAAATGATGATTTTTTGTGTAAATTGTTTTTTTGTTTTTCTCTGCACATTAGCAAACTTTATCAGTACTATTCTTTTTATGTTCCAATAAAAACAAATTGCTCTGCTTCAAACATATCACCTAAGTTTTAAGCCGGGTCCAGACTTGCTATATAACACTGCTATATAGCAAAGTTATATAACATGTTAATAAAATTTAAGCCAAATGTAGCAGATTTCCTTGCTATATAACTTGCTAGATGTTATCCGTCTTGAGTCGGTAAAGCCCAAATAGATCAATAGAAGTTATATAGCACTGCTATTTCAAACGCGTCCAGACTTGCTATATTTTATGTCAACAATTGATCAGTGCTGCGAATAATATTTTTATTCATTAAAAAGAGTTTCAGTGTGGACGCGACCGGGTTTTGAAACAAAAGTTACATAGCAGAGTTATATAACAAAGTTATATAGCAATGTTACTCAGTCTGGACCCGGCTTTAGAGACTTGATTAATGTCTGGGTACGGTAGATGTCAGAGGAGAATGTAAGTAATATCGCTTGTGTCACTACTTCTACTAGTTTTACTCTTAATTTTCTATTTCCAGTCCTTATACTCTGACGAAATGTATATACAAAAAAAAATTTCATTTCAAATTCATCGATACCGATATCAACAGTCGTCACAAAAGACGCTCTGACTCTTGGAATTTTCAACGAAATGTAATTGAAAGTGTATTCAAAATAAAGAAACGGCATCGCACTTGGCTGACCCTCATCGACTGGGCTCCCTCTGGTATTTGGTGTAAGGGTGGGGTATTGAGGATTAAGGCTTTGGTGTTTAAGAGCTTAGAGCTAATGGATTTGGAATTTAAATGCTTGAGGGTTGTGGTTTTAAGGGCCACGTTCTTGGGATTTGGAGGTTTAATTAAATTTTGTTCAATGAGTACTTAAGTAGCATACCAATAAAAAGTACATAAATCCAATTTGCTTATATCTCGACAATAAAAGGTCGGATCAGGATAAACCCAAACGAGTTTGGAAGGAAATTAGTAGTACCTTATGTTGGACATGAAAAACTAGCAAAGTTAATTAATTTTATAGATCGGCAGTTTTGGACAACTTTACTCCCATTTATCTCGAAAACTTAACATGCTACGTAAATTGTGTCGTCAGATTCGACTTCAGCGTATAGAAATGTAGCAGCCGTCAAACGTGACGGCGAGAGCCCACGCAGGTTAGGCCACGCCCTAGTTTAAAACAGATTCTGGTAGTGGCGTGCAGTTCGTTTCCCTATGGATGAATTTATTATAAACTATAAAGTTAATCGTACACCGCTTACTGTTGAGTGCGCCCACCGACAACCTTTCTCGGTCGAGAGCGAAGTGGGAGATTAGTGAGAATTACTCAACTGCGCATCTCCTTCTCTGGCCATTACGTCTGAGGACTGCTGTACATAAGAAATTACTACTACTACTCAAAAAATAATTACCTCAAATTTTGTAGCCTCGGAAATTAAGAAACGCTCATTTTAAGAGACCCTTCGGAATTTTGTAAATCGAAACAGAAACTTCCAAATTTATATCAATTCGATACGAAAGTTTCAAGAATTTGAGCGAGTTTTGTGACGACTAATGATATAATTCCTTGGTAATCTTGGTATAATCGTATTATTTTAAAGATATAGATATAAAAGTTATTCAACTATCAGGAAATAAATTACATCAACACAAAGCAATACAAAGGATAAAATTGTCATAAATTAGATGTTAGGAATATATGATAGTTGTAGATGGAGTTAAAGTATGTTAGACAAATAAGGCAGCCATCAAATTTACGGATATTATATTATTATGTCTCATCCTAAAAATGTAACAAATAATACGCAACTTCTGACACCCATAGAGAAACTGGTGGATAGGCATATCAGGTAAGATGTTATGAACTAGACCAATATGCCTACCAAACAGAAAAATCATGTAAGCTGGGCATACACGAGCTTACTATCTCCCCTTTTGTGGTGTTTGGTTATGGATGAACTCATAGTACAATTGAAATTTCAAACACTAAGGAATATATGCGCAAGGATATGCAGATGACGTACCTACCATTCTGATAATAGGAAAATTTAAGGGTGTTACATCAAAAATTATGCGAAGAGCCCTCAAAATGGTAGATAAATGGTCCACCCAGAAAGACCACTGTGGTGACATTTACACGGAAAAGAAAAGCTCGGAACCTGAAAAAACTACTTCTTTTGGGGAAAGAATAACAGATGAGCGGTGAAGTACTTGACTAAACCAAACTGAACTTTAAAGCTCATATAGACAAAGTGACCACCTAGCCACTCAGTCTCTATATGGACCTGCAGACGCATGGTTGGCAAGAACTGGGGACTACAACCAAGAATAGTACATTGGTTGTGCTACCAACAATAACCTACGCCTCCCTGATCTGGTGGCGCAAAGCTGGAAAAGGAAAGTCGTTGAGGAAATTAAGCAAGTTGCGTGCCTAGGGGATAATGGGGGCAATGGCAACAACGCCCACCGCAGTCATGGACGCACTGCTTTGCCTACCTCCACTACATTTAGTAGTGGAGAATAAAGGATTGCTAGTGACTTACAGGCTAAGAACCAACGTGTATAAGACCTTTCCAAGAAAAGGATTCTACCATATGGAAATGGCCCAAAAAAAATGATTACTTGAAATGCAGTCAGACAGAATCAGCACAACACAAATGCAGTCAGACAGAATCAGCACAACACAACCTATAACTTCACAAAAACCTTCAGGGTAATTATACCAGATAGGGGAAGATAGGGGAAAAGTCACATAAACGTTTACATAATATGGTATACTTACTGACGTATCAAAATCGCCATGCAGTACCGGAGCAGGAATTACGGGAGACTAACCAAGGATAGACTTCAGCCTTAACCTAGGCAATACCGCAACCGTGTTCCAAACAGAACTCACAACCATAGTGGCCTATGCACAAGAAATAGTACGGATATCATACCAACAAACGAATCCATATCATCACTGACAACCCGTCAGCTGTTAAAGCTCTGGAATCAGTAGAAGTACGTTCCAAAATAATAATGAAGTGCCTGAAGTCCCTGGCGAAACTGGCAGAGCATAACAATGTGCAACTGGAGCGGATGCGAGGACACCAGGGAAATTCAGGCATTGAGAAAAAAGACAGGTTGGCAAAAGAAGGCGCAAGAGCAGCGTTGAAGGAATCTGAACCGACTTGCGGGATTGCGCAGTAAAGAAAATATTAAGACAGAAACACCACTTGCATTGGACAGGGGCACCAGGAATGAGCCAATCACGTACATTCATTGGTGATTCATCCAAATAAAAGATTAACGAATTGCTGAAGATGAGCAGGAAACAGTTCAGATGTGCAGTGGACATCCTAACTGCACACTAAATAAACATCTCACTAACATAAAGGTGGAGGTACAGCACCAGGTCAAAGCCGCAACGTGTAAGGAAAGAAAAATAGTACCGACCCATAAATAACTAAATATATAGGTACGCAAAATTTAAGAAACAGTGATATTAATAGAAATCTAAGCTTGAATATCTTTATTATTAGTAGGGGATGTCTAGTTAAATATAATATAACTGTTAAACAAAACAGTAGTTCAGTGCCGTGACGCTACAGAAACTAGAATATTGAATTCTAAAACACTTGAAGTAATTAATCATTTTATATTAGGTTATTGAGTACCACTGTTCATTAGTGTTCATTGTTACACAAGGTACTCCCCAAGGATAAAGTGCCTACCTGTGGTGTTTTAGTTAGGAAAACAATTTAACTTTTATCAACAATAAATTTTCTTGAAGATAATATGGAAAAAATGAAACACAATAGGCAAAAGGGGTATCTCCAGAATTAGAATAATTATTTACAATGCACTTAACAAAATTCATAACCGTGAATAACCGTTCAAATAACTGGTTAACTTTTTTTTTATTAAAATCCACAAAGCGCCTTTTTAGGTTTATTTTACAATATCCTCCATTTTAATTGATATGCATAGTCTCAGAAAGCCTAGGTCAAAATTTGCAGGTGAATTCTAAATAAAAAACAAAGTTATTTTGTTAAATAAATATGTGTCCTAAAATGCTTCGTTTCGGAGTTACAGGGCATTTAACTTTCTTGAAAAATAAAATATAATTGGCCCTATCTCTCAAAATAATCAGCCGATTTTTTTCAAATTTTATATGATAGGTGATACCTTCAAGATCTATTATGCCAAAATTGTAATTCAACCCGTGAGTCAGTGGCTTACAACGGTGGATTGCAGCCCCGTTTTGTATAACAAAAGTACGTCACTGATTCTTTTTTGAAAATATGACAGCAGATTTCTGTTCTTCTTGAAATAACACATAAAAAAGCTATTTTGTACATTTTTGATAAAATGCGCCGTTCTACAGGTATTTATCTTCAAGAACTTAAACATATTTAGCTGTTAGTAAGCAATTCTGTGAAATAATTATTGTAGTAGGATGAAAACCAAATGTCAGTAAACACTGTTACAAAACCAGTTATAATCGTTTGCTGCATTGCTGCCAACTATATTTTTTTTCATGAAAATTAAACAAACAACTCTGCGAAGCATTTTAGGACACATATTTATTAAACAAAATAACCTTATTTTTTTATGTAGAAAGAATACACCTGCAAATTATGACCTAGGCTTTCTGAGACAACCTGTACTTGCCGTTTTTAAGATAATTAAAAAACATTGTGAAATTACAATATTTACATTTACAAATTAGTGAATATAACGATAAAAAAAATTATAATTATGAAATTTCATCATAGTCCATTTTTCTTGTAATATTGTCAAACTTCTCTCGCACGAAATTCATTAAAATCGTAATAACATTAAGAGAATGAGAAATTAAAAATAAATTATTTTTAGGATTGGTATATACCTACTTGATTGACTATTTCAAAAACCATATACTTAATAATGATAATAAGTTCGTGTTAACGCAATTGTCTTATATACAGTAAATAAATAAATAAATAAATAAATAAATAAATAAATAGGAGACATGACAAACTCTGGAGTACACTTATAAGTTTTGGTATAGCCTGTCCCTACGGAATTTAGTATTATCTAGAGGGACCAGCATCTGTCGTATTATTAGGTTGACTAGAATTAGGAGAGGTTTTAGTACTCTCTGTTGGATGCAATGTTACGATGGACTGTCTTCGTACCGGTGTTACTGGAGTAGAATGAAGAATAGCATAAAGAGGTCCCTCTCGTTCCTTGGTAGGACTAACTAGTATAGACGGTTGCTCGTCCTCTAGTTGCATGCTATTTTCAGCTGCCGAGGGAATGGTCGTAAGGAATCTGACAGTAAGTCTACCTGGAGATCCTGAAAGCAGGAAAAAAAAGGTTTTGTAAAATTTAAGGTACAAATATGGAAACATTTTTTTACATTTTTATAAAGGTAGCAAGAGACGAAAGAATTTAATACCTGGTGGATCAACTTCGTCCTGGATTGCACACTGCCGTGTTAAACGAGGTTTTGTTCTACCACGCGTTGGCTCGCTTGAAGCACTAGAACGAGACATCCTCCATGTGCTCGTGCTGGCGGTAGTTGCGGAACCAGAAGAATCGTTTCTTGAACTTGACAAGTTTGAGTCTTGTGAAGTTTTTCGGGTCACTAACCAAGACGACGCTCGTCTTTTGGGGTCGAGAAGGCGCAGTGGTATTCCACAATGGTGGTTGTGGCGCCAGGAATCTGACCTTGAATTTACAATAATGAATGCTGTTGATAATTATTCATTTATGAAAAATTATTTAGGGTATATTACAGTTCCTACTGTATTATTTAAAGTACCTACTCCACTAGGTTGACATTTTGATAGCCCATTGTAAAATTTGATTTCAAATAGTTAAATTTCTTTTCGGATAGCACGTCTACATTAATTCCAAAGTTTAAACAATGAATTTTAATAGAAGAAGCAATAGAAGAAAATAAATAAATCTTCAAATATTTAGTGCCACAAAAACAAATTGTTAGAAAATGAAACTTCGTTGTTGTTATATATCAATGTTTCTTGATAATCTAATTTCTGTGGTCTGTTTAAGTTACGTAGAACCAAAAAAATATACAGCAAATATCGATATTTAAGACTATAAAAATTCAGTGCTGGAATTGCACAGGTGAGTTTTTGTGCTTATGACCGTTTTTTCGTAACAATGAATTGTATAGCGGATTACTAATTAATATATTAAAAACTATCTATATAAACTATCTATAAAATAACTGACACTATTTCATTTCTGTTTGTTTATATATTTATTTACATGTGTTTTGAAATTAAATCTAAAGCGCCATGAATACGAAACTAGATTGTTTAAGTACAAATTTATGTTTCTACGACTGCCCTCGAAAATGACAAAAAACCCACAGCAACCACGACCCGAAACTATCATTCTTCACATGATGTGTGCAAAAATCCGAAAACACATCACTATCATGTTTTTCACACAGTCCTGTCAAAAACAGAACGGACATCTGTTATTTGTATTTTTTTAGGTAGGCTAGGCTTATTCAGTTTCATAGTAACTGTAACAGTAATTTTAATTTTTAATATAATTGGTTTTGTTAAATAAAAATATCTATCAAATTGTTTGCTTTTCTTCCAATCGCAGAAAAAATATTGTTAACAACACGTTTGAAAACATCTTTTCACACTCATTCGACTTGTGGGCCTCGCCTTTGGCTCGTCCCACCAAACTGTCTCACTCGTGTGAAAAGATTCGTTTTCAAAACTAGTTATTTAAAATACTATTAACATACATACATAATATTCACGAAATAATATGTTTTTTTTTTGGCATTAGGAAATAATCCATGCAGCCAGGTACCATGTTATTATTGATTATTTACTATTATTACATGTTATTAACTGATATTCTTTATACATTTTAACTTATCACACATATTTCACTAATTCCCTACGCCCTACGCCACCTAAACAAAGATCCGAATAACAAGATTTAAATTTCAAAAAATTACACAGGGAAGTACAGGGTCACTCGCTTTTCGCCTAGGGGTCAATAATATGGATTAAATTTTAAATTAATACATAAATCTTACCTTGACGAGCTAAAATTTTCACTCGATGAGACTGATGATGCTCTCTTGTGCTGCTTCTGTTGAATTTCTGCAATTTGATATGTATACTGGTCGTTCCTCGGCCGATGTCTTGCAGGTCTGCGTACACAGAGAAGCCACCTGGCTTTACTAAGGAGCCATTCTCTAGTTCTAGTTTTCTTGTCAGTTATCTTTTGATTCGCATTCTGACTATCACTGAGTAACTTGGCATTGCATGTGCACTGTGGTACGTGGTGATCCTGTTTTTCCCTGGATGATCTATCTGCTAAACTATTGGTATTGGCCGGAGTTTGTCTGTTACTAAAATTTGAACTATGCCTACATCTTCCAATGCCTCGAGTAACTCTACTTTCTTCAATTGCCTTGCAAATCATAACGCAGTCTTTTTTAAACTGTTTGGTAAGAATCGCATAAAGAAATGGATTACAACACGAGTTTAAAGGTAAAACGAACACTGTAAAAACTTTCGCTTGTTCAAGAGATATGAGGTGCAGTCCAAATGCTGCAGTCAGCGAAAAGAAAGCTATAGGTGACCAACACAAAAAATCTGTAAACACTAACAAAGCCATTCGTTTAGCTATGCGAGAGTCATTGGAGTTCCATGCTTGAGAACCTCGAATAGCACAGTACATTTTTAAATAACAACCCATGAGAATTAGGAAAGCTATTCCATTTATAAACATTAAAAACACTACGTATGTTAAACTGGCAGTATCATTGGTTTCAAAAGGAAGACAAACTGCGAACTTTCTAAAATCAGAAATATTGAAAATGGGCATAATACCCATCACAATAGCAAAACTCCACCCACAAATCATAATATACCCAGCGTGTTTCAACGACAATCTTTTGTTGAGATGCATAGCATGCGTTATAGCATAGTTTCGTTCTAGAGTTATTACTGCTAAGGTCCACACAGATAGCTCTGAACTGAGTACTCCCAAAAATCCTGCAAGTTGACATCCAGCTGACATTTGCCAGGGGATCGCATACATTCTAAATTCGCCCAGTGTAGAGGCATCAACAACAGCCAAAAACCCTGAAATGGAAAGTACTAAGTACAAGCAAAATATATAATTATCAATATTAAAATATAATATACAAAGTTGGTGATCCAGAAGAAATTTGTTTTCCCAAAAAAATGTATTTTAAAAATATAAAAAAATCTCTTTATATTGCCTACGTACAACAATTTTTAAAATCTTCATAAGGATATTAGAATAAAATTGTTTTGTTAGAATCAGAGGAGAAAATGTAACTGCAGGTTTAATATGTCATGTACAAATCAATATAAAACTTAAAAATACGTACACATTTAAAAATAACTAGATAAATATTAAAATTAATAAATAATACATGCCGAATAGGACCATGGTATACCTCTTTTCTCTTTAGTTTTGAAAATAAATGATACGGGTAAGACGTGCAATTAATACCTTAACGGCCCAGCAATTAGCGAATGTTCTTCGAGATACAGCTGTGCAGAAGTGTAATGACGTTAATGGACAGCATTTTGGGTAGCTGTTGTAATATTTTGTGTTCCTTCTTTGTACTGCAAAGCCACTTTATGTAGGTAATTATAAATAAATTGTATTTTCTCATTTTTTCTTAGCTGTAATTTGGATTGCACAGGGTGCGGCAAAACCGATTAAGCGGTTTGTAGGAGACACTGTTCGGGTTGTGATGGGGGTGGCAGGTGCACCCGGTCTCATTATGTTCCGTCGGTCACCTCATTTCAGTAACCAATATGGTATTTCGAAAACAAGTCTGTGGTCGCGACGCAAAGACCTTTTCAGCGACTTACGGTTCAACATTCCACGTAACAACGCCGTTCCTAATCCTACCACAATTTGGTCGTGGGTTAGGCGGTTGAAGGAAAGTGGTAGCACATTTAGAATAGGAACATGACCGACGCAGGTCCATAAGAACACTGGAAGATGTGCAGCTGGTGGGAATATCAATTGAGCAATCACCAACACGTTCTGCTCGGAAATATGCTTTTGCTTTTGGAATGTCAGAGGATGTGAGAATGTGTGAGGAGAATTAATATATAAACTCATGTAATTACGACCCCCTTTATCCCAGAAGGCTCTAGAAGAGCCTTGTGCGGGAGGGGGCTACACATTTAAAGACAAGGGACACACATCCAATATCCGTGTATAATGGAAAAATCCCTCTCACAGTATTTTCCAATAGCCACGACCGGGAATCGAACCCGGGACTTTTGGGTGAGAGGCAGGTACGCTACCATCTCGACCATCAGTCATATTAATTCTTATTAATTAATTATTTCTTCATTTAAATTTGAATTATCATCCGTAAAAATTAATAATGACTGAGGAATTAAGTGGAGCAGATTACATCAACCGCAGAAATCTGTGTGAGCAGAAAATGCTTACACAGAGCCCTCCCGCAGCAGCTTTCTTCATTAGCGACGAGGCACATTTTTTTCCAATATCTGGCGCCGTATGTCGGCAATAACGTTGCTCCCAAGTCCTCCATCGTTTGTGGTTTATTGCCGTAGACTAGGGACTTCACATACCCCCACAAAAAATAATCTAGCGGCGTTAGATCGCAAGATCTTGGAGGCCAATTCACAGGTTCATTACGCAAAATTATGCGTTCATGGAACGTTTCCTGCAATAAATTGATTGTGGCGTGCGCTGTGTATTTTTTGTGGATGTAAAGACGTCAACATAATGGCTCGTGGATATTCTCCACCCTAAATGCGGCAATTTTGTTGGAAGTCCAGATGCTGGAAAAATTGGACGACTTACAGATTGCGCTTTGTTCGAGCCAGCAGCAGCGGGCATATCATGCCGAAATCATATTTAAACAATAATGGCATAAAATTATCTTTCCAAAAAGCCAATACCATGACCATTGCCACGATTTTTATGTATTTTATTTCATTTTAAAGTTCTATACCTCTAAAAAAACATCCTTTATTTCAAACATTAATAAGGATTATTTAAAAAAAATGTAATTAAACATAAATATTTCACAAAATAAACTCAAATCGTTAGAGGAGCTGTTCAAAATACTCATCACCAACTTCAACATATTTCAGACATCTTCGAATTATGGAATTAAAGCCAACTAAAAATAAAATCAGAGAGGACGATTAAGGATAATGAATATGCAACGAATTCTAATAACAATTTAACCGTTAAACGATACCTTTTATGGAAAAACTAAAAGATATTCGGAAACTGACTGTAGATTTCAAAAATGGAAAAAATACAATTCTTTAAACAAAGGGATTTACACCCCGTGGTTACATCTCTGGGTGGAGTAGGAAAATTAAAATAATGATTAAACGTGGCACTTATTCAGGAACATGTACAGGGTTATCAAACGAAGATGTCCCGGGTCATAACTCTTTTATTTTTCACTTTAGAAAAAAAGTGTAGTATGAAAGTTATAAGATGTTTTAAGGGCTTTAAAAATGCATTTAAAAAATAAACAATTGAGCATCGCACATAGAAGTTATAGATGTAATTAACTTATGTTTTTTTTGATGAAACACCCTGTATATTTTTCGATTTTTGAAATCTATGCTTGCTTACGATTTCAATGATATATATATGTTGTATCTTTGCTCCAGGCGTTTGCACAATATACTGTTTTAAATATCGATTTTTTTTATGGTGCATTATCCCAAATTGCATTAGCAATTAATACACTCTTTTTATTAATCCCTAAAAACTTAATGTCGATTTAATTTATATTTATAAGAACTGCTCAAAATGGCGTAACACCCTGTTCCAAACAAAGACGGTATCTCCGTTCTAAATTATTCAGACAATTTAGTATATTTTGATTATTGTTTTGACGCATTTCTTCAATCAGATTGAAAATTTTTTCTTGGAGTTCAATTATATTTTAAATAGCCCCATATCTTCCAATCCAGTCGCGGTACGTATTGCCGAAAAAATTTCTTGTCATGACTGTGTATCATATTATATAATCTATAATCGCAGAACTATCAGTCCACATTACAAAGCTACAATATATATTATATTATCGCTCACCGTCCGTAGCCGGCTTTTTCATAATGTCATATTTTCAGAACGGCCGCACATATTGGGATAAAATAAAATTTGGTACAAATATTACACCCTTTTATTCTAATCGCAGTCATTAATTATTTGGGAAAAATTCCAGGACGGGACTTGTTTTTTCTAATGTTGCTTTAGGTGCCCCGAACAACACCCTGTTTATCAAATATTGGAAAATGTTCGTAAACATTTAAAGAGACAATGGATCAGTGTGTAAAATAATGTTATAATATTTGATGGCACATTTCCGTTGTTTTTTAACAAATTTGCGAAATTGTCGATTGACCAAATTTCAAATTTTACACATAAACTGGTCAGCTACCTAATGTCATTATATTGATAATTTCACTCAAATAATTTGCAAAAGACCTTTTTATTTATTTTTCTGTACACGGGCCGGACCGTATTTAATCTTTTTTGAGTTTAAATTTCCATTCAAAATAACACATTCGGTTGCAGTCATAGAAAAAAATTAACTATAAGTGTGCTTGTACTAACGTATACGATTAAAATCAGTGACGTTACTAAGGGATATTTTGCCCGATTTATTTATACCAGGAATAGGTTTCAGCACGATGTGCTGGTCCTCAATTTGCTCTACCGGACAGAGATTATCTAAATCAGCATTACCCCACCAGATGGATTCGTCGAGCAGGTGGCCACCGAGGTCTCCTGATCTAACACAACGATAATTTGGTAAATTACGGTTACAACGGGTTGCTACCCGGACACGATCAAATTTAGCCATGATCAGCGCGCGTCGACGGGGCTGAAACGTTCCCTGCCGTGATCACGTTTTCGATGAGTAGTTCGTTAGCTTCCGAACTGGTAAGTGCATTTATGATTATCGAATTGTCTTTCTTGGATGAATTAATTTATCTGTAACTTATCTTTAATAAAGTATTATTTGCATTACGTAGCCTAGTAAATATTTAGCATGTTGGTTATTTATGACGGTCAAATGAATGTGGTATGAATGTGGTATATATTATATCGATTTAAATCGAACTAATCAATTGGGTGGGCTCGACGTCGGCATTTTGGCTAAATTTAGCGCTCTTCACGCTGGATTGATTGCATGCAGATATACCTGGTGGCCACGAGTCAATGTACGACCCCAATTTTTTGGCTGTTTTTTAATTTAAAAATTTCGTTTTTAGTAGGTATAAGTGAGTAAGACAAAAGTGGGCTAGTTTTTGGACTAACAGGAACGAAAATATCATTTCCGGTTGAATCGGAAGTGACATCAACTTTTTTTTTCTGAAATAGAATGACCGTGTTTTTTGTGGTGTTTTATAAATCATGAAATTCTAACTGCAACAGTTTTTTCCAATTTCAAAAATTCCAAAAAATAAATGAGATACGAACGATTTTTTATTTTTCACAAAATGGCCGCGTCAGATGAATGCGATGTAAGAAAATTACTAAGTAGGCTATGGAAATTATTAGCAAGGTAGTAAGCTTGTCTGTAAAGAATAAAATAGTTATTTAAATTGCTGATAGACACGACTATTTTTAGGTTTTTCTCAAAAAACGGAATTTAATTTTCATTTTCATTTCCGTATGGAGAATTTTTAAATGGGACCGTACTATTTTCTTTTATTAATCGGACATAATGATTCATAAGCTTTAATTTTTTCGTCAATATTTATTTCTTAATTAATTATTAGTCTCATTTATTTGGTTCTAAAAATCAGAGTACCTAAATTTTTACTTTATTAATCATTGTATTATTTTATGATTCACATAATTTCTTATTTGTAGAGAATAAACAAACTTAAAATCGGGTTTAAGTGATTGTTCTCTTAAATATTATTTTTGTGGAAAAATTGCATATTGGCAATATTAAGATTTCCTCTCCTAAGTGTCTTATTGTGATTTGTCTATTTAATGACTTTTATTAAATTTCAATGATATAACAAATTCATCGCTAACATAATTTCTTATTCATAGGAATTATTTCTATATTTTATTCATGTCTATTTATCACTTGAGTAATTTCAAAATAAAATAATAATTTCATATCTTTATAATTATAATAATTAATTTATTATAATTTATATCTTGCTACATTGTTTAGTTAGAACTATTTTAAAGAAACTTGCCTTCAGTAAGTTCTATTTTTTTCCTAATTTTTTATCAGCCGTAAGTTAACTTGCATATTTACAACTTTAGCTCTGTATATCTTTGACACTGGTGTATTTATGTTTTATTGAACGAGACCACGAAGAGGATTTGGCAGATTCAACCCTACCAGAACACATTAGACAGATATCCAAATATCAAATTATCTTATCCAGGATTGGTTACATATTTCCCAGGTGCAGGTAAAGTCAAGCTAGACCCAGAAGATCCGTATACACCAGCATAGGCCATATTGGCAAGGGAAAATAGATCCTCGTGGAAATCCTTGAAAATTAAGGTCTATAAATATTGTTTAAATGTTAATTGTGGCATTTCATAAATTATTTCTCTTCCTTTTCTTTTTTGGGATTTATTACCATATTCTTTGAGATTCCTATCCAAAAAAATTCGATTTATCTAAAAAATATTCAAATTAACCAGTTTAAAACTGGGAAATAACCTCTACCCCTTTGACGTAATGACGTAATGACAACTAATAGGAATTAAATTAATACAAAAATACTGTGCTGACGTTTCGGAAACTATATCCGTTTACTTTTTCAAAGTTTAGGCTTTAGATTTTTATAACACGGCATAAAATAAAAATTGTTTATATCATTTCCATAGATACCACTTACAATAGAAATGTTGAAAAATATAAAAATAATATTAATTTTATTGAGTTCTTCTCTCAACATATTGGTAACCAAGTTGAACAAAATTCTACCGAATAATTTGTTACGCATTTATCTTCATTGAGTAAAATTATTGCAGATTCTTTGATTTTTCTTTAAGTCTGTGGTAGAGCATCTTTCCGTCATCAGGTCTTCGGTTCCAGCGTATAACAATAATTGCCAGTTTACTATTGTATTAAGCCTTGCAGTTGATAAAATATTTTTTTTAGTTATTTTTTTATTGTGATAGCCCTTCAGGTCCAGTAAATGTGATAGCCTTCAGGCAAAATACTATCATTGTTCTTTTACCCTTCAGGTAACTGTTCTTTTATTTCATGTGATTTGTTATTGTTATTTACTCTATTTTTGTTAATATACCATCTATTTGAGGTAAATAATTGTTTTATTTCTCTGTATGTGAAAATCTGATCTCATTACTAAATTTCTAATTGTCTAATAACTAAATTATCTCAGTTACCAATTTTTTTAGTAGCTGGCGCCCAAAAATTACCTTGTCTGAATTTTAATTATTGATAAATAACTAATTAACTTATGAAACCAGAATTAATATAATCTCTTATAACTTGCAGTTTTAAATTTTAATAACGAGGAAACTTAAAGGGCACTCTTCAAGTTATTCTATTAACAAATAAAGGTTTTAACCAGATATAGTAATAAGTTTGTTAATTTATTAAACAACATAATATTCTTACGCACGACCCACCGGAAAAATCTGAGCAGCCGACAGGTAAAATAAAGTAATAAAACCAGGGCCATACAGGCAAATTAGATTTAGAAATCTGGGGTTACACACCTCTAGACTATTTTATATGGGGCCACTTAGTCAGAAGTGTATAATGAAGTAGTATTCGACACACGAGAACATTTATTAGCAAAAAATTTTAACGTATGTGATAGTATTATAAATAACCCGCATATAATTAACAGATCAGTAAAAAACATTAAAAAGTTCCCAAACACTCATTAACGCTGGAGGTGTTCATTTTGAAAATCTGTTGAAATTTTAATAAATTTTGCTACATATTTTTCTTTTTCTAATATTACGCGTTGTGAATTGTTAATAAATTATTTTTTTGTGTGTATTTCTGCCTTTATTTTATCAAACTAAAATGCAGTATTTTAATATTGTTTTATAAAGATGTTCAGTAACTGATTTTAATTGTATGTTAGTACAAGTTTAGTTATCATAAATTTTTTTCTATGAGTGAAATAGAATAAGTTATTTTAAATGGAAGTTTAAACAAAAAAAGCTTAAATACAGAAAATCAATTAATAAGTTCTTTTGTAGATTATTTAAGTGAAATTATCAATTAAACGACTTTGATAGCTGACTACTTTATTTGTAGAATTTAAAATTTGGTCAATCAGCAATTTCGAAAATTTATTAAAAGATAATGGTAAATGTGCCATCAAATATTATGACATTATTGTACACACTGATCCATTGTCTTTTTAAATGTTTACTAACATTTTCCAATAAATGATTTACAAAATGTTGTTCGGGGCACTGAAAGCAACATAAAAAAAGGTTCGGTCTTGGAATTTTTCCCAAATAAATTATGCCTTTGATTAGTCTAAAATAGTGTAATATTTATACCAAACTTTCTTCCAATATGTGCGGCCGTTTCAAAAATATGATGATATGAATAATTGGTCAAGAACTATAAAACACCCCGTTTTCGAAAATCAATCACTTTCAAGGGTATGTGTGGGGGTGTTTTGAACTCAGCAAAGTGTGCTCTATCTCCCATTTCACTATGTCCGTTTAGATTTGGCACACCCTGTATAATTTTTTATAACCCCTCAAAACTGCTTAATCGGTTTTGCCGCACCCTATATTTATCTCGCACTTTTTATAAGGCATGTGAATAAACCAGTATGGCAAGAATATGGTTCCATTTGAAAAAATTCCCAAAAACCATTTTGATGAAATTTATTAGCTTATAAATCACATAATTTAGCATTTTCGATTTTTCTAGCATTACAAGGGTCAATTAGAATAAATCGGAACAGTCATGGGCCATGGCACATTTAAATGGAGAACTAAAAATTAATTTAAATTAAATATTGTCGTTTAAAATGTTACTGGTTATGCCAGAATTCTATTATTCAGAAAATGGTCTGTATTCTAAAATCTAGATTATTTTACAAACTACAATAAAATTAGAATGTCGAAGACTTACCGCGTGTTGTATGCTCCAACATGAGGAGGACAAGAAAGGAAAGGAAAATAGTTTTCGACACAGCTAAGATTTAAAAACCACTTAGATTCACTTGCACTTGCACTTGCAATTCACTTAAAACTAATAATTCTAAATTACAACAACGAACAGATCGTGCCTTCCGGTTGCGACTATCTATTTTAACTAACTTTTTGTAAAAAAATCCCTTTTTTTCTACCTATTTCTTATACTATTTATTTTAATATTTTAAATATACTAAATAAACGCAACACATTATACATCTCCAAAGGCGCATCACCAGTCACTTACATGGTATCATTGGATTCCAAATATTCTGCAAAATTCAAAAATGCAATATATAGGGATATTCCCTTGGAAAACCAAAAGTTAGTGTTACTTTCAGTGAAACAGGAAGTGGAAAAAAAATCATGAATATGTATGTCAAAAAGTGACGTTTATTAAGTATACGATGATCCAAATTTCAATCCTCTATCTTCAAAACTAAAGGTGTACCATGATCCTATTACACCAGGTATGTTTTTCACCAGAGATAGAATTGCGCATATGTATTCGAAAAATTACAAACATCAAAGAAAACTAAAATAAAATATATGATAGACTTAATATTTAGGTTTAATTTCTTAAACTGTTATTTTAAAAAAATTTACTAATCGGTGTCAGTGATTTTCGTAATAAATTTGATCAAGAAAAAAACCAATATATAAAACATGTCTTTTATTGATATTGTTTACTTTTAATCTTACGTTTTTTCAAAGGCAGTCTTGCCTTTAGATTTGGCAGTTGCCTAATTTATATGATTTGTTTTATGTTTTAAATATGTACTATTTTATCACTCAGGAAAATATATACTTATATATTTTTAATCTTTGTTTCCTTTGCAATTATTAATTCTTTCTTTTTTTTAAAAAGAATAAAAAAAAATATATATTAATTTTGATTTCTACAATAATATAATATAATAACACTAATAATAATCTAGTAAACCTTTGATGAACATAATAAATCTTATTAAAAAACCAGCAGTTTTGAAAGTTTTCCTTTTAAAAATTTGAATTTTACCTACTTAGGAATCACAAAATTAAAAGGTCACTTTATAATCTCTAATCATTGAATTATATGTGATTTCAATGCTACCTTATTCTACCGTTTATCAGAATATAATTATATGGTTTAGGTTGCTTTGTGGCTATATTTTCTCTTCATTGGTTACTGAAATAAAATAACCCAAAAGTAACTTTACTTACCTAAGTAAATACCCATAAAAAAATCTGCTGCAGCCAGGTTACAAACAAGAAATCTAGGGACATCCATTTTGCTCCTTGAAAAAATCAGTACAAACACAACAGTACCATTGCCTAGCATTGCACATAAAAATACAATCCATACTCCACACCGTAACGTCCACCAGTCAAACAAATCCTGACAGGGCAAAAAGGGCCCTGGTAAAGGTAAGCATTGAATTTTTCCTGGAGCTCCAGTAGATCCCTCTCCGGGAAGACGTAGTATGGAATCATCTTCTGCTGCATACTCTTCCATGTAAGAGGGGAAATTTCCTGGGTACGTGAAATCAGAACGGATGTTTTCCCAGATAGCCTCAAACTTTTTCCCAAATTTGTGACTTATATTTTCTGAAAAAAAAATATGCAGTTATAAATATTAAAATGAGAAATATTGGTTTGAATTCCCGACCATAAATTTTTCATAGCTATTGTGCTAAATTCGTAGTTGTACTACACAATTATACGAATATTTCTTGTGTATGTGATTTCAGTCCCATGTTTCATTTTAATATTACTAAACGTATTGAAGAAGAAGGCAAAATTTAAAGATTATTCCGTATCGTCTCGATTCAAAATCAGGGGAAAATTTATATCGCTTAATCTGCATCACTGCCCTCTTATACAGGTACGTTTTATAATGATTTTTTATATGAATACTGTTTCAATAAATCTGGTACAAGTGGATGCCAATATTTCGCTGATATTATAGGGTGGCATGCAGTCGCTTATCGTCTAATCATTAAAATAAATCTAACCGAGATAATGAATTAATTAATAAAGTAGTAGACAAATGCAATTGAAACAAAATTTAATAATTATTTTATAAGCGGGACCAATATGTATACAATTTAAATTTTTTGGCGAGTCCGTATATCTGATTTGAAAAGATTATTTTCATGTACTGGATTATATACCTTTATACCTTTATATTATATTATGGACTACGACTACGTCTAATTAGTATGTAGACCAGAAAACTTTAAATTGCAAATAGATTTAGACTTCAAAGGCGATGTCATTACTGAACGTTGATAGAGCATAGATTTTTAAAATTGTACCTACTTTTTGTTAATGTAGAAGAAAAACATTAAGAAATAGATGATAATTAAGTTTCCAGTGTTATCTGACAATATTTCACTAGACCAAAATTGTAGGTAGGTACTAAATTTTTTTCTGTTGAAAACATAAATTTTGTTGTTTGTCTAACTTACGTTGTGATGGCCAGATATCCACTGAGCTGTTCCAAAAATTCATATCGATATCTTCTATATCTGGAAAAACAATAATGTCTTTTGCTCTAGGCGGAGGATTGGATGGAATAAGTGGCAAGAAAGCGCAGCAATGGTAGGCATACGCCAACACTAATGTTTGAATTCTCGGAAAGTCTTCTGGTGGCGGGAATTCACGCAGATTTGGATTGTTGAAAGTTTTCAAATGTAGAAGCCTTTCTAGGCCTGCAGACGGCAGGTGTGGAAAGACATTGTTACCTAAATTGCTAAAAATGGAGATTTAAGAAAACTATTAATCACAAAAAATGGCTAATGATGTTAACATGTAAGTATTAATATTAGTGATATATTGTGTAGATATTTACAATACAAGTGAAATAATAATGTTATACAGGGTGGAGACTTTAACTGAAATAAATTCGCTACCGGGGAACTGAATAATTTTTCAAAAAATTTCCGAAACACGCAACGTTTGAATGTATTTACCTACCTTTATATGCAATATGCGAAATATAGCCCTTCAAGGAGGGCGGAAACAACCCCCAATTTGTGATAGATTAGGATGTTGCCAACAAGTAAATGGTGCACATTTTGAGCAATTGTTACGTTGAAAAGTAATAAACGTAACAATCACATTTTAATGTTATGCAACCATCAACCTCTTGAAAAATATAATGTGATCAGTACGCTGGATTCGTCTTTCTGTCATCCTTCCAATGAGGGGGTCACACGTCATAGTGTTGCATTTGAAAAAAAAACTTGAGGGTTGTTTCCGCCCTCTTTGAAGGGCTACATTTCGCATATTGCTTGAAAAAGGTAGGTAAATACACTCAAACGTTGACGTGTCTCGGGAATTCTTTGAAAAATTATTCAGCTCCCCGGTAGCGAATTTATTTATTTCTACCCTGTATCATCTTACTATTAATATAATAGTTATTTACGTAACCAGATATGAAAAGTCTAATTTCATTTGACGGATCTAATATTTGCCAATTGCGTGAGTCAAATAAAATTAGCGTCTTCATAACGTGTTCCGTACAAAATAGTATCTAACCCCACTTTAAAATAGAAAAGAAATGGCAATTTATTTTGCGGTTTTAAATATGGACTGACTGCAATTGTCAATCCATGTTTAAACAAACTTTAGTTGTCAATCTGCTAAATTATAGGTTAAATATTCAGAGATAATATCTCATTACATCACTCAATTGTGTTATGACAGACAGTTATGAAAAATGTGACTTTTCATAACGTCAAAAATGCATTTAAAATTTTACATTCATAACGGGGTTAGATAAAAAAATTTAAAAAAAAAGTTTAAAAATAATCACCAGTTCTTCATTATTTCTTTACAATCAAGATTGTGTTGATAATTTACAGTTAATAGTCTATGACTTGAGGTTAAATCCAAAAATCGTAGATAAAGGTTTTATATGGTAATTTTTTTTTAATATTTTGACGTATTACTAAAATGAATGACCCAAAAATGACTCTCTCTCTAATTTGTAATTGATTGCAAATAAAACTATTTTAAAATTTCCCTTTTACATCGCTGTAATATATTACTTTAGCGTTTATTTTTGGAGACCAGTTACGATCAAGTGGTTTGGCATATATGTACAGGGTGAATCTTAGAGTGGGGGCCTTATTTTTGAGGTTAATAGTACTAGTCGTCATGAACATGAATCCGAATTTTTTTTTTGTAGGTTATAAAATGGCCGAGTTATGAATTTTTTAAAAAAATTCACGTTTCAAATTTCCTGTAATTCCGGCGCCGCTGGGCAAGCACTTACTGCATTACGTGTGACCGGTCGACAGTGTTGCCAAGTGTAGATGATATAAAACTCTCGCTAGCGCATCCCACTGGCGAGGTACCCAAGTTCAAATAAAAAGGGTTTAAACAATATTCATTTTTCATAGCGCGTAAAAAAAAAAAGAATTGTAGTTTTGTGTTCCCATAGTGAACGGTGTCGCCTCCTATAAATATGGCCCCCACTCTAAGATTCACCCTGTATATTTATTTTTCCTAATTCTTTCACAATTTATTATTTTTTTTTACGCACTAACACCCTTATATTTTTTTGTTATTAATTTCCCTTGTGTATGTAAGTCTACCGAAGACTTGATCGTAAAAGAAATTCTCGTAATCTAATTTATAAGAAAATTGTAATTATAGATACCCAAAAATTCTTTTATAATAATTTTTGAGGGAATTTTTAATTTGTTGTCACATATCAAAATCAACGACCCTCTTAGGTCTCATAATTTTGCTATTATGGTAGTGACGTTTTTTCCCCGTTAACATTAATATTAATTTATTAAATATTAGTAATATGTGCCTTCATTATTAATAAAATTATTACGTAACTTACAGATCCTCGATTTTGGAAATGGGCATGAATGCATCGGGGTGTATAAAAGAAATTTGATTATCCTCCAAATCTCTACAAGAACAAAGAATATACATATAATTCTATTGACAAGAATTATTCTTAGGTTACTTACAAAACTTGTAATTTTGAAAGATTGTAAAAAGCATCCTGGGGAATATATTGGATCTGATTATGAGCTAGTAATAAGTCATGTATCTGGTACATTCCTCGAAATGGTTTGTCCTCAATTGACTTTATATTGTTGCTGGCTAAATCACTAAAATGATAGAATCCAGAAAATTACTTGCTACATATGTATAAGAAATTAAATACTTACAGTACTCTCATTTCGCGACAGTTATTAAAGTCAGGTATATTTTTCAACTTGTTTGACTTTAGATCCCTAAAATAAGTACGTTATTAAAAATAATAAAGGATAATAATAATTATTAATCAATACGTTTGTGTGAATTTTCGATTTTGAGGCAAATTGACCACATCATTTTTAAATCGCCAAAAGTGTGACAAAACCAAATAGACAGTTTCCATCACTGTTGTATGTAGTTTTATTATTTAGTGTCAGAATGTGAATACAATGTACTACACATCCAAAATAACGGCTGATTATGGCAAGTAGTTTAAAAGTTATAACCTTAAAACGCATTGGATGCAACCCATAAATTACTTTCTTGGACATTTTCTATATCTAACATCATCGCATTAACATTTCAATAAGGATTTTAGTTTGTCAATGTTAATAAAATTTTGTATCTTATTCATAGTTGATACTGATGATATTCTGAAACATCCTTAATGGAATATGTAGGTATAGCAACAATAATAAGTAGGTAAGTAGGTAATTAACTACTTTGACTTAAAAAAATGTAGTTGAGGTAATACCAATGTTCTTTTATGTAGATTTGACATTCTAGACATTTCTAGATAAAAACGTATTTTTATTTGGAATATGGAATATGTCGTGAACGTTTTTAATATGTATGACAAATGGAACATAATATCACATAATGGAGTTTTTCTGTGATAATATACATTCCTCTTATTACAACACAACTTTAAAAAATTGCATAACATTAAAATGTGTCTGTAATGGATTATGGTCATATTACAAGTATTAAACGCTCTTCATGTTGTTAGAGTAACTGGAATTTAGAAAGTTATGAATACGTATATTAAAGAAATAAATGAATACTTACAAGCTTTTTAATCGCGGACATGTAGAACATAAAGAAGTAGGAACAGCCGATATTCCTGCCCTGTCTAATCTCAATATTTCTAAAGCCGCCGTTCCATTTAAGTTAGGAAATGTAGACAACTCCCTGGCATCAGACAGGATGCTATTAAAAAAGGATATAAATCAAATTAAATTAGATATTATTATCGCTAATATATTTTTTCAATGATTTATCTCCTTATTTCCAATCCAATATCTTTTATGATTGTTTTCAGTTTATTTTCTTAAGCCTTTTTAAAATAAGTATACCGGATGCTCGGCCAGATATTTTGAAATATGTTTAAAATGAAAACGATAATTTTGGAGGGGTATAATAATTTTGAAATATCACTTTGGAAACAAAAATTCAACTTTGGATTTGGTTTAATTGAAAATTACCCCAAGTTAATATTTTATGTGAAGTTCATTGATTTTCTCACGTCCTAACTGAAAGTTGGTTTTCACGTTATTAGGTTGGACAAAGAAATTCCTAGAAATGTTGTAATATTCATCAGGTATAAATTGTTACAAATATCCATGTCATCCATGTCAGTGTTATAATTTTGATTCTAATAATGCCACAAGTGTCGTTTAAAATTATTTAATAGCGACACTGAAGATAAAGAAAAGGAAATTTCTACCGTACTTTATTATTTAAATTTTAGACATAAGCCTTTCTTTCAGGTTGAAATTAGATTTTTAACACTGAAAACATAAATCCCAGCAAAAAAGATTTAAATAATGATAACGATCTGCATTGGTCATCGATAAGTACCTATAGTGAAAAACTTCAAGAGATAGCCCAGGGTCGATCCAGTCAAACCATGAACAAATTAGAGACAAGCTGAAATTTGGTATATAAGTTTGTATTGGGGTCCTTAAAATACCACCAAACCCCACCGGTAATCCGCCGTGCCTGTCACCCCTAAACAACCCCTGAAAGGGGTGAAAATCAGACTTTTTCTAGTTATTTGGCAATATCTTAAAAACAAAGCTATATACGAAATAATATGAAGATAGAAAAATTAAAGGGCATAAAATTTCCTATAAAACTGCGTTTAGCAGATATATTTTGCTTTACCAGTGGCGGAGTTATGATATTTTTAATAATTGGGTATTTTGTAAAAATATTCTCTAGCCTTTACTTATTGGATTTTGACATTAAATATACATAACAATGTATATGGATATTTTGGTAAATACATTTAATACATTCTTACATCAATAAATTAGAAATAAAAAACATACCAGTGGAGTACTATATTCTAATTTCATACATTATTTTGTATTAGCTAATAGAACTTTAACATTTTACGTGCCTATTAAATGTAACAAAATAATTATTTTAAATATCCGTGAATTTCTGTTACGAATTGAGAGGAATTATTTTTATATTAATAATATTAACTGAGTAGTTTTCCGCGTCGCCATTCGCCCCTGTATGTATGCTCTCTTCGTATATTCTCGATACGACTCCATTACGCTAAACAAAATTTGTATATGCTACGCCCAGGAAGAAGTTCGAAACCAAATAAAATTACTAATACTTCAAAGTTGCAGCATAAGTTGGGACCTTTAATAAATATATCCAAAGACAGATTGAGGACCTTAATTTCGACATTTTTTAATTCCATATACGTCAAAAATACCGTAAAAGTACCGATTTGAATAACGTCAGATACATTCTCTACCAGCACTATGTAGCAAAGCAAATAGTGAGGGATCCAACGCTCTCAAAAACGGAATGACCCATTCCAACAAGGTAAATAATTTTTGGCAACAAATTTGGAAAGAGGGTCCCTATGGGCATCAGAAATTGCTTGTTGGACTTTTGTTGGCTCTTGCACAACTTCTCAAAAAGAAAAAAAAGATGGCGTAATGGTATTTCATGAATACGTGTTTTTAAACGTTCACCTTCCGCTAAAAAAATAACTATTAGCGATATTGATCTGATTTTTTTTACTTATATAGTAGAATCATGAGCGCCTCTATCTGTAGCAATGAAATTTAAAAATCACTTGCAGTTTTTTTTTTAATAAGTCCTAAAGGTACAGCAACGAAATTTGTGTATTGAAAATTTCGACATATGGGAAACTATATTAAATGTTAAAAATTTGTACACACTATATGTGGACAAAATGTGGTCCAAAGATCGAAAAAGTTTAAAAAAAAAATCAGGTCGGTATCTTACACTGTTTGAAAGTTATAGACTTTTTTAAAGAGGCAGTTATTTATGTTTGCGGAACTCCTAGTAGTATTAAAGCTGATTTCTGGCTTGCGCGTTGCCATCCAGCTTATTGTAATGCATAAACAATTTGCAGATAGTAGGACAAAACAGCTTTTGGAATTGCGTGATTGTTATTGAAATTTTTACAAATTATGTAAAATAAAAATCACATTTGACAGATTATGAGGGTGTTGTTGATTGATTAGATTATTTACTATCCCATTATTTAGGTATATTATGTACAAATGGTAAGACATTTTACAAAAAATGTAAAAAAAATATATAAAACACCTATACATAAGACATTCAATTACAAGCAAGCACTTACGTATTCCTAGTCAAAATCACTGGTCTGATAAGAGCTGCTCCGTATTATTTTTGCCTTTAAAACAATTGTAGGGAAAGGCTGCACATGTACAGGGTTATTCATTATAAATTACCCACCCCTTATAAGCGTTATTATTGCCTATAGAAAAAAAAGTTTTAAATAAAAGTTGTGTGGTTATGACCGAATTTTGTTAAAATGCCATCAAAAGTACAGTGGCGTGCAGATTTCAGGGGATACAAAAAAATAATACATTTTTTTAAATGGGGTACCTACCCTGTATATTATTACATTTTTGGAATGATCCTTTTTTTCTGATTTCAAAAATATACCATATGTTACCCCTACCATATACCGTTTTTGAGTTATTAAACGTCGAATATCTTAGTTAAACTAGTTACTTTAAATATGGAAAAGTTAACATTATTAATGTGAGCTATGAAAATGACACTGTAAACCATTCTGATAATTTCATTAAATAAATGTCATTTATCAAACATAACAGTTGTTTCTATTAGCAAGGGTTCGCTACCTCCTATTGAAAACGCTTTCTTCTGCATTTAAAACGCGCGTTATATCAAATTTTAGTCTTCAAGCGGTCCACCAATCCCCTTCCAAATTTATCTTCTCCCATAAATTTTGGATATGTGATGAAGAATAATGAAATAAAACCGCAAATGATGACAAAAAACCACTACCGATTCTAAAAAAAATTAAAAAGTGCAATTGTAAAGTAAAGTGTGACAAAAAATGTGCGTGCACTTGGTGTTCTGTTGCGTACATGTGCGTCCTTTCCCTACAATAAAATTGTTTTAAAGACAAAAACAATACGGAGCAGCTCTTGTCAGACAGTGATTCTGACTAGGAATACGTAAGTGCTTGCTTGTAATTGAATGACTTGTGTATAGGTGTTTATATATTTATTTTAAATTTTTTGTAAAATGTCTTACCATTTGTACATAATATACCTAAATAATGGGATAGTAAATAATCTAATCAATCAACAACACCCTCATAATCTGTCAAATGTGACCTTTATTTTACATAATTTGTAAAAATTTCAATAACAATCACGCAATTCCAAAAGCTGTTTTGTCCTACTATCTGCAAATTGTTTATGCATTACAATAAGCTGGATGGCAACGCGCACGCCAGAAATCAGCTTTAATACTACTAGGAGTTCCGCAAACATAAATAACTGCCTCTTTAAAAAATCTATAACTCTCAAACAGTGTAAGATACCGACCTGATTTTTTTTTTTAAACTTTTTCGATCTTAGGACCACATTTTATCCACATATAGTGTGTACAAATTTTTAACATTTAATATAGTTTCCCATATGTCGAAATTTTCAATACACAAATTTCGTTGCTGTAACTTTAGGACTTATTAAAAAAAAAACTGCAAGTGATTTTTAAATTTCATTGCTCATGATTCTACTATATAAATAAAAAAAATCAGATCAATATCGCTAATAGTTATTTTTTTAGCGAAAGGTGAACGTTTAAAAACACGTATTCATGAAATACCATTACGCCATCTTTTTTTTCTTTTTGAGAAGTTGTGCAAGAGCCAACAAAAGTCCAACAAGCAATTTCTGATGCCCTTAGGGACCCTCTTTCCAAATTTGTTGCCAAGAATTATTTACCTTGCTGGAATGGGTTACTTGACGATTTTGACGTGTTTTAAAGGCTTGGATCCCTTACTAAAAGTTTAAATAAAGATTTTAATCTGGCTTCACTTCCACCGATCATAAATGCAGCTCAGTACCATGCAAATGGGACATTTCATCCAGCAACTTTACATACATATTTTATTTACATGTATGATTAACTTTTAGGTTCAAGCATGGTTGAATAATAACTTACCACTCCAGGACTGGGGATGGATTTCTAGTGATTCCGGAATCTCTCCAGTCCAGATGGATCAAGATATAGACCCCAAAGGGTTCCTTAAACAAATTTTTTGCAACTGTTCATCAGGTGGTTGCAAAAGTGCATGCTCATGTCGTAACCTGTTTTAATAGGGCAGTTGAGGATTTACAGGCGGAAGACGACATCTCAACATGCAGATAAAACATATTGGATAATAAGTAATTAAAAACATACATTACATTCATTTACTTAAACACAACCTGTAAGTATTTTAGTTTATTTAAGAAAAAGCAACTGTGCTACTTACTACATAAAAAAACTCATATTTTATGTATTATTATAGTTTTAATCTGTTTTGGTGTAAAAGACGTAAAATATATTAATGTAACGTAATTATTTTGTGGGAAATGTGTATTTTATTAAAATATACTGGAATTTACAATACGATAACTCCACCACTGGTAAAGCAAAATATATTTGCTAAACGTAACTTTATAGGAAATTGTATGCTCTTTAATTTTTCTGTCTTCATATTTTTTCGAATATAGCTTTGTTTTTAAGATATTGCCAAAAAACTAAAAAAAGTCCGATTTTCACCCCTTTCGGGGGTTGTTTAGGGGTGACAGGCACGGCAGATTATACCGGTGGAGTTTGGTGGTATTTTAAGGACCCCAATACAAACTTGTATAACCAAATTTCAGCTTGTGTCTAATTTGTTCATGGTTTCCTATATAAAGCTTCAGATCGACCCTGGGCTAGGCGGTATTATGTCCTAAATATTATTAATATAAAAATAATTCCTCTCAATTTCTAACAGAAATTCCACGGATATTTAAAATAATTATTTTGTTACATTTAATAGGAACGTAAAATGTTAAAGTTCTATTAGCTAATACAAAATAATGTATGAAATTAGAAAAATAGTACCTACTCCACTGGTATGCTTTCTATTTCTAATTTATTGACGTAAGGATGTATTAAATGTGTACCCATATATATTGTTATGTATATTTAATGTCAAAATCCAATAAGTAATGGCTAGGGAGTATTTTTACAAAATACCCGTTATTAAAAATATCATAACTCCGCCACTGGTAAAGCAAAATATATCTGCTAAACGTAATTTTATAGAAAATTTTATACTCTTTAATTTTTCTGTCTTCATATTTTTTCGTATAAATCTTTGTTTTTAAGATATTTGCCAAGAAACTAAAAAAGTCCTATTTTCACCCCTTTCGGTGGTCGTTTAGGGGTGACAGGCACGGCGGATTACCGGTGGGGTTTGGTGGTATTTTAAGGACCCCAATACAAACTTATATACCGAATTTCAGCTTGTCTCTAATTTGTTCAAGGTTTCCTATATAAATCTTCAGATCGACCCTGGGCAAGTTGAAGAATAAATTGTTAAATCAGAAAAACAAAACAAAAATAGATTTGACACCTTGTATCTCGAAAACCTAAACGTTTAGGATACATGTTTATGTGAACTTTTAGTCTTAAAATCATACAAGAAATCACTCCTTAAAATTTGTTTACGTACTTAAATAATATCCTGTACATATATTCGGTATATCTGTATATTAAAAATTCAAATGGTCTAGAAATTAACTACCATTAAACACAGAAGGATGATATCAAGATTAATGAATATTTTAAACATTTTTAATATTTCAAATTTTATGTAAGTTGAATTTTTTCAAACTAGTATACTTCATTTGAGTTTTTTTAATAAGGGCTGACCTCCGGAAATAAATGGGGACAATTTTTAAGAATATAATATTTTCAGGTCAGTTGTAGTTGTAGTAAATATCTGATGAGAAAGTCCTCAAAATCTATTAAACAATTATAGCCAAACGAAATGAAATAAATAGGAATTAATATTTGTGGTTAGTGGTAAAATCCATAAACTTCGGTTACTCACCGTTTACCGTTTACCATGTTTAATATTTTGTTTCCACTGGCATTTCAAAATATTTATACAATTGTTCACAATTTTTTTATATGTCTAAATTTTATTTGCTCTAAAATATCTTGTTCAGAGAGTTTTTCGGTAATTTATTGTTTTCCCTGTATTAAACTAAAAAATTATTCAGAATTTCAAACACAAATTATTTAATTCTCAACAATTGATAACAGCCAAAATTTATTATACTATTTTGGAATCTTGCCACGATTTAAAAGCAAATCATTCTGCTTATTTTACGACTGGTATAATTTAGATTTTCCGCAGTTTTTTATATCAGCTTGAGAGCAGTAAAAAGATATCGAGGATAGCTAAATACACTTGATGCCATATTTTCTTTGTTTTGACATCAGAAATATGTTATAAAAATGTTTGTTCCTGCCTTTCAACTTGAAGGAAGTTAATATCTGCGTTATTATGTTGTGTAACCTCTTTCTGCTTGGCAAACAAAGGCATATATAGGTTTATTCGAATAAGAAGTTAATTCCGCACACATAACCATTTTTACTACAAATTTATTAATAAATACCACAATACAAGTGTTTAATAATGAAGTTAAATAAATAAAATGCAAAATGTAAATTATGGAAAATTTTTAGACATATAATTTCTATGGAACCACGAATTAATATTAAACCTATTTAATTTAGTTAAGCAAATCTATAAACATTTACCAAATTTCATCAAAATATCTCCAGGCCTTCTCAAATTATCGTGACAGATTAAGAGGATTGTAATATAAAAATAAGAAAAGCATGTAAATAAAAATAAATATGTATAACCATTTTTCAGAAACATTTGGAAAACATAACTAACATAACATATAACTCTGTTATACTCTGTGTCTCAAAAATATGAACATAATATGTTTGTAAACCTTATTTTGCGTATTGTATAGATGCTAATAGAATTTGTTAAAATTGAAAATAATTATAATAGTATCTACTAATTACAAAAATACATATGATATATTCACAAAATGTGTCATGATTTTAAAATAGTAAAAGTACTTTGTTATAAATTTCAATTTATAGGTTGAAATTTATAAACAAAAAGGTTCAAGAAAACAAAAATTTATTTACTTTGTTATGTTACCTTGCATAATATGTTATTGTCATACTGTGTGTGGTTTTAGGAAGCAAGTTTTGTAATTATATTAAAATTATTATTTATCATCAGTAAACGAAAGTAGATGTTTCTTAGAGGAGCAAATTGCTAAGCTAGGAAGCTCTTTAAAGATAGTAATAAGTTCAAAACAGAGGGAACATAATACTTGCAGCTTTCGGAGTCGTGGCAGGAAGGAAAATGCGTGGGCGTCCACTCCGGTCAGAGGATTTCCTTTCAGCTCCAGTAAAGCCAGCGCCGGTGTCTTCTGCAATAAGTTGCCAGTGATGTACTTAATTCGATTACCGGATATGGATCTGAAATCAAACACGAACTAATTGTGACGGAAGTAACATGAAATTGATGAATTAACGAAACTTCACTAATGATTATATTTTTATCGTTTATCGAATATTTTATAAATTGATATAAACAATTTTATACTAACGATAATAAAAAACAGCAACTTATGATGCAATAATTACGTATAACTATACTGAATTTTATATTTAATTAGATATTAGTGGCAAATTTTTCACATCAATTTCTTACTTTTTCTTAACAAATTTAATGACGCAAACAGCCATATTAAAATTTTTTTGCATAACTTTTTTGTTTTATAATGCAATAGTAGCAAAATACAATTGAGGTATACTTTTTAACGCGGAAAAATAAGATGAAATCAAATGCGCAAAAAGTAACCATGATTTCCATTTAAGGGATTTAGGTTACCTAAAAAAAGAGTGCAAAATTTAAAACGAACTCATTAAAATTCTCGTACAAAAACTGTATAGGACACAAATAATGTTTTTAAAGTAATTTCATCATTGAATTTGTTTCAGAAAAGTAGCTAGTAGTTGATGTACTTCAGTTTTGTTGTATACCTGAAATTTCTAAATCAAATTTCTTCCTGAAGAGGGGTTGGAACCTTTGGTGTAGAACTTACACTTGGAGTAGTTTTCCACACACACCAAAACACTTTTGCACACACTCGACGCGCGTTTCGCCAACCAAGTTGGCATCATCGGGAGATGATTAAAACTAAGCTTAACCTAACAATGGGACCCATTTATACCTAGGTATAAATGGGTCCCATTGATCCGGATGATGCCAACTTGGTTGGCGAAACGCGCGTCGAGTGTGTGCAAAAGTGTTTTGGTGTGTGTGGAAAACTACTCCAAGAGTAAATCAAATTTGGTCACGCTGTACAATAGATACTTAAGAACAGTCCAATTCAAAATTGAAGCTACTGATTGGTTAAAGCTTGAAGAGCGGGGTCACTGATATGGAAGTTGAAAAAGTTATGGACTGTACCATTGGGATCTAGTGTGGATATAGAGCTAGTTTTGTTTAGTGATGATTTTGTGTTTTAGTCTATTGTTCCGCTGTGTATTTGAACTATGTCGTTAGATAGTCGGTCAAAAAGACTAGACCAGACCCCAAATAATATTAAATGAAACGAAGGGTGAAAGTATTATAAGAAAATAATAATTTTTATCCACTAATTCTCATTAAATTGGAAAGTTTACATATCGCGAACCGTATAAGACTGAAGATTTAAGAACTTACAATTCCTGTAGGTCGGGTAGCTTTGTGATGGCAAGTGGAATTTGTGTCAGGAAATTGTCATCCAGTTCCCTAAAACAAAGTTGTAGAGTTAATATAAATTCATCGTTTTTACTAATCGTAACAATAAACGTTAATCCAGTAGAATATTATTTTAAATAACATCTGAACTTAATAATTTGTAAAAGGCCTATACATTCTTATTAATAATATGTTTTAGATTTTAAAAATGTATTATATTAGAAATTATGTATTGTAAACAACACCACAGTAATTATTAGTATCTGGATATCACAAACATCATAAGTATCTGGACATCTGAACATCTGGAATCATAATGTAGTATGTTGGAATACGAAAGGTATGCAATCTTCTATTTCATACGATTAATAAGTCATAAACCTGGATGATACTTTGTAATAATTGTACCTCACCCGACATGGAAGTTCTAAATAAATATCCTTCACTATAGAATTGTGACAATCAAAGTTGCTTTTATCGAGAAGCCACCAGGCTTCGATGTCCTAAAAGGAAGGGAAGATTGAATTTACTTTTTTCTCCTTGAATTTTATACGCCATTAACACTATCAACACTGAAGTTGAATATCTGCTTTTTGAGAAATATCAAAATATTTTATTATGTATACCGAGTGACAACGATAACAATGACATAAATGACAAAGAAGAATGGAAAAATAGAAACTTGATTTTTAACCAACTGTAAAAGTAGGTGCATTCTAATCTTTCGAAATTAGTTTCTTGCAAAAAGTCTTCTTTTAAAAAATGAAAATGAAAATGTTAAACAAATCGAAGGTGTAACGGTAATACCGGGGTCCAGTTTAGCGATTTGTGTAACGCTTGGAAATTTCGTAGTGTTTGCGAATTTTTGCAAGTTTTATGCATGCTAGGTGGATATTTTTAGTGTAATTTTGAAGATCTTGTCAAATGTAAACTATTGGAAGAAAATTTAAAATTCGAGGGGACGAAAATACGGGGGTTGAAACGTTCTTTTGGACACAAAAGCGTTCGCTGTTGTTACATCTTACATCGCATACTTTTTGAAAGATTCAAATTTGATTTAGGTCTAGTTGGAAAGAAGATGAACCAGCGCTCATTGTATAGGCTGGTCTTCGAGTCTGTGATGCACAGGAGTGAAGTTACAGGAGTGTAAATTTGAGGTACGTTTTTAACCGGGTGATTTTTTTTTTTGATGTTTTGATGAGCAAAAAATGTCTTTCGGGGTTTTTAGCAATATGTGGACGAATCTGTGGGTTTTTCAAAATTTTCTGGCAGAGTTAGATTTTGGGGGTTGAAAAATGGGAAAAGTTATAATTATCGGAAAAAGCTGCAAATCGATATTTGTTTGAAATTCGGTGTTTTGAGACTATTTAAGAATCGACTGTAATTTTTAAGAGAATACGGGATGTCTTTGAAGGAATGGTGTGATTAGGTCGGGGAAGAAATTTTTTCGTGATGAAATTTCGGTGAGAAAAAGTAAGTGTCAAGTTGCGTTTTCGGCGGTATGTGGATGAGTCTGTTGGTTTTTAAGAATTTCTTGGCCGAGTTGGATTTGGGGGTTAAAATAATGGAAAATGTCACAATTCGAGAATCCGGGATGCGGTTGTGAGGGGTAGTTGGGAGTGATTTGATGGGCAAAAAGTATCAAATTGCGTTTTTGGCAGTATGTGGACTAATCTGTAGATTATTAAGAATTTTCTGGCCGAATTGAATTTTGAGGTTGAAAAATGGGAAAAAAGTTATACCCGTAGAAATTACTTAATTATCGGAAAAAGATAAAAACCGATATTTGTGTGAAATAAGGTGTTTTGAAACTTTCTACGGGTCGATTGTAATTTTTAAGAGAATACCGGATGCGGTTTGAGAGTATGAGAGGGGTAAGGTCGGGGGTGAAAATTTTGTTTCGTGCTGAAGTTTTGGTGCGAAAAAGTGTCGAGTTTTTTTAAATTTTTTGGCATAGTTGGATTTGGGGGTTGAAAAATGAGAAAAAATTATAAATATTAGTAGAAAAATTTTAAAATTTTTATTTGTGTGTAATTTGGTGTTTTGAGACGGGTCGCTTGTAATTTTTAAGCGAATCCAC
Organism: Rhagium mordax; assembly: GCA_963680705.1. NCBI lineage: Eukaryota > Metazoa > Arthropoda > Insecta > Coleoptera > Cerambycidae > Rhagium > Rhagium mordax. The sequence goes on along the minus strand of OY796660.1, from coordinate 50,596,463 downwards.
GAGGCGGTTGTGGGGTGGTCGAGGGTGATGTTTCGATGAGTAAAAAATGTCGAAATGCGTTTTCATAGTATGTGGACGAATCTATGAGTTTTAAAAACTATTCTAGCCAAGTTGAATTTGGGGATTGAAAAATATGAAAAAAGTTATAGTTATCGGAAAAACCCGCAAATCGATTTGTATAAAATTCGGGGTTTTGAGGCATTTTACGGGTCGACTGTAATTCAGCATGCAATAGTGGGGGGGGGGAAAATTTTTCTTTGTGCTGAAGCTTTGTTCCGAATCACTTCAAAATCGGTGTGGAGAGTTTTAAGAATATGAATAATAAAAATGAGGGTTTTGTAATTTTTCACCCATTTTCTCAATTTTTAAATAAGGTTTGCGCATTTTTTTTGATTTTGGTCCTTTGTGAAATTGTGAATTTGCAAATAGATGTGAAGTATAGGGATATTAACGGTTTGGCCTACTGTCGGGTAGTATTTTTCTGAATTTGTTGTAAAGTGTTGCTACTGGCAGAAGATGAACTTAAAATATTTTGATTTATTATAATATATAATATATGGTTGTCACATAATAATTGTTACTGGCAACACTGAGTTCAGAATGTGCGTGAGTTGCGATTCAGCGAGCGGCTATCGAAACAATAGAGAGAGAAAGTTATATCAGCAGGTACATGTCTCCTGTCTCTGTTTCCTGAAGTGCGAGGGAGCCAAAGGACCTCCTGATAGCTTCTCTCTTTAAAAGTTTCTGCGGAAATAAACAATCGTTTCCTATTGTTGGGGGTTATTCTTGCTTTTTAATGTAAAATAATAAATAAAAACAGTTAATAGGCCTTGTAACTCAGCTTAATAAGTTCGAAAATTTTTAAAATTTTCAATATTTCTATCCCTTGTACATTTTGCAGATTTTGTAAATATCATCTTAGACTTGAAAGTTAGCCAAATTCATTTTCAGTGCCTTAATCATGCTTTCTAAATTGCAACTTCTGTAAATTTTTCAAAAATGGCATCACCCTGCATGCAAATTTTAATATGAATACAAATACTGTATTAAATTTTTAATTATATTATTGAAAATTTTTAAGTAAGTTTTATGTATTCTCTATGTATTTATGATGCGGTGTATTTATTTATTACAAATATTTTAAACTTAGAAATGCTTGTGACATTGTTATTTAAAAAAAAAAGAAAAAAGTGTTGTACCTAATTAAATTTAATGTATCTGTATTTTAATTTATCTTATGTACACAATATCTTACTGACCTGTGTAAAACTGTTTGTTAAAGACACCAATATAAATTGATTTTGATTTTTGATTTTTTTTTTAAATACAACTTTTTAAGATAAATCCAACGGTACCGTCAAACCCAAAATCCATTGAGTATTAAATTAAATAAAAGTTATTATTTGTTTTTCATTATAATAGAAAAATAGTATAAATAATTTTAACGTAAGCCATCAAAAAAAAAATAGTTTGACAGTTATAAGAAACTTTATTAAGAAACAATCCAGTTCTGTTAATGCGTAGTGCAATATTTGCTTATCTATTCGAGGTTTTTAACATTACTATGTATTCAAGTAGACATCTTATTAATTTACAGCGAATGCCGTCAGAGCACAACAGCAGCTGTCAAACTATTTTTGTTTTGTTTGTCATGTCTTACTTAAAAAATTATATATTTATACGATTTTTCTATTATAATAAAAAACAAACAATAAGTTTTGTTTGAGTTTAATACTCAATGGACTTTGGATGAGTCAAGAAAAGTTGTATTTAATTGAGGGGTGCCATTTAAAAAATAGACTTTTTTGCAAGAAACTAATTTCGAAAGATTAGAATGCACCTAATTATTAAATTTGTCGGATAAAAGTCAAATTTGTATTTTTTCATTATTTTTTATGTTATTTGTGATGATTTAAAGTAAAGTCGCAGCACTCAAGATTTAAATCATACCTTAACAAAGTAGTTCAAACCCATTCAGAAATCTCCTGGGATTCTGAAAACACAATAATATACAGGGTGTTTCATTTAAAAATCAAGAATTGGTGTCACTTCCGCATTAACCGGAAGTCCAAAAATATCTGTAATACGTCAAAATGTGACATTTTACGACTATATTTACTATGCCCAGTTTCATTTTGTAATCTTGAAAAACAAGGTGCAAAACAGGGGTGCTAGTAATATCTTTGTCAACCGGTTAAGAAAATATTTCATGTGGTTACTTATTGCTTTAATTTAAAATAAAATTACTACTTACAAAACTTTTAACGATGTCAGGTTAGCAAAGGCGTCCTTAGATATCTCAGTAATTTGATTCCGTTTCATTAATCTGAAAAATAAAGATAACATCATTTACACTAAGGTATTAAATATTAAAATGAAATATACTGTAAATTTATTTCCCCCACTCTCAAAAGTAAGGTACCCTCTAGTAGTGAAGAAATTGTATATCGTACCGTCTTTATGAACGACTGTTGTAAAATTTGTATGATAAAGAATACATTAACTAATAATATAATAATCTCAAGGCTGGAAGACTTCGGTCGTTAGCAAGTTGGAATTTCCAATAAAGCTTTCTACTACTAATAATAATCTCAGTTACCTGTACTCAGAGAACAAATACATATATATTTTTTTTTACTACCGATCGTAAAGAACTAACTTTTCACACACGTAAAGTAAAGTTAAACTTTACGCACTAGTGCGTAAAGCGTTTTTACCTTAAGGACTAGTGCGTAAAGTAACATACTAAACAATTGCATACCTATTAGAGCACCTATATCTAATAGTCATATCTTAATTTAAAAACCTTAAATGTGGTTATTTAATATCACGGTATATTACTGTAAAACATACCTAAGTACCTAATTTTCAGTATTAATAAATAAATAAATACACCACATGTAATTACGACCCCCTTTATCCCAGAAGGCTCTAGAAGAGCCTTGTGCGGGAGGGCACATTTAAAGACAAGGGTCACACATCCAATATCCGTGTATAATGGAAAAATCCCTCTCACAGTATTTTCCATTGCCACGGCCGGGAATCGAACCCGGGAGTTTTGGGTGAGAGGCAGGTACGCTACCATCTCGACCGTGATTGAATTTTTTACAATTCTGAAGTTTCATTTATATTCTTGATATTGACATAGACAAAGAAATAATAGATCAGTTTCACTCATTTAAAATTAAGTGGGCTATTATTATAACAGTATTGTGATTTTTAAATGACATATTAAGTTTTAACGCAATAGGTAACTTTTGACGTTTCACATTATTATTAGAGAATTTAGGTCCATTTCGGTAGTAGAAAAAGTATTGTATGCAATTCGTGCGAAAAGTGAGCCTTTTTCACTAATGGGATTGTAGGACAATATTCTCATTAGTGAAAAACTCTCACCTTACGCACTTGTTGCATAAATAACTATTTTCATATCCATATCCTAAAACGTCATTTTTTTGACAGTTTCAATGAATCAAACAATGTCATTATTGACAAAGGTGAAGAAAACAAAGAAGCGTGAAAAAAATTTTCATTCACAGTGTGAAATAAACTTGCTTTTAATATCTTGACAATATTTAATTGGAAACAACAACAGAATTTATTATCACGATTTGCCAATTTGTCGTATTTAAAAAAATTATAATATTGGTCTACTGTAATTTTGAATGGCCTCGGCTCGTACTATAAACTCCACACTCGTAAAAAAAACCTTTGTAGCCACATGATATATAATAGTTATTTATGCAACAGCATTGGAATTTTAAATCAATTTGACATAGACAAAGAAATAAGAGATTGATTAGTTTCACTTATTTAAAATTAAATGGGCTATAACAGTATTGCGAGTTTTAAATGACATAATTAAGTTTTGACGTAATAGGTAAGTTTTGACGTTTCACATTATTATTAGAGAATTTAGGTCAATTTCGGTAGTAGAAAAAATATTGTATGCAATTCGTGCGTAAGGTGAGATTTTTTCACGAATGGAAATTTTGTCGCGTGAGATGTAGGCGAGAGCGACAATCCCATGAGTGAAAAAAGCTCACTTTGCGCACGAATTACATACAATATTTTTTCTACTACCGAAATTGACCTAAATTCTCTAATAATAATCTGAATCGTCAGACTTACCTATTACGTCAAAATTTAATTGTCATTTAAAAATCACAATACTGTTATAGCCCACTTAATTTTAAATAAGTGAAACTAATCCATCTCTTATTTCTTTTAGTACAGCGGATTAGCTAATCCTATTGTGCACTTTTTGATAAAAGCACCAAATTTGGCACAGAGGTAGACCGATGTAATATGAACAATTTTGGATGTGGAGCCATCGGCCAACTGCCCCCTGGCGGCCGTGGCGGCCGTTTTCCAAGATGGCTGCCAGTGGACACCCGAAAGACAACAGCAGTTAGAAAAAATTTGCTGCTGAAGGTTTTAATGAATGTTTATTGAATGTTTTGAATGAGAGATAGTTTGTAAGTTATATACAGGGTGGGTCAATAGTGTGTGCGTGCGGAGATACAGAAGAAATCTGTATCTCCTGTCTCGTTAGAGATAGAGGCATGGTTCAAAATTTTAATTAAATTGTAAGAAAAAGTACGTTTTTTAAAATTATTATCAATTATACAGGGCGATCCGTTAAAGTGGTAGATGAAAAAATATATGTTTTTTAAGTGGAATGACCCAATTTTTTTATTATGTTTGAATACCACTATGATGGCCTATTCAGCGGTAAAATACTTTTAAAATTTGTTTGATGGGTAAAGAGTTAAAAAATATTATTATTGAAAACTGCCGTTTGCAGGTATCATTTTGAAAATTGATTTTGGACGTATTTTTGGAGAGTAATTTTTTTTCTTTGACATGGTAATAGTGTATGCCATACTTTAACTATTAGCTGATGTAGAAAATATATTTTTCATACAAGGTGTTCATAAGCGCTAAGCGCACTGCTAATTTATAAATATTCAAACTACCAAAACTGAAATTTTTCAAATGGAACACTATATATTTTTGTAAAAATTGTGTAATTTTTATTTCTCTGCAACTTTGATATATGTCCCATACCTAAAATGAATAATTTTCTAGATGTAGTTGTTTATGTGTAAATAGGTATGTTTTATTCAGAAAAGTCAATGTACCTTTGAAATTATTTCATAATTTAATTTCAGTTACTTTCAATTTTGTTGCCTCCAGAACTTACGCTAAAAAGTATTCTCACAGAACCCATCCACAAGAAGCATCTTCCAAAAGTTTAAAAACAGATTTGAACATACAGGTGGCATTTCTTATAAAAAAGTCAATCGTAGAAAAAGGACTACAGATGAAGATAACGACAGTTTTCCATAAAAATATTTTTTATTTCGTTAACCATCCAAGAAATTTTAAAAATATTTTACCGCTGAATAGGCCATCATAGTGGTATTCAAACATAATAAAAAAAATTGGGTCATTCTATTTAAAAAATATATATTCTTTCATCTACCACTTTAACAGATCGCCCTGTATAATTGCTAATAATTTTAAAAAATGTACTTTTTCTCACAATTTAATTAAAATTTTGAACCATGCCTCTATCTCTAACGAGACAGGAGATACAGATTTCTTCTGTATCTCGGCACGCACGCACTATTGACCCACCCTGTATATAACTTACAAACTATCTCTCATTCAAAACATTCAATTAACATTCACTAAAACCTTCAGCAGCAAATTTTATCTAACTTCTGTTGTCTTTTGGATGTCCACTGGCAGCCATTTTGGAAAATGGCCGCCAGGGGGCAGTTGGCCGATGGCTCCACATCCAAAATTGTTCATATTACATCGGTCTACCTCTGTGCCAAATTTGGTGCTTTTATCAAAAAGTGCACAATATGTTGAAATATCCTAGCTAAACTGCCGCACTATTTGCCTATGTCAATGTCAAGAATATAAATGAAACTTTAGAATCGTAAAAAATTCAATCATTAATGTTAAAGAAAATTATGTAGGTATGTTTTATAATAATATATACCGTGCTATTAAATAGATGAACTACATAAAATTAAATAACCACTTTTAACGTTTTTAAAATAAAATATGATTATTATAGTTGCTCTAATAGGTATGCAATTGTTTAGTATGTTACTTTACGCAATAGTGCGTAAGGTAAAATCACTTTACGCACTAGTGCGTAAAGTTTAACTTTACGCACTCTACAGCGTATGGAAAGTTAGTACTTTACAATCGGTAGTAGAAAAAATACTACTTCTCTTTGGTGTAATATAAATAATTCTGACGGAGCTTAAAAAATTTAATATAATACAGGGTGTCCCAGTTTTTTGTAGCAGGACTTTAACAGTCGATAGACATTTGAAAATTATTAAAAAAAGTTCATATAAACATAGGTTGAAAATGCTTAGTTTTCGAGATACAGGGTGTTAAAGTTTGAAAATAAATATGGATTTATATTTATATTTCCAGAATGCTAAGAAGTATCGAATCCAAACTTTACATACAATTTGGAGGCCTATTAAACTATCTCTCATTCAAAACATTCACTAAAACCTTCAGCAGCAAATTTTTTAATTAAATGGCTGATTTTGTATTTCAGGACAATTTTGCCATACAATGAGCAAGTCTTTTGCTGAATATCATATCAGGTGAAATTTATTGAATGATTTCTTTAATATAATTTTTAAGGTGATCTACTTTTTGTGACATATCTATCAACTTTGTGACGCACTTTCACAAAAAGTAGTCTAATGAGTTTAAATAGATATGGCCACTCCACGTGCCCTCTCTAATATATAACGTGCAGGAGCGCCGTTCTGGATTACTGTGATTTGAGAACGGCTTTCTTTAACAGATCCATATATTTAATAACATTAATTGCTCTCAATAAAATAAGGTCCAATAATATGTTCTGCAATAATGCCCAACCATGCTTAATTTCTTCTCGGTGTTGTGTGTAAGAATTTCTTCCATCCAGCGAGAATTTTCATGAAACCCACACTGACAATTTTGTCTATTAAAAATATCATTTATTATGAAACTTCATTTGTCCATGGAAAATTGAAGTTCAGGTTCATTCTTTCCAAATAAATTACTGCTAAATTTGTTTCGTCTAATGGGACATTCCAAGAGTTTTTGCAAACAATATATTTTGTAGTCGTGATATTTTTCTTTACAAATCATGGACATAATATGTATAATAATATTATATAAAAACTCCCATCAAATTATTATATGTAGATTCATTATTTGTTGAATTTTTTATCGCCCAGTTTATGGTACATTTCGAATCCAGTATTTTAAAACATTGGAAACTAAATATAAATAAATTTCAAATTTAATATTAAAAATAGTAATATCTACTCGGAGTTCTTGATGATATGTTCAGGATCGGATTATATCTCTTATTAGAGATATTATATTTCATTAAACGTTCGGCTTCTGTCGTCATCTCTTAAGATCATAAGAATCTCGATTCTTCGATGTTCTGTTAAAAACAACTTCGTTAAAACTAAGATTACTAGCCCTGATACTGACACGTAGGTTTGGTTGTGACAAGTTGTTTATGTATTTAGTTTATCAGGTGTTGTTGTTGATTTAAATATTTTCTTATATCTAAATAAAGTACCAACTATAATCTTTTTTTTTCTATAAATATATAATTCTCTGTAATATGTCGAGTCTTTGTAATTTTTTAAAATCGTATACCTTTAAAAAAAAACCATTAGAAATAAAAGTAGTCAGTTAAAAAAAACCGACGTAACTAGAAGCGTGACCTCACAGATTTTGAAATAGCCCAATACAATGGAAAAAGTACAGATACGGAAGAGCTTTCCATATTTTTGTAATGCACTGTATACTTTTTTTTATTTCATGATTTCCACAGCTTAATGGACAGTTTTCCCAACTCATGTGTTTTTAGGCCATTATTGTACAATTAAATTATATTCACTGTAATATCATCACATTATCTGTACATCTTTGACTTCATTTATTTTAAATATTTGTATAACTTTCGTTATAACTGTGGATATTTGAATTTTCCTCAGTAGATTATAACTACTAGTTTGAAACCATTTGTTTTTTTCAATTTATTGTTTGTTGTTGTTGTCGAATGTAAAAGTGCGTATATGTCCCTTTGGTATAAAACGTTAGAATTTTCAATTCTTACGCAAATTGATTCCTGCCTATCCTTTACACGATACGGTTAACTCTTGTTGGTTTTTATACATATAGTGCGAAATTCAATGAGTCGTAACAGGTTTAGACAAATATCAAACACAGTTTAGAAGTTTCAGATCTAATAACAGATCACTTGATAAGAATGAATGTTATTCAAGCTGCAACGACTTTTTGATGAAATAAATAGAAGAAATTTACAGTTTTATTTATTTTTCCACAACTTTTCTGTCGATGAAGATATGATTCCGTATTTTGGTCATTTCTCCAAAATGTGCATTAAAGGTAAAAGTGTCCGATTTGATTTTAAACTTTTATTTGTATTTTTGATTGGTTTTATTGGGTTTAGATCTGTTTAAAGAAAACCATAAAGACCTAAACCCATTAAAATCAATCAAAAATAATTTAACAGGTCGAAACAATATTTTAATTCTATTTGTATAGTTCATATTGATACCTCTTTTTCCCCCCATCACTGATGCTAGGCATGTATTCAGTTGAATTGATTAGCAGCCCGAAGTTTCCAGCTGCTCTTTCTGCACCGAGAAACGCTTCTTTGGCATCTCTTAGATTCAGACCTATTATATCGACATCAGCATATGCTAGGATTTGAACACTAGGATTTTATATTAATACCTCTCTAAACTTATATGATACGTTAGTGCTAATCTATATGTTAAAAAAAGCTGACATTGGCATTATTTACTAGTTTCTATACACTAGATGTTGTTTGGAACTCTAGCAAACATAGCAGAGCACGGTAGCCGAGCGGGTAAAAGCGTTGATACGTACTGATTTGCTTCGAATTTAGATGGAAAGTAAATTATCTATTTCTAGATGTGGTTCAAACACCACAATAAACTGTAGGGCTTAGTCTCTCTTTACCTAACACAAAATTCTAGGATTTTCCAGGGTTTACTTCAGTGACTTGAGATGCGGTAAAGAAAACATTTTAAGAAAACATTTTTAAAACATGTATTAGCAAGGTTTATTTGGATTTTGTCGATTTTTATAAAAAAAATTAGGGCATAAGTATTTTTAGAATTAAACGCATCTTTTTTGTAAAACCCACAAGGAAGACAATGTGTGTAAGCAGTTTAATAGCAGTTTATAATCGGTTAGTTTTAAACCGCTTCACCACAAAACCGGACTGCTTTAGTTTCAATGTCTCAACTTTTTGTAGTCACTAATAATTTTAGAGTTTATTGAAAACTCAATGGATCATGCAGTTTACATTTATTATTTTCTCGCAAAATGCACTGCATTTGAACAGAAACATAGAGTCAAATGCTAAAGAAAATTGTATGAAATGCCATATGGTGTCAATATTTTTTAAGAAAGACGTCTTTATTTTATAGATATTAATTTTTTTAAATGCCATAATTTTTGTGAATATACTGATTTGGTACGACTTTTACAGTTTTATACACTTTAAACCATTTACATAAAATAACAGCAAGTGAATCAATTACGATAAAAGTGGAGTTATGTATTATTATGTATGTATCGTCTACAGGAAATAATATAATAGTAACACTATCGAACTTTTCAATTGATTCTATAGAACACCATTTGGTTCTGGGGTTCTTTGAACGTTTATTGGAATTAATTTTAATTAATATTTCATAAATTCGTTCCGTTGAAAATTTTGATAGATGTAAAAGTTCGGTGACCCTTACTTTTTTATAAATAATCTTATTACCTATTCCTAAATTTCTAAATTAATTCTTCAGTAATTAAATAATTCTAAATATATTATCTAGTGCTTTTCTTTTCTTGACCATTGATATCAATTAATTTGATGTGTAGATTCCTAGGCTTTCGGTCATGTGGTAAAATAAAAAACTATTTTCTAACGTTTCGGTTTTATTAAACCATCTTCAGAGAATTAGATAGAGAACTTACTTTTAAAAATTATTTATAATGAAGTATATACTGTGAATTCATTATAAATAATTTTTAAAGTAAGTTCTCTATCTAGTTCTCTGAAGATGGTTTAATAAAACCGAAACGTTAGAAATTGTTTTTTATTTTACCACATGACCGAAAACCTAGGAATCTACACATCAACTTAATAAATATATTGTCGTATTATCATGCAATACTTTAGTAAAACAATCTAAGAATAGTCTGTTTGAGTGGTAGACGTTATGCATTGTAAATTGTAATAGTTCTCATATTTTATTTTTTAAACATTAAATGTAGAGGAAGTAAACAAAAAGGTTTGACAACCTTTTTAGAATATTTTTATTATTTGTGTTTGAGTGTATGCTTTATTTAGATACACTTGGCCTCTCCTGCGCTTGATTAAAGAAACACTTTCCTAATATAAAACCAAATCGGTATTATCCTCGGTGTCTTCCTCGGTCAAAAACTAGGTTCCTATACTTGATGAAGTAGTTGGAATTAAACACCTATCTTATACGATTGATTGTCAATACGATGTTATGTGTTTTCAATTTTGTTACAGCATTAAAATGTTATGTATCTTAGCGTATCTGTAGTGTTCAATATTATTGTCCATTATATCAATACTCAAACTTTTTTGTCTTTACTTCTTTTTCAAGAAATGCACTGTCTTCATCGTGTGAGATCACCTTCTTGTTACAACTTTCTAACAGTCAAACAGATCTCATTTTTATTATCATTTGTATCAGTCTCTTTCATCTATTGTGATTTAGTTGCACCCTAGCTGATTCATTTAATTTACTGTGTAATTGTTAAGCGTTATCTGTAATATATCTAAGAATTTTAATTAAAAAATATAGAGCTAATGCTGTCAATTCGCATTACCTTAATTTGTACAAATCGATAATACCTTCTGAATTGATACTGAAAAATTTTAAACGCCACTTAACATCAATTATTCAATATTTCTTACAATTGAAATTCCAAGTATGTAATACTTATTTTCTTTGTGCGTTGACTTTTTATATTTTCAAAAAAGTTGATTAGGAGGATCATTTTTATTTGAGTTATTTACTTTAAAAAAATTATAATAATAATATAATAATACTATTTATTTATAATAATAATATTGCTGCTTTTTGATTTATCTACCACAGGCCTTATATTCCTATTTAGAGCTGCTAGTTTCTTAGTTTGTAATACTTTGTTATGAAGATTTTTACCACAATTTATTGGTCAATAATTGTATTAAATTATTATTTGCCTCCCTTAAATAGTTTGAGTTAATTCTTGTAATTTGGTTTGTAACTCTCTTCCCAAAGCTTCAGAGTGCTCATCACTTCTTTAATTTAAGCGTTTAATTTGCCGCTTTGAATACGTAGTTGTTTATTAATTGTAGTTCTGATTTACTTCAGCGTTATTGTTTAAAGTAATATTTTAGCACTAATAACATTTATAGCATAGAATGGGATTAAGATATTTCTGCTTCTCCATCAAGGAATTCAATTAGAATGTTTCTTAAATTGTATTCTTAACTTTAATCATTTTACACAATTCAGCAAGCTCAAGTACTATATTATATAAGTAAATAATGTTCGATTTTATTGTAATGTTTTTAATGTCGTTCTTTGTCTTTTTTTTTACATATAATCTTTAAGCTGAAAACGTGGGCGGCGTGAACTAGCGCGTAGCTAGAAAGTCAGATTTTGAATGTAAAAGTGACCTAATGGATTTTCCTCGATCGAGGGAGTATAATATTATTAATTAATTATTGTTTAATTTAGTTAAGTTAATAATCATAATATACAGTGTGTATAACGCCTAAAGGCTATTGAGGATTATATATATACCAAGTTTCGTAGTTAGCTCGGTCATATGTCAACTCAGTTTCCTAACAATATAATCTGGTAAAACTATAAACGGTTTTCTTTATTTCTGCAAAATAAATAAAGGGGTGCCCTCACTTTACCAGGATTAAGTCTCTGCCACATCTGGACGACCATCTCCAATAACGACCAAGTCACCCGTATTGTGTAAGGTGTAAAGCACATCTCCTTTTTTTATAACTACTCGTTATATTATATTAAATAATAAAAGTGTAATGGAAGAAATTTATTTAAAACCTAAAAGAAATATTTTACAATTCATAAAAGAAACTAGAAATGTGTTGCCTCTTATATTTCTATGTTTCTCTTGAGAGTGCATTTCATAGCGTTTGCGTCGGCAGTAATAGTTTATTTTAAAAAATAAATATTTAAATTTTAGAAGTTTTATGAAGACCTTAGATTATCGAATTTGTTTCTAATTTCTTTATGAAATTATTGTGTACCTACTATTATTATATTTATGTAATACTTATATTATATATTTTAATTGATCTTACTTCTTTCTCCAGCGAACTGTTTATTATTATGTAGTTTTACATATACCTATATCTCTGGCCATCTGACTTGAAATAACTCTGGTTACCTACATGGACGACATATTTAATTTTGCACACCCATTCGCCAATGTGTTTAAAAATTGTATAATATAAAGTTGACGAGCCGTTGAATGGTTCATGACTTCACATGATGACGTCAGTCGAGACCCGCGTCGAGACGCCTAGACACACTGTTGTATATTTTTTGATGGAGTTTAATTAAAAGAAAATTCAGATATGTCTTGTCAAATTTATGTCAGCTAATCAAAGTTGCTAATTTTCTCAAAATCTGCATTTTCTCTCTGTAATATCTCTTAGTGATTTGTGTAATCATTTTATAAGAGTAGTCAATTTCCCTAATTTCTTCACAATATAAAATTCCAAAAAGATATTTCTACGATAAAATTTAATTCTGGAGGCATCGTTTTGTTCAGACGCAAATACCTCGAAAACTAATGTCTCAGTCAAAATTTTACACGAGCAAGTTTTTTTAGAAAATCAGCCGTAAATTATGAAAATCTGATCAGAATTGCGAAAAAAATTAGTGCACATACTTTTTTCCTTAAAATTATGTTGACGTGACCACACCGCACGCCACTGGCGCGCCTCAATTCAACTCTGAATCATAGCAAAGATGGACCCTCACAACCTAACTGTGTGTACCAAGTTTGGTTTCCCTATCTTTAATATTGTGGAAGTTATTAAAGAAAAACAAAAAATAAATTGAATTTTCAACACCCTGTATCTCCGTTAGGAGGCTCGATAGAGAAGAAATGTTAGAAGGGGTATGTCATAATTTCATGTGAACTTTCTGTACCCGAAGTTTGTCGGTTTAAAATCGGGACACCCTGTATATTCAATATATAAATATACATTATTTCAAATGCCTCATTGACGGGCGATCCTTTTTTTTTTTTCATATTTTACCTATCTCATATGCTGGCAGGGTGCCCTGCGGAAATGTTTGTGGCTGCTGTCTATGGGTGGGAGAGAGAGTGAGTATGTTTGCTAATGAGAGTGAAAAGGATGGCTAGATGATGACGTCACTGTCTGTCTCATCCGCCGCCATACCTACTATAACTACAGAGTTTGGGGATCACACAAGTAGAGCATAGTTTCCTAGGTTCATTTTTTTTTTGGATTATTACGAACATAGAAATATCTAAAAAAATATAAAAAATCCAATACTGTCTTTATAAAGCAATAACAAAGAATTACTTCAAAAGAGACATGACTAATGTAAAAAACAATCGTTGATGTTACAAGTATGCCAGAAATAACGTTATGAATTCCACAGGTATGTAAGAAGGTGCTCATAATGCTCATTTAAATATACAAATGGACCCTGAAGATTTTTTTATAATAGTTTAATTACAAAACAATTAATATATTTCATACTTCAGCAGCACACTGTATAGGCAGAATAATATCCATTTTTGACCCACTTCCTTTTCATAATTATTTTTTTTCCTTCCCATCTCTGGCGTTTTGTATTTAAAAAAAATACATCTGTATATACCATTGAGTAAAGGAATAAAGAGACGCAATGGAGCAGGTTTTCAGATTTTAGTATTTTTTGTCAATGGCCAAGATTGTTACCAATGTTTAGTGCTATAGGAAGATATTTATGGTTTGGCTGCATAGCACTAAAAATTGAAGACAATCCTGAAGCCATCTTCAAAAAATATGATACCAAAATCTCGAAACCTGTTCGATTGCGCCTGTTATTCTTATGCTACGGCATTTAATTTAAAAAAATTTAAAATTAATTACATTAATAACATTGAATTCCTTCTAGTATTATAAGAATAAGATAAGCACAAATGAATCTCACCCAGAGATCATTTAGGACATTTAGGTAAGTTACACAAGTAAAATTTGACCAAGGGTAATATGAAAACTAACAAAAGAATATAGTATAGAGAACATCCTATATATTATATACGAGTAAATCATACATACTGTAAATGTCAGAATATTCTGAGTTTACAATATTCAGAATCTAGATGGGATCAGATTGTCCCATTTCAATTAGCTTAAATATTAATATTGCGGTCTCGTTAACTGTCAAGGAGCACCCGAACAAGATTTCCATTTTCTACTCTCTTCACAAGAGTATTGTGATGTTTGAAGTATATCTATTTTAAATAAATCTGACGGGAATCCACCGTAACTTAATTTCAGTCTCTAATGCTGGCGATAAATTTTCTGCTAACATGAGTGCTTTGGTAATAATGGGTTTGTAGTATACTGAATATGAAATTGAAATGTTCGGTTCTTGGTACCAGTGTACACTCCATTTTTCAAAATAAAAAGATATATTTTAACAATAGTCTGTAGATGTAAATTACTTAATACAGCTTCCAGTTGCCATTATTAGCATGTTTAGCGATGAAAATATATTACTATTTTCAATAGTACTATGTCCTCTAACCCGAAGGAAGTGTAGGTGAATTTAATTTGCAATATGTACCTACTTAGCCATGTTTCTCCCTGATGTTTATGATAAAGAATATTTTGACGAAACGAAAAATTATCTAAACTTCTAGTACATACATCAAATCGGAAGCTATAATTTTTCCAATTTAATGTTATATTAGCGTCATCGATATTAGCAATTCAATAGGATGACAAATAGCCGCTGCCTCAGGAGAGAAAAATGTTAAAATTTTTATTTGGATTTTAGATAGAACATAGAAAATAGGTTATCAATATATTCTTAGAATATATTTACAATAATAATGAAATGATAGGACATTAATAACCAATGATATACAGTAACCGGCAGCCAAGTACCTACGTACACGTATGAACTTATGAGTAACTAGACATTTCATATTCACAGGTGCGACAGATTGAGTACACAACGATTTATATGGCGCTGCAAGTCGGTTGCTCATTTATTTCCCATGTAAACCCAGGTCTATGTACTTACTTGGCTACCGGTTAATGTAAAAAGTGACTCTTAAAATTTATCAGTTCTAAGATTTCTAATTTATTGCGTTGTATGTAAGCAGCGGCTAGAGGAGGAATATTCTTTTTTTTACTAATAAGCTCCATTTAGATTTTAGAGAGCTATTGAATGAATTTTGTTTTAATTATTTGAGCACTCTGACTCACAATTCCGCTAGATTGTTCTAAACTCTCTACTAGTATGGTTTCATCACACTAAGAGAGATTCGGATAGATTTAAATTGTACTTTGCTTAATTTTCTAAATGGACGTACTAGCAGATTTAGATTGTATTTCTCGCCTCATCTTCTTGACCGCAAAACAGTAACCGCTTTCTACGCTATGGTCACCACACGTTTAAAGAAAATGTTTCTCCACTGTCAGATCGTCCGCCTCAGCTGTTATTATTTCTTTCAGGGTCACCCGAACTACTCGAATTATTTAACACTAATATAAAAACAGAAAAATCTTCAACAAGAAAATATGGCTATTCATTCTGGATATGTGAAGCCAGCCAACTATGGCCAGTAATACCCAATAACAGCAGAAACCGTTTAAATTAATAATAATTATTTATTTTTGCCACTCGTCGTATATTACGCGTAGATAACAAAATAAGAACTTCAAAATACCCCAGAGACACAAACCAACATATCACAGCCGTAGGAAGGACGAGCATCACAAATCTTGAATGTAAGATATAGTCGAGGTCAGAGTCGGAAGGGGTACCTTTTTTTGCCAGAACGCCAATCTAGAGATCCCCCTCCCCTCCGTTTTCGAGGTCGCTGAACACGAACGGTGGTCCAAACTTATTTTCCTCGGCAACCCCTTCAAATTGCCAAAAAACCATCTCCAAATCGCCCTCCCGCTTACAAATGATTTTCGAATCGCTTTTGAGGTTCGGTCTTCCAGGCAGATGAGTCAAGCCACCTCCACCCCCTGATTTCCACCCCCTCCGAAGGGGTGGAAAATGTATTTTTTCATGAAAAAAACCTTTTCACTATCTAGTAATTATTAAGTAAACCGGCCTCGTGTTTGTACGATTTTTGCCAATTTGAAGGGGTTGCCGAGTAAAAAAAAAGTTTGGACCACCACCATCGTGTTCAGCGACCTCGATAACGGGGGTGGTTCTCTAGAATTATGCTTTTAACGTGTGGTGACAGTGGCATAGAAAGAAATTACTACTTTGTGATTTATTTCGACGAGACGATTTATACAATAATTAGAATCAAACTTATGGTAAGCTCACTTGATATTATAATTATGCATCCATAATCGATTATGGATCTCATGTAAGATCTGTAGAAAATTAATTAATACCATGCTTTGATGCGCATGCGTCTTCATTATCCGTAAAGGCAAATTTGTATGTCTTCCATTAGTTACCATAATTTCTTATAAATAAAAATCGACTGTAGCTATTATACATAAAAAACAATAAACTATTGAACATGTACTCTCATACATTTTATTAGATGATTAAAAACTATTCTTAAAACATTGACACACATATATTTTTTATAGTTTCTCTTCGTTTAATATTGCGATATATAAAATATAAATACCTACCATACTATTTTATGAATATCACGTATCTGAACGCCCCAGCAAATTGCGAAAAAATGAAAGTGATTTTTTCAGATTTGTGAAATTGCCTCTATATTTACTTTGTGTGAGAGCTTTGGGGCCGTGATATATTGCAGGCGAGTTTGTAAAGATTTCTTTATATTTAAACTGACAATACAAATATGAGGAAACTTTTTATTATGTCCTCACTTTTATTACTCGAGATAAGGGGCTAAGCAATGAATTGCAGCAGATAGATATATATAAATATAAATATATCTTTTTGAATATTGTGTCTCTTTATTTTCAAAGTAATACAATGCTGTTAGGTAAATGATTAGATAACTTCAATGTCATTAATTTTTTTCGGGTGGCTAAGCTATTCTACTGCCATGGAAACTAAATACGCTGCTGATGTATTGTATCATTTTCATAAATAAAAATTCTAGAGTAAGACTTCTTTTGATTTATGAGAATTAAAATACATATTTTTCAGCTAGAAGCGTTTAGGAGTTGATAATTTGTTTAAAATATTAGTTTCGGGGAACGTAATTTAAGGTTCTGAAAGTAAGTACTTCACTTTAGGTTATATCCTACTGTGTGGTAAGATACATATTTTCAACAACTTCTTTGCTTCCCAAAATTAAAATACCTTGAGGTTAGAACAAAAATGATAAAATTTGCACATGCACTTTCACCTAACGGTAAATTAATGAGAAATGAATTTTCTAAAATATCGCAGTTATGATACGACTACTTTCCATTAAGAACGAATTGATTATGCTATTCAATGAGAAATTAGTAACGTAACCTGGTTCCCATCCTCATATTTTTTTATCTAGTTAAATAGGGTTTTTTTCTTATATCACTACTTCTCATTTATTTTTAAATTGACATTTTACAAACATAATTATTAGTTTTAAAATAAACCTTCACTGTCGAGAACACCCTGTATTCAAGTAGCCATAGGAAAGCGATATGAGTGTAATGCACAAAAATTTTCGATCATCTAAAGAATTTCTGAATTCCACTTTTGCTTCATTAAAAATATATTTTTAGTTCGCTTTATTCGCATCCGATGATTAGGTAGCTGAAACGTCTCGAATTCAAAATAATCAATGAGAAAAGATTTTTTCTACAAATAGACAGCTTCGAGAAAGACTAAAAATCAGTAACTTTTTTTTTCATTTTTTTTTATAAGGACCTCGGTATTTATCCAGCGTAGAGGAAGTTTACAATGAAAAGGAATTAAATATAAGTTCTTTGGATTCTATATTGAAATATTTGTTTCAAATTTGTTGTATAATTGTTAAGTTTAGCAGTTGTTGAAAATACCCAATAACTTGCTCGAAAACAGGGCACCAAACATAATATTATCCTATACGTAATTTAATAAATTGAAATAATATCCCATTTAAAAGCGAACTAGAAAAGATAAAGGCCATTATATTACATTTAAAATAGGCCAATGTAGCCTTACTATATTTTAGAGACTAAGCTTTCTGAAATTTTGACTATAAGTTGAACAATATATCACGATTCTTACAGAGATAATAGATCGGCGACCCGCTAGCACTCTACTGGAAATATAGGGCAAAACTAGCATCTCGACCCTCCTTCAATATTCTGAGAGATATTGCCTTAAGTAAAACAGGCATGAAATAAGATATTCATCATGAATAATATCCTCATTTGTAAGCTTTATCATTACGTAAACATATTGTGGTTGAATATGGTAAACATCTATTAAGAATTTAAGATGTCGCAAAGAAGAAAAAGGCTGTATGTCTTAAATGCAACGGAAAATTAAGGATTTAGAATTGCTTTAAAACATCTATCACACACTATTAAAATATATTAAATTTTGATGGAAATAATTCTAAAACATTAAGTTCAGTTAGCGCGTTTGTATCTTTAAAACTTTGATACATAAAACCAAAAAGCGCTAATGTAGTCTTTAAAGCATTACGTGAATACGTATTGATTATTTAATAAACCTGTAAGTGATTTTAAACAATATAAAATGTTTCCGGAAACTTTATAGGATTTTTAATGACTTTTAAACATCATAAAAACTAACGTAGCACCATCATAAACAATGAGGTGAGTAAAATTAAATCTTTACAATCAGTTATATGTATTAAAAGCACACGCTATTGCTGTATAATTTACATAGACTTAATCCTAAGTACTTGTAAAACTTTAATAGACTGTTAAAAATGTTAAGTTTGATTGAAAATTATGCCAACATAAATATTATGTAGGTACTATAATTGACTCGTTATTTTGAGTAGGTTATTTGTACATAGAACATTTAAATGCAATGAAATTTAAAGTAATAAGTCAACATAAAACAAAAACAGGGTTTTTCGAGAGTGATAGACCTCGTTCTAAACCTTAGAAACGGTTTAGAATAAACCGATAAAATTAAACACGTGTGTTGGTGTATTTCACAAAATTGACTGTGCCTCATAAAAAAGTTGCTGGTAGGTCAATCATGTGTACATCATCTTTCGGGGTATGTCAATTCTCAAAATATGCGAATGTTGAGCATTGATACTTCGTGTATTTATATTATATAATATTATACATCGGCGTTTGAATGGCAGTTTTTCGCAGGAGAATAATTGGGCCAGGTTTCTTCAATTTCACCGGCAATGTTGAGAGGTACCTACAGAAATAACATTTTGTGTGTATTTGTTCAACAATTACGCGATGATGAACAGCATGGTTATTTTCAGCAGGTCGGGGCAATAGCGCATACGGCAAGAGCAAATATAGCTTTCTTCGCGAGTATTTTGATACCTGGCTGATAAGTTTCCTTTCACAAGTTGAGTTTCTTCCGAGGTCATCTTGTTTGACCATTGAGAATTCTATTCTTCGAGGAAGAGATAACAAATAGTCCATATCTCTTACTCGAAGAATAGAATTTTTAGAACTCCTGTACTTACTTTGCAACAACTGGAACAAAGAATTGTTGAAGAATGTGCAACCATAACGACATTAATGCGCAAAATGGAGGTGCATAAACGTGTACATTGAACTTGGTGAGGGACAATTTCAACAGTTTTTATTTCGATTATCTGTTAATATCGTTAAAAGTGTTTAATTTAATTTATTATTATTTTATCATTAGAATTAAAAAGAACATGCAGATGATATCAGTGGGGGACGTAATTTGAAAAACTTTGGTATAATCATTGCACCATTACAAAAGGACGAAATAAGCTAAGACAGCAGTTTTTAATCCCATAATCAGATTACCTTGGCCACAAATGTGACCAAGATAATTTTTGATAGCCCGGTATATTATTATTACATAATAAAAGTTATCTTACATTGTTTCTTGTTTTATAAATACTTACCCAGTAAAAACAGTTTTTTATTTAATATCACAGATGAAATGAAGTGAGGATATTAACTTCTACATTTTATATATTGACATAAAATTAATTTTGTATGCTTAAGTAAAATTAATGGTTTACTGATTTAATAAAAATTCTTTTATAAATTACTGTGCTGCTACACTTTTTATTATCAAACAGATTAGCGCAATGAGTGATTATTTTAAGATGAGGGTAATCTGTCAAATGCGTGTCAAAGTTCCTAAAAGTATTGCCATATTAGCGAAAATATAACAGAAGCATAACGACAATTTAATGATAGAAGAATGATAAACGGAATTTTGATTAAAATATACGATTGGAATTGAGAATTTCCGATTACTTTAAACATCATCTATAATATAAAAATTTTAAAATTATGTGAAGTATTACTTTTTTAAGTTATGTGAAAGTTATAGATATAAATAAATTATAATGTTAAAGTATAAGTTGTTTTAATCTGTTTGGATTTCTTTTCATTCACACTATTTCGGCAAATATTTCTACGATTACCAACGAAAATAGTTATCAAGGTGCAGATTTTAATATTTCCTTCAAAATTTACCTATATTGAATAAACTGACAACCATAATGTTGAATTATGATAGAAAATATTGAACAAAAGCTGCTTTTTGCAGCCGAGGCCAAGCAAACTTCGGATAAGGCCGAGAAAGATCATTTGGCCGAGGTGCACACAACATTTAAAAAAAAAAAGTAAAATAAAAATATTTTTAAAATTGTTTCGGACAAACTACTGCAGACATGGACAAAATTTTGCGAGAAGCCTAGTAGGCTGACATTTTTAATTCGTTTGACAAATGAAAACGTCACTGGATAGTTTATTGACAAGCCGTGCAAATTCTTCGTTGACATCAATACATTCGACATCAATAAATATATATAAATATAAATAAATAACACCACTGTAATTACGATCCCCTTTATCCCAGAAGGCTCTAGAAGAGCCTTGTGCGGGAGGGGGCTACACATTTAAAGACAAGGGACACACATCCAATATCCGTGTATAATGGAAAAATCCCTCTCACAGTATTTTCCATTGCCACGACCGGGATTCCAACCCGGGACTTTTGGGTGAGAGCCAGGTACGCTACCATCTCGACCATCAGCCAATCAGCGTCTGTAGTAGCTCTAACAAGGATATGGGGTTCATTTCGTATTTGCCTAGTAGCTTCAAAAACTCTTCCTTGTAATTTTTCGCGTGTTAAAATTGGCACAATGTAAACTAATTGCTTCATATGTCCCCATAAAACAAAGTCTAGCGGATTAAGATCCCGTGATCTTGCAGGATACGGTGATCTTAGAGGTCACTCAATGGGGCCGCCCAATCCAATCCAGTTATTCCCAAACAGATGATGTAAAACTTCTGTGACTTGCCTACCATGATGCGTAGGAGCTCCGTCTTGTTGGCATGACATATTTTGATTAATACTGAGAGGCACATCTTCAATATCAATAGGAGTCTAAATCGAATCAAATATGCTGATTAACAAATAAAGCGTGTTTCACTTTACACGTTTTCAACCCTTAAAACGTTCCTTATTTATTTTTTGATCGATTTTAAATTTCAGTCAATCATCCTATCCCTTAAAATGGTAATTTTTACAATAATTATTTTTATATAATTTTTCTACAAGCATTGAGTAAATAATAATAAAGAGGCACAACTGTCACAGTTTCGAGATTTTTAGTGTTGTATTTTTTTGTCAATAATTAGGTACAAAATTATCTACAATATTTAGGGCTATGCAGTAAATTACAAATACCTTCCAATAGAATTAAAAATTGATGACAATCCTGAAACTATTGGCAAAAAAATACAATACTAAAATCTCGAAACGTTGGCAGTTACTCTTGATATTATTTGTTTACCCAATGCTACAAGCCAATAGCCATGCCATTAAAGTTAAATTCAGTTTATGAACTGTCAATTAAGAGTTCTATAAATTTAATGGTTGAAATACACACAACTGAAACAGTGAATTAGTTGGTGAAAACGTTTCTTCAATCACAGGTATAGCCAGCGTGGTAATTTCAGGGTAGAGATTTGCAGAGAAGAATTATTAGTTTCAAGACCATTGCAGATATTAACAATCATTTTAATAATATTGGAAGTGTTTCTAAATCAAGATCACAACTTCTAAATAATAATAGAAATATTTCAGAATTTGACCAAATTATGTAACAGGTAGTGCGCAACAATCCAAAGCAGCTTTAGCTTCACAACTGGAAGTCTCTTGAAGAAAAGTTTGACGATGTCATCAACGTTGCAAATTAAAAGAGTTTGATTCAAAGTTTTTGTACATATTTGCAGATGATGAAATTAAGCCGTTTAAACTACTGTTTGTGGTTTTGAGAATAAGTTTTACGTTTCCGTAGTTTATTTTGAAAAAATCCCTCTTCTACAATTACACGTCATCATTCTTAGTAAGTTAATGTTTGATAACATATTAAATGATAAACCTATTGGCCCATTTTTCTTTAACATCAACTTAAATGTGCAAATGTTTTTTACTTTCTTCGTGGAAGTTCAGGTTGCCATAGAAGAGTCATCAGTGAGGCCGAGATTTTCACATATGCGAGTAACGAGTAACATTTGACACCTGGACGAATTTCTATTTTTGTTTTAAAGGAGTACGTGCTGTGGACCGAAGTGGCTCTTTAATTTGTACTGACATGACAGCTCTGAGGTACACTTAGTTTAGTTAGGTGTAAAATTAAACTGCAGTGTTTTGTCTTTCAAAAAGAGATTATATGGTGCATATTGGATTAGCCAACTGGTGTATATGTGTTATATGCACTGATAGTAATATGAAGACGAAAGAAAATTGAGGACAATAAATTATTGGTATAGCACAACAATTAGATAACGTTTCTGCTGAAACTCTGATTATTGTACATCGTTTGTAGTTAATTATTTTATATTAACTAATCATTTACAATTTTCAACGTCCATTTTATATGCCCTGGATTATGACGCCGCTTCGGAGAACTGTTTGTCGTGTTGTGACTCACGAAGACGTAAAATAAGAGATTTGGATCATTCAATAGAACGGCTGATAATTTGCTGGATTGATTTCTAGAACGTTTTATATATAAAGTCTATTGATATGGTTGGCTGGAATAAACGGAACAGATATAAAAAATAAAGAGAATGGAAATAGAAACGTTTATCTACAAAATGATGATTATACAAGGTGATTTCGCAATAAATGATTTAAAATAGGTAATTAAATAAATTCAAATCATTAATTATGTCCAGTACATATATTTTTTATTAAATTATGCAGTTACAATATAAAATCAATGGCTTTGTGAACTTGCCCCTTCCCAGTTACTATTTTTTTTTCAATTTCTCCAGCAACCAAATTTTGCACCTAGCACACCGTAACACAATTAAGTTTATGACTAGCACACCCTTACATGAAAAGTAAACATAGGTTATTTTAGTGGGGGAGGCAGATTAGGCTAACCTTTTTTTATTTTTGTATTCAGTTCTCGAAACGTTGTCTCAAATAATTTTATACAGATCTAGCCGTAAGAAGGACTACTCAAAATAATAACCTATTTAAACAAGTCACTGGTATGCTAGTAAGTATTACAGTTCTTAATTTTAAAAGAAAAAATTGTCAATGGACGCCACGGAGAGGAGTTTAAGAGAAAAGTTTAACTATTTGTATTTCCACTTCTGCAGATGTGCTAAATTTACAAATCAGCCAGCCAGCCAGCGTTTCTAAATTAGAATATAAAAATGAATGTGGGGGCTGTGCGGCTAACGTCAACCCGGCTCCTCTCGAAAATAACCCCTGTTTATTATGTTCGTAAGGGTGTCGTGGCCATAAAATGAGTTGTGCTAGTGTGTGCTTAAAATTGGTATGCCAGCGAAATTTATGAGTAAAAATAACTGGGGGCGTGGTGCAAGTTGATCTAGCGAAAATCAACAAATAGTCGAGTTATAATTTAATAAATAATAATTATTATTATCGTTATATTTTTGAATTTGTGAATTTTTATTGAAATATAAAGCTCACGGAGAACTTCGCTAAGACGTAAGTACAGGGTGTCCCAAACTCGACGCCTCAGCCCTTTAATTCGAAGGGAGGGGGCAATTGAAAAAACACGATATATGAGTTTCTTAGACATTAATCCGAGTTACAATTTGCCGTGAAACTGGTGACCATAACTTATCGACGGTCGGCGTCGCGACGCCTTGAATATGTTTATGTCCACAGGCACCCTTTTTTGAGGCCGGCACTAGAAAGCTTATTTTATTCTGAGTAAAAAATCTCAATACAATTTTTTTATATTTTGAACCGTTTTGAAGATATACGTACCTGATTTTATAATAAATTTAAATTATTGTATATTTAAAAAAAAATTCTGTATTTGCGTAAAAGGTTCGTATTATATACACAGAAATACTTATGTTTGAATAATTAACGTTACAAAATAAAGCATTTTGTAAATATTTAAATCTTTCTAATTTTTAGCATAGTTTTTGAAGAAAATAAAATATTTAACTATATTTTTTCATAGGTAGTCTTGAAATATTTTGACATATCGATAATATTAATTAATAAGTATAAAGATTAGTATTTACTGTCGCTAAAAAATGTATCTCCATCAAGAAAAAGTCGATATGTTGATAATTGGAGAAGCAAGAAGAAATGCCCGTACTGCCCGGCGTTTATATGCAGAAAGATATCCTAATAGTAGAAATCCCAGATTATAAGATAGTTTCAAGGTAGAAGCTAATTTAAGAGCCAACGAATAATCATTGTCCATGTTAGAGTAATCAGAAAACGGACTAAAACAAATGGGTCTGTTCTGCAATTTTTTGAAAAAAATTCTCGGCATTCAATTCGAAACGCTTCTGCACTACTTCTAATACCACGCAGTTCTATTCAGAGAATTTTAAACGCCAACAAGATGCATAATTACAAATTGAATTATTTACAAGAACTTATAGATTAACAGATTTTGAACGGAAATCAAATTTTATAGCTCAAGCTATGGTTTAAATGAATATTAATAATAATTTTTTAAATCACATTTTATGGATGGATGAATCACACTTTATCAGTAATGGAACTCCAAATCGTCGCAACACCCATTTTTGGGCAAACAAAAATCCATATATTGTATTCCCTATCGCCAATCAACGCCATTTTGGAGTTAATGTCTGGTGTGGTTTAATCGGGCGTCATTTAGTAGGTCCCCATTTTTATGAAGGTTCACTTACGGCACACAATAATATTTAAATTTCTTATGTAACGATTTTCCACTGTTATTGGAGACTGTGCCTCGAGAACTCCTAATAAATATAGTCTTTCAACAAGATGGAGCTCCAGCACACAATGATGTTGCAGTAAGAATTTTTTTAGATGAAGAATATCCTGATAAATGTATTGGGACCCGTGGGCCTATATAGTAACCTCCTAGATCACCAGATCTTACGCCTATGGATTTTAATTTCTACAGAGTACTGAAAAATGAAGTGTATAAGACCATAATGATATAGAACATTTGAAAAGGAAAATAATAAATGCATGTGAAAACCTTAATAATGAAACATTATTTAGAATGACTTCATAGCACGTATTAAGAGATTAAGATTATGTTTTAATCAAAATGGTGGATATGTTGAACATATTTTGTAAATGTTGTTAGTTAGCTATCTGTTATTATGTATTATACAGGGTGTCCCAGAAATAAGTGCTAAAAAAAAACCACATATTCCCGACGTCAAAAAAATATCGATTGGACCAAACTTACCTCTATACCAAAGTGCTTCCTAAGAGAGCTGCAGGCCCCTAAATGTGGGCCCCTGAAGACGGTTTTTATTTATTATCTCCGAAACTGTTCAGGTTAAAGTAATGAAATTTTGCACATCCACTAAACTTTCTAAGCCTAACAAAATGAGATAAATATCATCTCAAAATTTTTACCAAGGGTGGGTCAAGCTGGGGGGTAAAAATTACCGCAACTTTTTTAGTTTTGACTTCAAATTATGAATTGTCAGAGTTTTTCACAAAGGAGATGCCCTCTTGTGTAACTTCGATCGGAGGCACCGTTTTCGAGTTAAATTCATTTTAATGTTCAAATGCATGCTCTAAAATGATTAGGTAAGTGGACTAATTTTTTCCTTTTCGCGTCGAAACATCACTAAAAAAAATTGATTTATCTAAAAAATATTCAAATTAACCAGTTTAAAACTGGGAAATAAATAATAAATCCCAAAAAAGAAAAGGAAGAGAAATAATTTATGAAATGCCACAATTAACATTTAAACAATACCCTGTGCAACTCCCCACAATTTCGCATTTTTCTAGCATGCCAATAGTTAAATGCTGTATTTCATTTTAATAATAATAGGTAAATAATTATTTAGAAAAAAACAAATAATAGTAAAATGCAAAATTGCAGACAGGCAGCATTATTTGTAAATTTTGGACAGATAGAGTTAACTCTGACTACCCTAAAACAAGATACAGAATTGACCCCTCATAATACACATAGAGGAAGGTGGATTAAATCGAAAGAGAAAATCATAACTTTGACAACCCTAGCACGAATCTGAACGCATTGTGTGAATGATAGAACTACTAAACCATGCATGTAAGGTTATAGAAGACTTGGTAGAAAGAAGAGGTATCAACATGGAATATACCGTTGATAACTTAAGGACATAAGTTAACTTAAAAATATGCGCTAATCTATCATTAAGCCCAGACTAATGAGATTAGAGATCATCGATGAGGAACTTCAAGAGGATTCAGGTATCTGTAAGATGTCACATATTGTACAACGCTTGGAAGCTACTCGTTTCATGAGAAAGGTCAATGGATGCCTCGATTAAGGTCGGGAAAATTAAACAGCATGCATAAAAAACTGAAAGCAATTTGGGACTATCTAAAGAGAAAGTACTACCGTTTGTAATGTCCAGCAAATGATTCACAAAAATACAAGATTTGTTAGCTGCTTAGGTAATGTTATTGTTACTTTAGAAGTTAACTAATGTTTTAATAATATCAGGTCACAAGTGCCAAAAGTCTTCACATTTATTTTAACTAATAATAATAAAAATATAATTAAAATGGCGGTCGCCTATCTCTGTTGACAAAACTTACTTGCATAATAACATTCTCGATGATTTAGCCTACAATACAAAACAAAGATTGGGCAAATAGTTTAAGAAAAAAAAATGGGCAAATATCGTAGGAAAAAATTAACACTTAAATGATGCTTAATTTTCAGTGTACCAGTTGAAACTTTGAGCAGTGTATACAACCCTATTTTGTGTTTTTAAATGTAGATTTTAGACTATTTTAATGGTGACTCGTGACTCGTATAAATACTTTATGTATACCTACTAATAGTCCAGTTACGTTAGATGGAGAAAAGCAGCATCTGCATTTCTGCTAGACAAATCCAAGTGAGCTGAAATTTTTATACACTTTTATTTTGACCTTAGAAGCAACGAATCAAAAGTCCCATCGATATCACGTTTGCGTCTTTAGTTATTCAAGGTCAAAGGTCACAGAAATCAGTTGTTTGCAAATATCGCGCTGCCCATTGGTCGGATGACTTTCTTAGTTATTACAAAAAGTGAAGACTAGGAAATTCTCTACAGAAAAGGTTATACAGATAAGTCCAGGATGCTTCGAACACGACAGGGATTGGTACGAATATACGAGTGGCCGACAACTCGCCTCAGTTCGAAATTTGTACATTAGGAGAAGGGCGGCTGCGGCCAGTCACTGCTCAGCAGTCGGCTCGGCAGACTGTTGTTGTTGTTGTTGTTAGTATCTCATTAACCGTCTTGGGATGTATAACTCATGTTTGAAAGAAATTTGATTTACGTATTCTGGACCAATGTTTCGAAATTTTTCTAACTTTAATAATTTATCCTAGATAGGATTAATTATTGTAATTTTAAAAAAATCTCAAAACACATTTAAATATTTCCATAAACTTAAACACAATGAGAAAATAAGACATAAGAAAATGGAATAAGAAATAAGAGAAATAATTCTTCCAAGTTTTAAATACACAATACTCTGCGCGATAATATATTAGTGTTTATTCGATTTAAAATTCAACTGTTCAAATTGCTCCTTGCTTTTTGGATATCATTATTTGTTAATTCTATTCCATATTATTTATTTCTTATTTCTTATCTCTTATTTTTTTCATTTTGTTTAGGCCTTAATAAAAATTATTATAAAAGAATCCAAATAAGGAACAGTAGACGCGAGAGCCATCGGCTACAGTGCGGAGATCCACTATTCCCATCACTGTGTCCGCTTGCCTACAATGGGCACAAGTAAATCGCGCAAACTAATACCCATGTTCGAACCTCCTCGGTCTTTACTGCATAGGTTTCTACGTACAATCAACCAATCAGTAAATAACACATGGCGCTAAGTTTTGCAACAATGCGCACAACCCATTGGTCATTATATATATTCAATAGGTACCATAACCACTACTTTTTCAAGCACAAAAAATTCATGACTAATCAAAAATCTGGTTATTATAGAGGGTATGCAGTATTCTAGACATGGCGGTGCATGTATCCCCTCTAAGGCGGAGATAGTTGAGAAATTTGGACCAGTGTTATTAGTTAGAGGCTTATTTTTAAAATAATCAGCCACCCAAAAAAATTATCCCACCCACCCGACAAAAAGTATCTGGCATCGCTACTAACTCAATACATACTAACAATCCATGGCCATATCTCGGATCCCAACTACTGCCGTAGCCGCTCACTAGCCGAGTATTATCAGGTAGAGAATTGGTCTGGTAATGATTTAAATCCTGAACAGTGGAGGTGGACGATCAATAATGATATTTTGGAGTACATTAAAACACTATTGTCACCTGCGCCATATGTACTTCTAAACACCGTTTTTTGCAATTGCGCCAAAATACACAAACTGCGTATGCAGAATTTTTATGACAATTAAGCCCAAGAGGATAGATGGTTATTAAATATTGTTTGTAAAACATTATTAATAATGTTAGATCTTTCTCTAAATAACACAACATTTTAGGATTTTCCGGGGGTTACTTCAATGGTTTGAGAGGAGGTTAAGAAAAAATTTAAGTTATTTGTATATATTCCATATTGTAAAAAATGTATTGTCTATGTCAGTTTTTATTGATAACTACTATAACAGAAGTTATAGGCATACATACACATAGTAAAATTGCGAAAAGAAAAAGAATGTCCGCATAACCTATTTTTTAATTAAATATATCCCCTTCTTTTTTTTTCCAAACCCACATTTACGGTATTGCATTATTTGCATCTCTATCTCTAACCTGATATTAGATACTTACAACACAACAAGGTTGTCCATCGGGGGAAATGCTTCTGTTGGCAATGAAGTAATCAAATTATTTCCAAGATTTCTGAAACACAAAAACATTTGTAGAATTGTTCAAAATTTGTTTATTTTACATCCATATTTTTTAAAGAAAATTTCTTTATGCGAAAAATTTGTATTTCTTTTTAAGTGCCAATTAATATTCTTAATTAATATTGCCAATTATCGGATAATACAATAATATAATATTTACGCTTGAATAATGGACATTTAACTGTTAAGGAGTTTAGTTTAAATATGGTTATAATGGACATGATTTTGCATGATGGAAATAGTGTTTTCATGAGACAAGTAATAATGATCGTTTAACTTTTTTTTTTTGTTTTTGAGACTCTTTGTTATGTATAATGTAATTATGTTAATGTTTTCATGTTCTTCTTACTTTGGTATAACAAATTTTTCTAAATTTAACACTATAGGTAATGTGGCTATCTTCATGTCTAAAGAGACTTGGTGTGGACATTTAGCGACGATTGACACACACACAACACACAATAATTGACACACACAACATCCAGGTATCCAGGTATTTACGACTAATTTCGTCTCGTCAAGAAAATCCTGCAGTCGTGGACAAATTTGAATAGTTCAACCATCTTTGCTGGATTGATTATGAATTACTATAAAATATTTTATAATAAAATTAATTAAAATTAAAATTCCAGGCATTTGCTTTTAGCATAAAATAAACAACCCCAGATTTTAAAATTATTTAAACGTGCAAGTGGCATTTCGTTTTTAAATTAGATTTTTATATCCATTTATTATGGAAGTTGTAAATTTTTTTTTTATGTCAAAATAAAATGTGTGTTCCGATCACTGACTCTTTTTAAACAGAAGCGCTATTAAAATTATATTCGTAAATTGTTACTATAGTATAATATAATCATTGTAATGAAGTTAATATATTCTTCATAGAAAAGAATTTATTACATTTGCTAGCACGTTTATAAAATCCAAAATATTTCCTTTGTAGCATACATCGTTACATAATTACGTCGAATTCTGCTGATTCTGCACAACATTGTCCTTCCGTCTGTTCGCTCGTCACGTTTCTTAAGCTAGGTTAATTTTAAAATTTTAAGACTCCGTATGGGGCAGCGAGCGGAGGACTGACTTCACTCACTTCATAGCGATATGAGGAGGAAAGCAACATTTACCGCGTTTAGTACTTGGATGAGCTCCACGTAAAGACGCGGTCTCGCTTCCCTACTTCTAGCGGCTTATATCGCAGAAACAATACAACTGTAGGCGAGAGGTGTATTGAGGATATACCATCCTTCGGAGGGGATGCAAAGCAGTCGGTCCCTTGTCTATTAAATGTTAGGCAAGTAAAAAGTCCCTACTCTTAGTAAGATAAGGGATTCGGCAAAATTTCCAGGTTGGGGGTTGCTCGTCTCCTGGCGTCGGTGATTGGCCTTGGTAGCGGAAATAGGCCGACGTTAAATAAAGTGATTAAAAAAAAAAAAAGACTCCGTATTCACAATAAAATTAGTTTCCACTGGAGACCAAAACACCGAATACTTAACGCTCGTCATACATTGTGCCATCCAAGTTAGTATCGTCAAGATATGATTATTAATCTTAATCACATCTTAAGTATTTGATGATTTGACGTTAAAAGTTAAAAGGAAACATTTTTTGAGTTAGTGCTACATCAAAGGTTCCAACCCGCTTCTTCAGAATTCCAAAAACTTTAAGAGAAAAATGCAAAGACTTTAACAATTGTTTTTCTTTGTGTACATTGTTTGTTTGTCTTTCGTATACAGTGTGGAACAGCCAAATGGAATAAATTCAGTATCTCAAGTGCTGTGCATATTTATAGAAAATCCCGAGACACCTCGATTTTGGATTCGAAATGACATCCTGCAACGTACAAATTATATCTTTGAATTCAACCCCCGTCGAGTGGCAGTTGTAACCCCTAAATTTTTAAATGGGAAGTAGGGGCTTGTGATACCTCATTTGAAAGGTCTTTCCATTCTTTATTCAAAAATGCCATGGTTATAATATTTACTGCAAAAATTAACGGTCTGCTTGACGAAATTAGTTAGGTGGGTCACGCCTCAAATGTTGGAAAACGTTAGAAAACATTTTTATTTACGATTCGGATGCTGCCAAGACATTCAAGGAACTCATTTTAAATATTTCCTGCATTGAAATTATTTCTTTTTAGTTTGCTGTAGCGAATAACGTCACGCAACTGAATTAATTTTATTATTAATTTTTGCAATAAATATTAAAACCATAGCATTTTTGAATAGAGAATGAAAAGACCTTTCAAATGAGGTATCACAATCCCCTACTTCCCATTTAAAAATTTAGAGGTTGCAACTGCCACTTGAAGGGGGTTGAATTTAAGGATGAAATTTGTACGTTGCAGGATGTCATTTCAGAATCCAAAATCGACATGTCTCGGGATTTTTTAAAAATATGCACAATAATTATTGAGATACTGAATTTATTCCATTTGGCTGTTCCACACTGTATAGTGAAGCATTATAAAATTTTACACAAACTATTAATGTACCTAGCTCCTGAAGATATAAATTCGCCAAAACTAGTTGAAATTTGTAATAATCTCTAATAATAGCGCTATAATTAAATGTTTCGTTTCATTTAAAAATATAAGGACATTACCTATTATGCGTAAAACTAT
Organism: Rhagium mordax; assembly: GCA_963680705.1. NCBI lineage: Eukaryota > Metazoa > Arthropoda > Insecta > Coleoptera > Cerambycidae > Rhagium > Rhagium mordax. The sequence goes on along the minus strand of OY796660.1, from coordinate 50,563,988 downwards.
GGATTACTACTATTGTTCTAAATGAGATTTACTGTCACTGCAAAGATGGTTGCAGTATAAAATGTGTTTTTTAGTCCAACCGGGTATTTGGAAAAAAGGGCAATGTCTTGCAAATTGTGATAAAAGCATGAAATTTGGTACAGGTGCTATTTAGGCAATTATAAGCGACTTGACCCGCATGACCCATATTTCGAACCCGTAGGAGCAAGATGGCGGCGGTATTCAAAATGGCGACTATCCAAAACAAAAAACGGTTAATAATGTGTCGATTTTGACAATGTGGGGGTCGCTTTCAAGTAATTCTAGGATGAAACAAACTACAGAATGCATATTTTTTTGATCCAAAACCATTTTGCTTAAAAAAATGCATTTTTTTAACATTGCTTCGTAAATTTAAAAATTAACGGTTCTTCATAGTATTCTACTATTTTAAAAAGATCAATGGAAATTTAAATATTGGTCTTGTAACCTATGTTGGCTAACAAGTTAGGGGAACCCCCGCCCCCCCCCGCCTCGCTCTTCTTTCAGAATGTCCCAGCTCTCAACTGGGTCAACAGGGTATACATAATAAAACCTATTTCATTTAACATTCACATATTTATTGTTATAAAATTTTAATTTTTGTTATTACAGGATGCTGAACATTTACACTGTAAAGTACAAGGCAGATCAGCACGCTTACACGAACATCGCATTGTATCGCAACCTGATTTGCAACCACTCTTCTCAAGTTCTCTACACGCGTTCCATATATGTGGCAAGGAAGACCACAATGGTTCCCAAATGCCATTCGATTATATCCAGCCCCAATCATTAAGTACTGGTAACGTCATATTGGACATATCAATTGCTCGGCCCCATATCTGCCCAGCCTGATACGCGGATCTTAAACAATGTTGTTTTAGAGCAGCTGAGGTTGGAGGAATAAGGTGAATGGGAGAATTTTCTGTGCAAAAGAGGTGTTTTCTAAGTTTATTAACTTCGACGTATTCTCCTTTTGAACCGTAAATTTTTCCCGTGAATATTTCCAATGATTTTATAGTGTCCTCGGGTATGTTGCTTTGCGGAGAAGATATGAAGGCAAACATATCAATGGCCTCATCGGAAGAAATAAATGTCTTCCAAGCAGTCTTCTTGCCTTTTGTTGCGAAAAACGAAACACTATCGCAGCCTGTAAAAGCGTGAAAACCCCTAAGTGCCGCAAGAAAAAAAGTTACTATTCATTGAACTTAATTCTGGGAATCACGCCAAATTCTAAAAAATAAATAGAAATAAGAAAATTGCCAAAATATGTCAAGATAAAAGTGTAGTATCAAAGGTAAACCTCAACAGTTTGCCCCAGAAAACCACTGTATCTAGTTCTAAATGAATATAAATACAATATTGTTATCTAAAATTCGTATCAGTGGTTTTCTAGTATTTTACACTAGAAAATATAATAACAAAATGTATATTAGGTATATAATATATATATTTATGATATGTAAAAAACAATTATAAAACAATAACTTATCTTAACAGAACGTTTCGAACCAAAGTCTAGGTCCTTTTTCAACTGTTTTTTACATATCATATAAATATATATATCTATATATTATATAACTTGTTAGCCAACATAGGTTTCAAGACCAATATTTAAATTTACGAAGCAATGTTAAAAAAATGCATTTTTTTAAGCAAAATGGTTTTGGATAAAAAAAATATGCATTCTGTAGTTTGTTTCATCCTAGAATTACTTGAAAGCGACCCCCACATTGTCAAAATCGACACATTATTAACCGTTTTTTGTTTTGGATAGTCGTCATTTTGAATACTGCCGCCATCTTGCTCCTACGGGTTCGAAATATGGGCCATGCGGGTCAAATCGCTTATAATTGCCTACATAGCATCTGTACCAATTTTCATGCTTTTATCACAATTTGCAAGACATTTGAAATACCCGGATTTATATAATAGTCAGCTATATAAAAAAAAATATCAAACCCAACACATTTTTATGTTAATTAATTCCAGTTCAAGTTGGTTTCTTTCTACCATATACAATTGATGAAAGTGTCAATGAAAAAAGCCACGTTACCCAAGTTTGTTTATACAGCATAAAGTTCATCAGGGCATTTTGCTAATAAGCAAATAATGACAATAATACACTAAAATTTCAAATTTGTTTTCACTTGTATTTAAATTAGATATATAACAAGCTTACGCATTATGAAAATAATCATTTTTGTTTATATCAAAGAAGAACAACAATAACAATTAACATTTACCAAAAAACTCTGCATATTATTAATATCTATAAATAAAAAAATCCGCTTAAGTTTTTATAAAAATTTATTATTATATTATAGGACAACTGTTTATATTCTCTTCTTTTTCAAATTTACTCTAAACTTTTAGAGCTCTTTCACACGAGGATACTGTCGTGCAATGTTGTGTGAAAGGTTACATTTGAACGTATGGATTGTCGGTATCTTGGATACGTGTATCTCGCATACAGTATCCTCGTGTGAAAGAGTCTTAAATTGTGAATCCAATGTAAATATTATATAAACTGAAGTCATTAATCTCATTAGAAATAGTTAAACGATCTTAAATTTCTTAATATTTATAATCAATATTACTCATGAGTGTTGTAGAATCGATTAGATTCATAGGTATGTAGAATCCATTAGATTCCTAGATTCTATCAAAATGTTTAAATAATTTTAGGAACTATTATTACCGGAAGTAATATTTCCTTTCAAATTCAGGATGCCCAGAAGGGATTTATACCAGGAGAGAAAGAACACAAAACAAGGGGATAAGTGGGATAACAAACAAACATACACACATATTAAAGTTAAGTGGTGAACGAATTAAAAAGATAACATTTAATTAGTTCGTCACTGCATTAATTACAGGAGTTACGAATAGGTAGTCATTATTCAAGTAAATGAACAATTGGTAAATTTGGTAAATTATTAAAAATGACATGACATGACAAATTGGTGTTTGAGATATTACTACTATTACAATTCTAAATATGTATAGTAACCTTATTTTAAAAATAAAAATATAAAATATAAGTTTTTCTGCTGTTACTGATTTATCAGAATCTTAGTTTTGCATTTACTTTAAAATGCACAGAGTAAAGAGAATTCTTTAAAAAATATATTTTGTGAAATTCTGGTTCTAAGGCTTTCGAGGAGCTGATCATTTGTAGAATAGTTTTCCGGTTCTTCAACGTTGAATATTCTAAATTTTGATGTTTCGACCATCTTGTTCTGCTTCTTATAAAACGAAGGAAATCAAAATATTCAATGCGGAAGAGAACCCGAAAACTCTCCTACAAATGTTTTGTAATATTTAATTTAGATTACAGAACCATTGATACATGTTCTTATATATACAACGGTTAGCATAAAGTACCGTGTTCTTCTTGTTAAATTTTTACGCAGGTGCTAGCAACAGTAACTTTGTACATTGTAACTTTCGTATTAGCATGAAAAGGTAATTTTATTGGTACCTATATATAATTCACTAAACTGAATGATTTATTAAATAAGGTGAGGTTTGGCACATATCGCAGAAACATACAATTTAGCGGTTATAGTAGATGTAGGTGACATGATGTGGTATCCTATTAAAAGCAAAGTAAATTTATAGCATAACACTGACATTTCATATTGCATGTCGTTTTGTTTATATACGTTATAATGCAAGACTGCGTGTATACAGTAAGGCGCTAAGCACTATGCGCATAGGAAAATCCTATGCACTTATGTACATGTGCAATATGGCTCAGAATAGTGGAGTGACTATCGAGTGTGCCCGCGTTCGGCGCGATCACCTTATCACCGATGTAATTATAACCGCGCTATTCTGAACCTTATGCACATGTACATAAATACATAGGATTTTCCAATCCGCTTAGTGCTCAGCGCATTACTGTATGTGAAAAGACTATAGTTAATGGCAGGAGATTATAACGTATGATTGTACCATTAAAATGAATACGTTAAAGAATATTTCTATTTTCTAAGAAGCCACGAAATAACGAATAAATACAAAAATGTATACCGTAGCAGATGAAATAAAATGATATTTTAATTTTAATCTTTAAAAAATAGCAAAGAAATATAATTTCCAAGATCGTTTACGTAATGATTTTATATAAAAAGAAGCAGGTCAAAATATAATGCCCTCAATCGATCCCCAAAATAATGAATTATTTTTTTACCAATACCCCGAACAAATGGGGTATAGGTATAGCGACAAAATAATTAAAACGATGATCGCTACAAATCTAACAAATGATAATTTACAAGAGGTTATATACCTCAATGTCCTCCATACATCACCATTAACTTATTTTTAAATAAAATTAGGAGAAAATTGTATCTCATAGCAAAAGCCAAAACTTGAAAGATAATTGTTTAAGATGTCAAAGGTTCAATGTGGAATGTAATAAAAAATCAGTAGGTAAATATCCTCAAAACCAATTTATTTACTAGTTGTTCATTTACTGAAGTAAAGTTTCTATTAACGTAAGTGTAAAAAACATCAATGTGATATATGGTGCTTGGTCCTGATACTCACAGGACCTCAAGATGCGCAAGTGCAGCTAATGCCTCTGCAGGTACGATGCGCAGACGATTGCTGTCGAGACGCAAGCTGCGCAGCGCTGGTGCTGTCTGGAATGCGTCTTTATCCACTCGCCAGATTTCGTTACTGCCCACCTGTCTGGCTCAACAATACTCATAATAGTCAAACACACAAAAAACATATAAACATGCACTTAGTTACATAGATAGTTTGTTAGCATGCACATTTTAAGAATCTACGTTATTTGACAGTTAACCCATTTTCAATACAGGCAGAACTATTTATATAAAATATTACGGAATGGCAAATACAAAATTTTTCTTTATTAATTGCACTTGTTAATATAATTTTCAACAAGTAATTAAGGAAAATATATAGAATGTAAAATGTAAACATTAATCAAAGTTCTAATTTTGAAATAATTAGGGCTGATCTTGGGGGAAAGTAAGGTCGAATTCAATTTTCCGTGAGAGTCGAATGATTATTCACTTCCTATTCCAAGGGGAGCCATGAACGTACCAAGGATTATAGACCAGCCCTGCATAATCATATCAAATGCAATACGTCTCCAAACATACTAGAAAGAACCTAATTATAGCTAATTGTGATTATGTTATTTCTAATTTTTCTGTTTAATATACATTATTTTAGAAATATGATATTTATTACGTAATGTACCTTAGAATGTTAATAAATAACTGTGCACCCATTTTGAGTGTGTGAAAGTAAGTTTATATTATTTTCGCACCATAAAAGTAAAATATAATTCCCTAAATTATTTAGGTTTAATATCTAATTAAATGAAAATGACAAACTATTTTTTACTATTTTAAACATAATGAGGACTTTAATACGATATTCTACAATAATTAGCCCAAATATTTTATTTATCAATTTAAATTAAAATAATTTTTTTAAATATTCAAATAATTTTTTTTTAAATACTTATTTTAAAATAATTAGTTCTGTAATATATCCATTAAATATATATATAAAAAAAAAATGCGTTCATTTATTTGAATTTCTATTTTACGGTATCCTAAGTTTAAGTTAAATGCAAGATAAGAAATTTGTGTAAAAAATATTTATTATCTTGTACTATTTTTACATTTTCGTGTTTTAAAGTTAATTAAAATATAAAATGATCAGATTAAAATAATTTTTCTCTGACATCTGTTCTGAATGGCATAAATTTAATTCTACGGTATGTTAGTAAATACTTGTATGCACATTTGTTACTTTTGATGTTTAATATCGGCAATTATCTTGCCAGAAGCTTCCACTTGTATATTAGAAATATTAGTTATAAATCAAGTTCGTACAAAACCTATAATGTATTTATTAATAACTTTAAAAATGCACATTAATAACACTGCCAGATAACTCATAAATAACTTTGAATACTAATGTAAATTTATATTTAACATCAAAAGGTCAATACCAATATATTACTTAAAGTAATAATACAACCGATATAAATCACTAAATCAATCAAAATTTGTATAGCTTTACTGATGATTGAAATGGCAATCATTTGAAATAAATTATATGAAGTGATTGATCTAAATTCTCTTCGGCAAATTTAAGTAGGTACATCTTATTTGTGTTATCTGGAAGTGAACATTGTATTTGTAGTATAAGTTATATGCAAACTTTATGTAAGTACCTATCCGCACAAAGAAAACATTTTTATTATGAATGACTTAAAATGGCTTAAAACAACGTAATCCTATTATGATACAAATTTATGCATTTTGCGTGACATATTAAGCAATAATTTATATGTTTGTCTTTATTTTATAAGACGAAGAAAAACGGTTGGATTTGGATTTATGAAAATGCAAATTATGGATTAGTTATAATTTTCTGTTGTTTGTGTTCATGCAAAGGTTAAAAATAATACACTGCCTATTTTTTTTATTTCGACTAATTACCAGAATTAATTTAATATACTTATTTCGTAAACACCATGGGAGTCATTGGGACTTGGTCTATTGGATTTTTATTAGGTTGGAAATAGTATGTTATACTGTAGAGATGGTTTTTATGTTATTGGATTTAAGGATTTTTGAGATGCTATCTGTATAAGGAATTGAGGACGTATAAGAAATGGTCATAAAGTTTATTTATGGGCCGATTTTAGGCGGATTTTTTATAATTGCAATTGTCTCTAGGTTATGCTAGGTTATGCATTTTATCTAACGAAATTGGCAATTTATATGAAATGGGGTAAGAAACCTATAAAAGGTGTTCACAATTTCGTTTACAAGTAATATTTTCCATATTTTAGAAGATAAAAAATAAACTAAAAGAGATTGTAAGACATCCAAAAATTCTTTAAATTACCCCTTTGAAACCGTCGTACTTCTTACAACCCCAAAGAAGCCACCCCCCCCAACTTTTTTTGTTGTTTTTCTTTTATTCTCACAAGGTTCTATTACAACTCGTATAAGAAAGTTATGAGAGATATCAATATACTCGTAATATAATAATAGAATGCTTTATTCATCATGTCAATATATTTGGTAGAAAAAAATAGACTTTAAAAGCCCTAAGTACATGTTGCATAAGTATATAGCATAAATTTGTAAATAATATTAAAACAACGATAAGTAATAAGATAAACGTTTAAAATATAATTGAAAAAAAAAAAATGTATAGTATCACTTTTATTATCTACACTGAACTGTTAGAAGTCAGAACAGGCGAGCGGTTCCTATTTCTCCACCGAAAAAAACCTGTTTGAGAACCTACAATGCTAAACAAAATTACATTACAACACGAAGAAATAAAAAGTCGAACCGAAAGCCAATTTCTCTTATTAATAGCCTCAAACCACTGCGATTAAGATTAGTAAATAATCATCCTTATGCACTGCTGCTAAAATGTCGTTTGTAGTTGGTGCATTACGTGGTACCTTACTTAACACACATCACAGATGACATAAATTATTAAGAAGTGTCACAAAAATGAATAAGACAGTTGACATTCAATCCGGCTCCGCATTTATTCGTGTTCTTCGTACGTTTACCGTTTAGGCGTTCTGACTGGTCTATTGCAAAACGTGTAAAACCGAGTCGGCTTGTCAGTCAAATCTAGCGGTTGCTTTGTAATTCGGGTTCTATAAATACGACCAATTGAGAAACTCCATTTAAATTTAGCGGACATTTTTGGGGCGGAGTCTATTTATATCTGTTGGTCAGACAGATTATAATCACTAATAACAAATCTAACAAACATTCAAGCCGGAATACCACATTACCCCCTATTAAATTGAAGAATGGACATCCTTGAGAAATTTAATAACAAAGCGTCAGGCTTGAACACAGTTAGTAAAATTAACGTATGGTTTTAAATTATATATATTCTGAATACCTAGGGAAACACCATTGGCATCATCTTCTACTTCATACGAATTTGGACCCTTTATGGATACAACTGTACCTGGACCCTTATACAGACTAAGTCAGTACAACGTCACGAAGTAGTTTGTCCGGCCCAAGAGCAACTTGTGCTCTTGCGTGATACGTTTTGATAACCTGCCGGTTTACGTGGAACCGCTTACTGCCAGTAATTATCAGAACGGCGTCGATACTTGTCTGGCTTCAGTAGTAACACGGAGTTTGTAAATTACGCGTCCAACTGAACGACATTTTGGTGGCCTGCCGGTTTACGTGGAACCGTCGGCACTGTCATCAGGGCATCGCCGAATTTTTACTCCGAAATTCTAATTCTGAATACCGCGTACACTTTGGCGTTTTGGTGGCCTGCTAATTTTCGTGGAACCGTTCAATAGCACTGTCATCAGGGCGTCGCCGCTTTAATTAGAATATTTTAGTAGTTTTATGAATACGCGTTTCCCACCTTGAGCAGCCAGTCAAGTTTTATTCGTTTATTCCGTTTCGTAGTTATTTTTATTAACTAAATTTGTCGTAAAAATAATCTGCCGAACACAGTTCGAACATATGTTTTGCCGATAAATTATACTGTTCTGTCTGGTCAAATATAGATTGCCATTCGAGCTTTTGCTAGTAACCAGTTTGTAGATAGAGCTTTTTACCTGCCGCATGCTTTCCGCTTAACAGCTTTACCGTAGATTTGCTTACTCGCTCCCACCGTATTATTTGCTTGCTATTTTTCCGCTTTATAACCGTAGTTTGCCGCCTTTTAGTCTTGCCTAGCCTGCCTGCTTTAAGTTTTGCTAGTGTAAATACTTGTGTTATATTTATATTTTATTTTTACCGTAACTGTATTATATTTATTGAATAAAGCTTGTTTGTTTTGAATCCGAAATTCTGAGTGTTCTTTATAGGTTAATTAAACCCCTGGCTTAACCGTGTCTTCACTGCAGCTACCTGAAGCCTCTATTTCTATTATCCTGCTAATAGAGTAAAGTGGGGTTTCTACACTCTAAAACAGAAACTGGCGCCCGAGGCACCGTCCTAAAAGCACCGCCGCCCCTTAGGCGTCAAAGTAACCTCCTTCGAACCTCCGACATAACGAAATAAGGTTACAAGTGATAATAAAAACGATAAAAATCACTGAATAAAAAGTCATTTACGGCACTGGCGAGATACCATCTTTAGGGTACATCGGCCTCTATATCTCGAAAAGTATAGGAGAGCGGATAAAATTGACTTCAGATTTTTCAGTTTTCCAGACCAAAATACGTATGTTTGGATAAAAAAAGTGAAAAATCGGAGATACGCTAATGTAAAAAATTACAGAAATAAATTATTTCCCTTTGTATGTTTGTTTCTTATACGTTTTTTCAAAGTTATGTTAACATTATGTTATTTCCACAATCAATTTAATCAGACCTCTGGTGTAGCATATTTTTTTGCAATATTTTAATGACATTTTTTTATGTGAGCAAAATAAGTTAAATCATTTTTATTCCTTAAATTTATATATTATGTATACATGTGTGTGTGGGTGCATGTGTGGGTGTGTGGGTGTGTGTGTGCGCGTGTGTGTATAAGTACTTGATTTACCTAACATAAACATTTTAATGGAAATTTACCAAATATTGTAAAAAAAAATTAATACTCAAACGAAAGCAAAGTACAAATTCGAGCAAAATGTAGCGAAATCATTTAAATTTGTAAAACAGTGATATTTGTCTGCAGGTCCGTCTTGATTGCGAACATTTTATTTATTCCAACTATTTGTCATTATATCAGGTGCTCTTCCTGATTATCATGTGATGACTCTTATTTAAAGTATTATTAAAGATTTGATATCGAGTTTGATATCAACTTTTACTCTTCAGATAATATTTCCTATAACCTGCGCATCCGGCAAAATTGCAATTATAATCTAAGTATCTGTTGAAATTATGAAAATATGGAAATTATGAAACTGACGGTGATAACAGAATAATAATTGAGTGTTTCCCAAACATTCACAGAACAATTTTTAAACGACCACCCTATATACTCTTACAAATTTTGAAAGACTAATTCTGAACAAAAACTGCTAATACACTGCCTACTCCAAACAACAAATGAGCAAAATTAAGAAGAAAAAATACATGCATTTTATACGTGTCGAGTTATTTTTCAAATTATTATGCTATTTAAAAAAGTTTATGCGGGAAAAATTTATGTAGGCACAACAAACTTTCATTATGAGAACTTTTAATTAGTTTATTGTATATCTACCTATTTGATCATTATAAACGAATTTATTTAATTTTGTAAATATAGTAAAAAACATTGGTCGTACAAGTTGAAAGAAGATTAATTACCCAGTAATAACCAACAAAATTATATGTTCTTAATTACCGACGACAAACGACAACTACATTGTGTTCAACAGTAAGTTTATCCATTAATTATTATATTTCCCCTTCTGTAATATATCCACTTTATTGATTAATACCGTAATACTTAATTACAGTACAATATAATTTATAAGTACCGTTGAATAATTATTATAAAAGATAGAGATTAGAAAAAAAAAGTTCTATGTTTAAAAACTATCTACTTTTTTATATGTCTGTCATATTATTATGGTTTTAATTTAATTTCAGTTATAATAGTTATTTATGTAATAAGGATCATAAAGACAAGCATTATGGTACTAGCCGTGAATATCATCAGTCTGATGACACGGCGTGTACCATAATGCGTGTTTTATGATCCAAATTACATACAAAATTTTATCTGGTGTGGCATATCAATGTAAAATTATATTTTTTTAAAAATTAAAAATTTTGTATTTTTAAAACGATGCATTAAGTTATTTATTTAAAAAATATTAAGTGACCTGTGCCTTACCGTTTCCTTGACAACGCATCAACAAATTATTTATTTAGCTGTCAAACACTGCTATAAGTTGCAAATTGAATATGTATTGAACGAATTAAAACATTATATATGGTGATTATGATGAAAGTTTACCCTCCGATTTGGAAGAAATTGCAGGAAATGTTGTGGACTCTCTTTTGCAAATCACGGCTTGTATATGAACCTGTGTTTGCTCGTAATGAGGAATGGTGTACCAGTAAGAACACGAAGAATGTGATGATAAATGAAGGTTCAGTTTTAATTGCTCTTTTGCAATTTATAATAATTAGTCAAGTTAAATTGTATTTTGAATAAAATTTTTTGATCTAGCACATATATTTTCTTCTAAACTTATTTTATTGATGGTAAAGATATAGAATTTTTACACAAGTCAAATAAAATTATTGTAATAGTACTTTTTGATTCTCATTATGGCACTAGTGCTTTCTGGAATTTCATTATGATACTAGTATCATAATGAACTTACTAATGTCACTATAAACAAATGACATAATGATGTCATTATGACGTGCCACCAGATAAAGTTATAAAGCTACTTTGTTGTGGTGCTATAATCAATTGACTATTCTTAATATTTAATAATTAAATCTATATGAAATATTTACATTTTTCATGTTGAATATACAAGGTGTTTCCAAATTGACTACCATAAATTTAAGAGCTTGTAGAGAACGTTAAAATAAGACTAAAACCTTTTTACAGTTTCGTCGGAAAACGCTTCGTTTTCAAAATAATAATAATAATAATAATAATAACATGTCTTTATTTATATTAAAGTAGTATATAATATACACAACATAATACAAATAGATGGCGGTATTCATACTGCGTATGCTCTTCCATACAACCATCACAGAAAGAAAGCAATAAAAAAAAATGAAAAAAGGAAACATACAAATTAGTATAAAAAGTGAAATAAAATATTTCACACAATTTAAATGCATACACATATCAAATATACACACACCCACACACCTATACATAATATATAACATACAGACACAATATATAAATAAATTTAAATTTAAATTATAAATATCTAGATACTAACATACAGTGTGCGCCAGCCAAATATAAATCCACAGAAGACGAGAGTTACTCCAAAGAGCCATTACAATTTAAAATATACAACACCATTATAACACTCCCGCCTCTGCAAACCTAGATCTGCCCAGCACCCACTTTACATAAGTTACTACCTCTTGGAGAATATCAGATCTCTAAGTTTTTTCTTGAACGAATAAGTAGATGAAAGCGATTTGAAATTAGTTGGTAAAGCATTGAAAGTTTTTACAGCATTATAACTAAACGACCGTTGATACTGAGCCGTTCTGTGCCTAGGAATACAGAACAGATCACGATATCGAGTAGGACACATATGTAAATCCCTATTTTTAACCAATTTGCTTGCTAAATATTCGGGCTTACAATATTTTAGAATTTTAAATATAGTACACGATATATGCAGATTAAATCTTTCATTAAGATTAAGCCAATGCGATGCCGAAAAACTAGCTGAAATGTGATCAAATTTACGTAGATTATAACTGAACCTTAAACATGCATTTTGAACCCTCTGCAAACTTTCCTTGTCACGATACAACAAAGCAGGCCAATACACAGTATCACAATATGCCAGAGATGATAAGATAAGAGAGTCGCATAACTTTAACTTAACGGACGTACTAAGAATTTCTTTATGGTTATATAATAATTTAAGCTTAACAAACGATTTTTGAACAAGGTAGTCAACATGTTTAGAGAATCTAAGGTTAACATCTATCCATAAACCCAAATTTTTACAAAAATCACTAGGTAGTATGGTTTTACCGTTTAATTTAATAGTGAAATCAGGATCATTTATTACACTTTCCCTTTTACTACCAAATACCAGTAATTCAGTTTTTGATTCATTTAAGAGAAGGCTGTGAGCTGCTGAAACTTCCGAAATTACTTGTAAATCCGCGTTAATTTTAGATACAGCTGTAGAAAGATATTGGGAATCAAAGGAAAAATACACCTGAGTATCATCCGCATACTGATGAGAGTGGCAGTATTGGAGATATTTATGAAAATCTGCCGTATAAATAGAAAATAGCAATGGGCCTAGGATGCTACCCTGTGGAACTCCACAAGTAATATCAGTAAAGTTAGAGAATTCATTATTTAAAATAACTCTCTGACGTCGCCCTGTGAGATAATTTTCAAAGAAAGAAACAACTTTATCAGAAAAGCCAAAATATTTCAGTTTAATGCACAAGGTTGCATGGTTTAAGGTGTCAAAAGCCTTACTGAAATCTAAAAGAATTAAGCAATCATTTTTTTTGAGGTCCATTTCTTTGAAAATATCATCAGTTACTTTTAGAAGTGCCGTACTTGTACTATATTGAGCCCGAAAACCAGATTGCGTAGAAGGTAAGATGTTAAACTTATTCAAATATGTAGTTACCTGTTCTGAGACAATTTTCTCAAGGATCTTAGACAGGGTAGGTAAAATACTAATGGGACGAAAGTGACTAACAAGGGAAGGATTCGAAATTTTTGGAACAGGAATAATGTTACCATATTTCCAACTTGAGGGAAATACGCCGCTGACAAGACATCTATTAACAAGAAAAGCTAAGTGGTTACTTAAAAAAGGTGTCACAAGTAGAATCATTTTTAAATCAATATTGTCATAGCCTTTGGCACAAGATTTTAGTTTATAAACAATTTTATCAATTTTCTCAGATGTGATCTCAGAGAAGACAAATTCTTCGTTATTTAAGAAGATCCTATCGTTAGCATATTTATTTGAAATTAAATTATTATTATTGACATTAACGTTAGATGAATTTGTAAATTGTTTAATAAAATTATCTGGTTTATCAATATTTAGCGGATTACAATTTGTACGTGAATTAATGTTAAGTGTTTTCAATAATTTCCAAAAACTTTTAGAATCGGTTTTAAATTTATGATGTAAAAACGACTTCTTCTCAGCTTTAACACATGTATTAACAAAATTCCTTAATTCCTTGTATTCATTCCAAGCAACATTAGTTTTAGTACGTTTATATTTTAAATAAGCCTTCTGTGTCAGTTTCATTAACAGCTTTAAGTTCTCTGTTAGCCAGGGAGCAGGTGGTTTTGTAATTCTAGCTGTCTTAACTGGCGCATGTAAATCAAAAATGGAGCAAATGTTAATATTAAGAAAATTGACTATTTGGTCAATGTCATCTAAGCTAAATATGTAATCCCAATCTATAGAACGTAAATCGTTAAAAAACATATCATATTCGAATTTAGAAAAATCTCTATAAGTTCTAAATAAAATGGGTTGACGATCTTTTTTAACTTTTAGATTACATGAAATCAAGCAATGGTCAGAAATATCATCCATTGGTATCACATTAGTGTTTGAACATATTTCACGGCAAGATGTAACAATGAGGTCAATGAGAGTTTGAGACGCGTCAGTAATACGAGTAGGTTCAGTTATAATCTGCTTTAGGTCGTACCTCTCTAAAAAATTACTTAATAACGTGTAACCATGATTATCTTTATTTAACATATTAATATTAAAATCACCACCAAATACAACAAAATCAAAATCAGGAATAATTGTGGTCAAAAAATTCTCAAGTGAATTAAGGCATTCAACCAAATTAGCGTTAGGAGGCCTGTAAAGCGACCCAACACAAAAATTTTTTCCTGCTACTTTAACACTAATCCATAGTTGGTGTAACGAAGTGATTTTTCCGATCAAGGAATGTTCATTTTTGCTTTAAATATTACCGTCACTTGGGTACACCCTGCCGCTGTCTTAGTAAGTAAGTCCTGTTTTAATTAAGTTATTATTGAGTTGTTAAAAGTCCGCTGGTAAACAAGCAGTCAAGTAATTAATTGATTAATTTTCGACAATCCCTCGTATAAGTAAAATCCGAGAATTATTATAAATAATGACCGAGTTGGAAATAAAAATCATTCGTTACTAAAAATGGTAATCCTTGCTCGTTTTGATCCGTTTCCTTTTGCAACAGAGTATAGAAATTACAAGCAACTCATTTCCGGTTAGATATGTTTTGAGTCGATGCACTAAGATGCATAGTCCGCTGCAACTCTGCAAGTTACGCTGGGATATGCATACGAGTACGTCGTTTAAAGTCGGTGACCACCTCTCTTTTAAAACGACAGATACGTCATAAAAGTTTACAAAAAGGGGAAACACAGTCACTTCGCTCTCTTTCCGCGCTGATTCCTCATTCCGTTCGCATTCTCATTCCGTGCTGATTTGCATTCCGTCTTCATTTGCATTCCAAGAAAACCGGCAGCAGTTCAGCTCAGTCCGTGAAAGCCGTCCGCAGTCCAGAAGTGCCAGATCAAACCAAAGCCGTCCACAGTTTCGCGCCGCCGTTGCGAGTTAAATAGTAAATTCCGTTAGAACATTATTTGAAAATTATTTTGGTAAGAATATACCATAGTCCAGAGAGGAATTGTTCGCTAGGGCCTTCCAAACGGGTGATCTGCATAGAACTGGCTCGCGAAACTTACGTAATAATATAAGCATTAACAAATAGCTCTACGTTTGTGGCAGTAGTTTGCCGTGTATTTAAAAATTCCGTATAACCTAAAATATCTATAGCTAATCGATTGCCCGCCGTGCATAATACATCCGAGTGGAAAGGTCCGTTTGCTTGTCGTACATCAGAATTCATTAATCTCACGTATCCGCAAATTCAGACGTAAAATCACGTAAAAAATTCTTGATTGCCAGCTCGACTTGTTTTATCATTTTGAAATAGTTTTATACACACTCGACTGTATAGTCGTGGAGGTTTAGAGTAAATTAATTTGTTCATTATTATCCTTGAATAAATCCGTTATTTTAAAAAGGTAAAATTCACGAGTTATTCTTTCTGTCATTTTAATTTCTGATTAATCCGTTTGAGTAGGGGTTGAAGTCCTTTAGACAGACCCCAACTTGCGACCTCTGGCTATCCGTATCTCCATCTGTTAGCTACCCCGGATTGCTTTCCCAAATAGGAAAGCCAAAAAGTGCTGTCCTTTGCACTCAAAAGTTAAAGGGCTGGCGCCCGAGATTTCCGTATAATAGATTACGTAAGTATCTGGAAAAGAGCGGAAGCCATTACAAAATGGCGCCCTAGAGCAGGAACTTTATTACGTTAATCAGAAATCCGAAAGTGTAAATTTGTCCAGAAAACGGATCCGCCAAAAAAATTACAAGTCTTGTGTGAAATACGCGTAGAATTAAATAAATACCGAAACACTAGAAATTTGCAATTAGACGCCGATTTAAAATAAAATAAAATACGTGAAGCCTGTTTTTTCAGTCCGTCGAAAACGCTAGAATTTTTTATAAATTACAGTTTTTTATTGATAAGAAATAAAAACTTGTTGTTCGCCGTACACGAGGGTTTTATCAATTTAAAATTTATAAAACCAAACAGTTTTATTTCTAATAAAGAAATAATATTCCGTTATCAGGTGATTTAAATTAAATATCGTCTGTCCGTCTGCTAGATAATAAAAACATTTCCTATTTAACTCGGAGGATTTAAACATCGAAATAAACTTGAAATAAATTACTTCTAGGTTTTACATCCGTCTGTCTGTCTGTCTGTCTGTAACCTAGCAAAGTGATTGCAACTTAACTTGTTAATACGTCCCGATTGCAATTACAACCGAAGGTGGTTTATTTTAATTTTACAAACAGCTGCTTGCATAAGTACTTACTTCCGCGAAATACTCAAGCTGCTATAGCCGCTGTATACCGAATCGTTAGAGGTTTTTTCAAATTATTTTGACTTTGCCCTTGGGGTTAACTCCCGCTACTCTCTGCCATGTTGAGTGGAAAGGCAACGTCAACATAATTGAACCGATATTATACAGGGTGTGCCTACTTTACTGATACAGCATACCGTACTGTTACAGTCTATTAGGGATTTAAATAATTTTAGCATTATTTTGTTATTTTTGACGCTGTCATAGGGGGCAGATACCGCTGTTGCCCTATGCCGAGTTGTTAAGCAACTCAAAACCTGAAAATTATTATCAGATAACGTGTTGTTAGGTACTCTAGCTGACAACAAATTATTTTGACGTGACCAGGGTGTGTTTTCACCATTGTTGCTTTATAGCAAGTAAGTAAGCAATTTCCAAAAATCTGCAACGCAGATTTACCGTTTTCTGTTAGCATCCAACTGCCCATCCGCTGGGTAGTGCAGCGATCTGTTAGGTTTTTTTGAATTCGACACGCACCGAACGCAACCAAATTTTTACCAGCCGCGGTAAATAAGCTTGCGACGTGTCGATTCTGATTAAATCGCACCTGAAGAACCGATAGCGACTATTTTTATACCGATTCAAACCCTAGTAAAGAAGTTACATATAACTTCTTGACGCTGCACAACATTGAAGCCAGACCGAGTTTTACGTTATTAATTTACGTGACGAGGAACTACGATTGCACGTTCCGAGTCGAATTACCGTCGGTTGTAGCCAAGGTCATCCAGAAATACCCAGGTATCCTTTTTAGGGTAATCGCACCCTAGGAACCGATTGGTGATACTTGCAACCCGATCTGAAGCACCGTTGCTGAAAGACGCCTACCGTCGCGGCGCCTGAGGTTGAATATCATCACAACCTGCAGTTTTCCGTATCCGTGACCGCCATACAGCATCCGTGACGTCTTTTACTATTTTACCGGAGTTTCACCGGAGTATTTCGTGACTCTGGGGTCAGAATTTTCCGAGGGTGTGACCCCTCATTTAATAGTAAACCGAGGACGCTAAAGCGATAGCCGATAGTTTCAACGCGATTCAACCAGCCGTTCCCGAGTTAGGATTTTCCGACTCGTATCGTCCGTCTGATTCGACTTGAACTTATTTTACCGACTTCTTTGGGGAGTAACATCATGCCGAACGAAGGAGATAAAGCCGACACGCCCGTATTACCCATCGACGATGCCGCAAATCCGGATTTGGGAGATATCCGTCTAAGTTGGATATATAAACTAAAGAAGGAGCAATTGGATGATGAGTTAGGGAAATTTGGTCTGCCTGTAACCGAAACCGTAGACGAGAAGAAGCGCCGCTTGGTAAAGTTTATCAAGGAGGGGTGTTCGTCGCCTAGACCAAGTACCGCCCAGCCCGTCTTTCCAACGCCGCTAGTAGTACCGACACCGACCAGCAATATTCCGTCTGGACCACCACCGTTAGACCCTTTCCAGATACACGACTGGAATATTCAGTTTGATGACACCAGTGATCCGACCGCATTCCTGGAACGATTGGAAGAAGTCTGTGGATATACCGCTATCCGACGCGAACAGTTACTTCCGGTCCTACCTGAGCTACTGCAAGGATCCGCCTTGCTCTGGTACCGCAATAATAAAGCACGTTGGAACTCCTGGGAGCAGTTTCTACGGGATTTTCGCATCTTCTTTTTACCGGTCCACTATCAAGAGGATATAGAAGCGGAAATTAGCCGACGCCTGCAACGCCCAGAGGAGGATGTGATGAGCTACATTACCGACTTGCAGACTCTCATCCGCCGCCATGGAGAAATTTCCGATGAACAAGAGCTACGATGGCTGTACCGTAATTTGCTACCCGATTTCCGTCAGTACATCCGAAGAACCGACTTCACGAACGTATCCATGTTAGCCGCGAAATGCCGGGAATTCGAAATGTTGAAACAGGAAATAGATCGAGTATACAATGAACCGTCCACCTCCTACCGATCTGCCACTAGCCGCCAGAGGCCTGACAATTCTGTTACATCAGCGCAACCATCCGTCAACGAACCAGCTCGTACTACCCCGTTACCAGACCGAACGAACGACAGGCAAGATAGTTCGCAAACCGATCAGCACAACCGACGTGGTGACCGATCATCCACCCCAGTTGCAATGATTTCGTACGACCGTAACACCACATGCTGGAGATGTGGCAACACCGGACATTTCCGAAACGAATGTCATGCAACTCCGCGCCTGTTCTGCTCCCGCTGTGGAAAACCGAACACGATGACTCGAGACTGTTCATGTCACTCCACGAGTAATTCATCGTTTACTCGCCGTACTACTGACCGTCATAACCGTCCCACCAGAACCCCCGTGATGACCGTTACCTTCGACCGAGATACCATATGCTGGCGATGTGGTAAATCTGGACATTTCCGGAGCCAATGTCGTGCACCGCCACGCCTGTTCTGCTCCCGCTGTGGGCAACAGGGCATCATGTCCCGAGACTGCCGATGTCCCTCAGCGAAGAAACCAGACCGACGCCACGCCGCTACGAGGAAAATATGGTTCCGAGATTTTGACGCCGCAAAATCTGACTCTGCACCCGACCATGACAACCGACCACATGTATTAGTACATATCCGTAACCAGACTTTTTCTGCCCTTGTTGACACAGGAGCCGTCCGCTCCTACATCGGCAATAAAGTAAAGAATTTGTGTACTACGTGGGGAATTCTGCACCGAACAGTTAACGCACCATCCGCTCAATTAGCTAATGGTAACTTAGCTACCGTCACCCGAGCTTATCAGCTGAAATTTGCCATCGGCAAAACACAATTCTCCGAAGATCTACTGCATCTGGAAAATCTCTCGTCCGACATAATCCTGGGGATGGACGTATTGCGTAAGCATAACTTTCTCATCACCCCAGGCACCGCAACTGTTTCTCTGAATGACCAAGTTGTGTCACAGACCACAACCATCAACGAACAACCGCCATCAGATTCCGTATCCAGACAACCGCTACCAGAGACTGGATCCAGACAACCATTACCAGGACCGTCGTCTGCTCCAGATTCCGAGGGTTTAGGCACCCTGACCGAAGTACCTGACAGTACTTGGAATACTCGTAAGCAGACACATGTGGAACCGTTTTGGCAGAAAACCATGACGCTCCGTCCGCTGGACACATGGGAATCGCCAAGACCATATCTCGGATGGCACCACGTTATTACTGGCCTGGCATGTTTCGAGACATCGCCCAGTATGTTAGGAACTGCCCAAAGTGTCAGCAGTGCAAGCCATCCGCCGACCAGAAATATGCCGCCAAAGGACCGACATCTTTCCGGACTGTCCCCGAGACCGGAAAGCAGCTGCGACATATTCCAAGGAAACACCTCAAACCAGTTCCAGGAGAGGTAGTAACCATCAGTACCGTCAGTTACCGTCCGCAACATCCGTACCATCCAGTTTCCCGCTCCCACAACGAGGAGAGTTCAAGAGGACATGCCACCACCCGAAGAGGTACCAGCCGACCACACCTGTTTCCGCTTAGGAACCGAAGACCATGTCCTACGAGTGGTTGCCAGCGTCACTATGGCAAGGGCTAAACCACGCCCTACGAACCATATTCCGCCGTCCGCCGTGAAATTAGCTTCACCATAGCTAACTGTTTTTTGTATTTTCAGAATGACCAGCCAGGGAGCCGTGACAGTCCAGGACCATCTGTGGACCAGCTGGTAAGAAACACCAAATGAAGATACCCGATAGGTAATCACACCGGTCCCGGGAGGCTGTGTAAAGTTATTTTTGTTCTTTTTTCTAATTTAGAATTTTGTCTTGTAAATATTAGAGTAGGGAGCTTTCCGTTTAAAGTAATTTTGCATTTGTTTACCTGGAGCCTCCCAGGGAGAAGAAAAAAAAATGTATAATGAATTATTATTTTTTTTTACCGAAGTAAGAGGGGGGTGTAACGAAGTGATTTTTCCGATCAAGGAATGTTCATTTTTGCTTTAAATATTACCGTCACTTGGGTACACCCTGCCGCTGTCTTAGTAAGTAAGTCCTATTTTAATTAAGTTATTATTGAGTTGTTAAAAGTCCGCTGGTAAACAAGCAGTCAAGTAATTAATTGATTAATTTTCGACAATCCCTCGTATAAGTAAAATCCGAGAATTATTATAAATAATGACCGAGTTGGAAATAAAAATCATTCGTTACTAAAAATGGTAATCCTTGCTCGTTTTGATCCGTTTCTTTTTGCAACAGAGTATAGAAATTACAAGCAACTCATTTCCGGTTAGATATGTTTTGAGTCGATGCACTAAGATGCATAGTCCGCTTCAACTCTGCAAGTTACGCTGGGATATGCATACGAGTACGTCGTTTAAAGTCGGTGACCACCTCTCTTTTAAAACGACAGATACGTCATAAAAGTTTACAAAAAGGGGAAACACAGTCACTTCGCTCTCTTTCCGCGCTGATTCCTCATTCCGTTCGCATTCTCATTCCGTGCTGATTTGCATTCCGTCTTCATTTGCATTCCAAGAAAACCGGCAGCAGTTCAGCTCAGTCCGTGAAAGCCGTCCGCAGTCCAGAAGTGCCAGATCAAACCAAAGCCGTCCATAGTTTCGCGCCGCCGTTGCGAGTTAAATAGTAAATTCCGTTAGAACATTATTTGAAAATTATTTTGGTAAGAATATACCATAGTCCACTGCATTTTGCAGGTACTGTTTTCAGTTAAGTATAGATATTCAAAGGGTTTTGTGTCCGCACGTATTGTTGTATTATACTACTTAATCAAACTAGAGCTAATTAGTAAGTTGGTCTTTTTTTTTTTTTTTTTGTTAATATATGCAGCAGCCGCTGAGGTCTATTCGCTAGGGTCACCTCAAAAGTTCCACTGCATAATAGGTTACCGGAAAACCTACGATAAATCTAATAGCCATTATATGCATCAACTGAGAGGAATTGTTCGCTAGGGCCTTCCAAACGGGTGATCTGCATAGAACTGGCTCGCGAAACTTACGTAATAATATAAGCATTAACAAATAGCTCTACGTTTGTGGCAGTAGTTTGCCGTGTATTTAAAAATTCCGTATAACCTAAAATATCTATAGCTAATCGATTGCCCGCCGTGCATAATACATCCGAGTGGAAAGGTCCGTTTGCTTGTCGTACATCAGAATTCATGAATCTCACGTATCCGCAAATTCAGACGTAAAATCACGTAAAAAATTCTTGATTGCCAGCTCGACTTGTTTTATCATTTTGAAATAGTTTTATACACACTCGACTGTATAGTCGTGGAGGTTTAGAGTAAATTAATTTGTTCATTATTATCCTTGAATAAATCCGTTATTTTAAAAAGGTAAAATTCACGAGTTATTCTTTCTGTCATTTTAATTTCTGATTAATCCGTTTGAGTAGGGGTTGAAGTCCTTTAGACAGACCCCCAACTTGCGACCTCTGGCTATCCGTATCTCCATCTGTTAGCTACCCCGGATTGCTTTCCCAAATAGGAAAGCCAAAAAGTGCTGTCCTTTGCACTCAAAAGTTAAAGGGCTGGCGCCCGAGATTTCCGTATAATAGATTACGTAAGTATCTGGAAAAGAGCGGAAGCCATTACATTGTTCCAACAAACTGTTATCATGAGATGGTACTTTAATAAATTTATACCGAATAAAATCTTTAATATAAATCGCAACACCGCCACCGCGATTGGGGCGGTCACATCTTAAAAGATTGTAACCATGAATTTTCAGTGCACTATCAGGGACATGCGGACCCAACCAAGTTTCAGATAGCCCGATAATGTCAAGAGCTTCATCTGCAACAAATTCACAAAACAAATCGAATTTAGAACTAAGAGATCTAATATTAAAATGAGAGAAACTCAAAAATGTATCCATACTATATAATTAATTATTCCAGAACTCCCAAGTAAATACAGTAGGTATATAGTAATAATAATATAAAATAAATATCAAATGATGAACATAAAATGAACAAAAAGTAGTTATGTAAATATGTATAAATTACAAATACTTCAAAATTAGACGTAGTGTGTGTAGTGACAATTATTTAAAAATAGTGAGCGCATAACTGAAAATATATAAACATCAATATGATTTAGGAACACAAAATATAAACATTATTTAAAAAATTAAAAATGAAAATACTAAACCCAAACAATATAAAATAGAGATTTAAATATATAGCATACATATACTTTTAAAACACTTGATTGACAATTAATTAATTGATTTTTCTTCTTTTTTTAATTATACGGTCTGACACTGATTCTGGCACTAAATTTTCTGTTACAAGCTGCGATTTCTCCTTTGTCCCATAATCCTCATTAATTTCGAAGAATGTCTTGTTGAGAAATACAGGGTGTTATAGTGTCGACTGGCAGATCAGTTATTTAGATATATCTCTAAACAGAGTAGGCAGAGGAATCTAAATTTTTGTGAACGAGTGTTACTTAAGACTACCGATATCAGACTGGATAATATTTTAAATCTGATACTACCATTCAGTCGCCTAACAATTTTTTGTTAAAAAAAAATTTGCTGTCAGATGTTTTGAAAATATCGTCTCATTTTCAAATTCCCCAATCAAAATGCTATAATAAAGATGCTCTTATTAAATATCTCCAGAGGCGTTCGTTTTCGAGATATTCTCGGTGATTAGTTCGAGATATTCTCGGTGAATATTGCGCTGACTTTTCGGAAACTATATCCATTTCCTTTTTCAAAGTTTGGGCTTTAGATTTTTATGTAACGTGTAGAATAACACGGCATAAAATAAAAATTGTTAATATCATTTCCATAGATACTTACCATAGAAATGTTGAAAAATATACTAAACAATATTAATTTTATTGAGTTCTTCTCTCAACATTGGTAAACAAGTTGAACAAAATTCTATGTGGGAGAATCATCTAGACCTAGACCACTTAATGTACGATTGGGCGAGCACAAAAGTTATATTAGAAAATGTGATATTGAAAAATCTAAAATTTGTGAACAAATTGTGAATAATTTTACTTAATGAAGATAAATGCGTATCAAATTGTTCGGTAGAATTTTTTTCAACTTGGTTACCAATGTTGAGAGAAGAACTCAATAAAATTAATATTATTTAGTATATTTTTCAGCATTTCTATGGTAAGTATCTATGGAAATGATATAAACAATTTTTATTTTATGCCGTGTTATTCTACACGTTACATAAAAATCTAAAGCTTAAACTTTGAAAAAGGAAACGGATATAGTTTCCGAAACGTCAGCGCAGTATTTTTGTATTAATTTAATTCCTATTAGTTGTCAAAAAACACCCTCTAACTGATCCTCTGACATTACGTCAAAGGCGTAGAGGTTATTTCCCAGTTTTAAACTGGTTAATTTGAATATTTTTTAGATAAATCGAATTTTTTGGATAGGAATCTCGAGGAATGTGGTAATAAATCCCAAAAAAGAAAGGAAAGAAATAATTAAAAATATGATGGTTGGAAGATTTTTTTAAATGAATTTCCACTCCTATACGCAGTAATCTGCATTCATAAGTGCGTTAAAATAAAAAATTGATGTACTACCCAGGTAGAACACTAATATTGGGGCCGATATTGGTTTAATATTGTTAAAATATTGGCGCAATGTAAAAGAGACAATATTGGACCAATAAAAAATGTGAACATTTCGCTATATTGATCCAATAATGGTTAAACTTTATTGGGAGATATTTAAAAACGATATTGTATAATATGTAATACAAATATAAACCAATCTTTAAAATTAAATATTAACCCAATATTTGATAAACAACTTGGGCTAATTAGCCCAAAGTAGTAAAACTATATTGGCAACATATTAAATTTAAATATTGCTAAATCCAAAATAGACAATACTGAGCCAATAAAAAATGTGAACATTTCGCAATATCGATCAATAATGGTTAAACTTTATTGGGAGAAATTACATAAAATATATCAATATGGGAAAAATCGAATTTTAATATGAAAAAATATTGTTTAAACCATATTGGTTGGAAGTAATTTCATCAATATAGTGTCAATTTAAATTCTACTATATTTTAAAACCAATATTTATAGGCGAAAATCAATGTTGGTTGTATAAATGTATAATATAGCTAAATATTGTTTTTCCAATATTGTAAATCTAATATTTATTTTTATGGATATATATTGGTTAAGCAATATAGCTTTCAAAGAACATTACCAATGTAGGTTAAATATGAATTTCTCAATATTTTAAATCTAATATTTATTTGTATGGATATAATATTGGTTGAACAATATTGCCTACAAGGAATATTATTAATGTAAGTTAATATTGATTATACAATATTATAAAACCATTATTTATTTTTATGGATATATATTGGTTAAGCAATATAGCTTCCAAGGAACATTGCCAATGTAGGTTAAATGTGGTTTTTTCAATATTGTAAATCTAATATTTACTTGTATGGATTGTATTGGTTGAGCAATATTGCCTACAAAGAACATTACAGTAATGTAAGTTAATATTGATTTTCCAATATTATAAAACCAATATTTATTTTTATGGATATATATTGGTTGAGCAATATAGCTTCCAAGGAACATTACCAATATAGGTTAAATATGGTTTTTCCAATATCGTAAGTCTAATATTTATTTGTATGGATGTATATTGGTTGCGCAATATAGCCTACAAAGAACATTACCGATGTAGGGTAAATATGGTTTTTTCAAGATTGTAAATCTAATATTTATTTGTGTGGATATATGTTGGTCGAGCAATATAGCCTGCAAAGAACATTACCAATGTAGGTTAAACATGGTTTTTGTAATATTGTAAATTTAATATTTATTTGTGTGGATGTATATTGGTTGGGCAATGTCGCCTACAAAGAACATTACCAATGTAGGGTAAATATTGTTTTTGCAATATTGTAAAACTAATATTTATCGACGTTCATACATATTGTTTTGATATATCTGGATTGAAAATAGTTAAAATAATGTAGTGCCAATATTGAATTACAAATATTTTAAAATCGATATTTGTTAATATCGATACAATATATTTTTTTCGATTTCAATGTATCTATATTGGCCCAATATAAAATCGAGGTTCAGCCAATATTATGTTCTACCTGGGTATTTACTGGATACTATAGTGTAGTGTACTCATCATCGACAAAGAAAATTTCCATAGCATTTTTATAATTATTTGTTTTATAAAAATGTGCAGAAGAAAAACATTAAATCATTAAATATATAAAAATGAATAATAGTTCATTTAATATATAATGCAGAGATTGGCAAAAAATATGCAAAAACGTTATAGAAGAACCGCACAAGGGTGAATAAAAATGAGTTTAAATTAACTTGGTAGGAAAAAGTATGAATCATAACATAAAAGGGGACGGCCCTAGACCAATAAGCAATTTTTACTGTTTTATTTCGTTCTAATAAGAAATATTAATTTAATATCTGGTTGGATATTATTATACACCTCATCATAATTTAGTAACGATAGGTAAATTAGTTTTGGAAGAGTGTGACGTGTTAAGCTAGGCCTTTGTCTATAAATATGATTTGATTGGATTGCTATTTGACAGAAGAAGGTTTTTTGAGTTGTTAATGTGATATAGATTTGTTACAATTTATATTTGTTTACCCATTAACTAATTCTTGTATTAGTTACAACATAATTTTTTCAAAACTACTTGAGAAGTATCTTTGACATGTTAAACCATATGAAGGTTATATTTTGTTATTTACTGTTAGATCCTACATTTGTTAACTGAGAACAAAACAACTTTAATCATTATTTACGTATTTCATTTTTAGAACAATTTTTACTGCAGCTCATGGGCAGTCTATTGCAGACATACTTACATGTGTATAATTTGGAATTTTATACAACATAGATCAGTCCTATTAATTATTTGAATTGTTGACTGAAACAAATTTGAATAACGTAAAATATATTTCTGTTCTGAAGTGGCAGAGAGATATAAGCATTTAATAAAAAAAGTGGAAATACCTAATCCATTATGTCTTTATATATCAAGGCAAATGCTTTCTTTGGCATAAGAAAATATGCCTAACCAGAAAGCACATTTCATCGGACAGGAAATGTTCCTGAGTTCCGGATGCTTTTGTCGTTTAGAAAGTAAAATCTCAGACACAACTGATTTATAGCTGCGATTTAAAATATTTCCTAGGACTCTCTCATTATTAAATCAATGAATATCGTAAGCATTTATATTATGACGGATGGTCGAGATGATAGCGCACCTACTTCTCATCCAGTGTTCCGGGTTTGACTCTCGGTCATGGCAATGGAAAATACTGTGAGATGGATTTTTCCATTATACTAAAACGGATATTGGATGTGTGTTTCTTGTCTTTAAACGTGCAGCCTTCCGGGATAAAGGGGGACGTAATTACATGTGGTGTTATTATTATTATTTAATTAATACATGTAAAAAAGAAAATAATCTTACGAATTTTATATATTATTGTAAATTGAGTACAACAATAAAGGTTATGAGATTATTTAAAAATTATGTTGAACTATTTTCATTGTCTATTCTTTAATTCGTACAATAATAATATACTGCAATATATTGCTATCATTCACATTAAGTGCATTATCTACTTATTCAGTTTGTAAATATACTTATAGACTAATGAATGAAAACTTCTTTGGCACTTATAATATGCATCTTTCCAATTATGACTTTTATTATTTAATCGCGAATTTGAAATGGAAAAATATTACAAAGAAAAATAGTGTAATTTATAAAATTCACATAAATTAATATTTTGTCACAGCTCCTCCATACCATTAGAAAATAAATTTCTTTTAAAGATTAATAAATTATCTTCCTAATATTACAAATTTAATTAAATGTGTCAGTTATCTTCTCTCGAATATCATTTTAATAACACCCTGGGAATTTTATTGGTTAATATGAAATTTTCCAAGCGTTATAATCTGTTTTTCAATAGGTTTAGATGACTACCAAAATATGAAAGTGTGGACAAGAAGATAAAGGAGAATTTAGATGAGCTGTAAAACAGTGTGTAAAAAGGACTACACCAGGCGCCAATCTGAATTTCACATCGTTCCAAACAACTCTTTGAAACTGTGCACTAAAATGTTCATAGAGCAGAGAAGGGAATATTTACGGATTTCGGTGAAACAAAGACATTTATGTGAACTACAATTTATGAAATTACGTTTGCGAGAAGTAGATGATTTCGGTTGTAAATTATTATATAATTACATATATTTAATAATAATCAAATAGGCATACTATTATACTAACACAATTTTCTTACTAACTATCGCAAAAAAATATATTTTTTAACTCCCTGAAAAGTCGAAGAAAGAAAAAGTCTATATGTTTATACAGGGTGGTCCGAAATTAGTGGTCATCATTTTACCTGCGTATTCCTTGATCAAAAATAAGACAAAAAGTTCCTACAAACAGGGCCCCTGAAATGCTTCCTAAGGGAGCTACAACCCCTTAAAGGTGCATCCTTGACGATGGTTTTTATTCAATATTTTCGAAACTAATAATAATAATAATAATAATAATAAAAATAATAATAGCATAATTTTATTATTAATTACTAAGTACCTACCTAGAGAACTGTGCATCTTACTCGTTCCATTTCTAATATCAAACAAATCGTAGATGATATCTTCACGGAACCTGAACAACAACAAACAATACAATATCATCACCAAGGAAAAACATGTCACAGAGGAATTAAAGAATTCATTAAATCAATTCAACGAAACTATTACTATTCAAACAAATTTTATAAACACATGTCAAACTTGCCTTTTGTCTAAATACGATAGAAACCCTCAAAAGATTAAACTCCAAATATCAGATACTCCTTCCAAACCTTTCGAACACATCCACGTTGATACGTTTATAATAGACAAACAATACTTCCTTACCATCTTTGACTCTTTCTCTAAATTTGGTCAAGCTTACCACCTTGAAACCAGAAATAGCATCAATTATGGAAGCTCTTTTATTATTCATTTCTCACATGGGAATCTCAAACAAAATCACAGCTGACAATGGAACAGAATTTAATAATCAAAAAATGATCAAAGAATTCTGCCTTCTACACAACAATCAACCCCATTTTACTACTCCTTATCATTCTAACTCCAACTCCCCTGTTGAGCGATTCCACTCAACCCTTATTGACTCAATAAGATGTCTGAAGCAAAAACACCAGAAAGTTAAAATACTCTGATTGTATACTAATAGTCAGCAAAAGCACTACAATAGAATAAAGCTGCAAAATAGGAGTGTCAAATACAAAAACTATTTCACAAAACTCAAGAATAACCATGACACCTGGATGTCAATTTTCAATAGATGAAAAAATATACGAGTACGAAGACTCAATTACCACCAGTACCATATATCTCACACCAAATATCTCGTTACAATAATTCCCTATGATTCATTTACACAACATTTCAAATTCACACCCTGTCATTACGATTATGCCTGGAAAATTTGTATTGTAATATGCTTAATTAGCTTTATTTTAGTCTTTATCTACTTTGTAATAGGAAATACGCCACCTTTCGCATTTCTAACTATACTACTGCACAGAGTCACCAATCTCTGGAATGGTTAGAAGTTGCGGAACGCGCGTTTAGTGATTTCCAAATATACTTGTACGGGGTGTGTTCAACGTAACTTGCTACCCCCATAATTTCCTTATTTATAAGGTAATAAAAAAGTAAAAAATTTCATCTTATTGCATTTTTCACATACTTTTTAAATATGTTATCAGATCATATCTCTTCTTCTTCAAATAATGATTGTTGTAAAGATAAAATAAATATAATTTATCTGTTATTGCAAACGGCTTTTTATTAATAACTTCTTTAATATTCATCGAAATATACAAGTGTTATATATTTTTGAAATCAGAAAAAATAAGCAAATCCAAATATGTAAAAAACATATAGGGTGTTCCATTAAAGAAAAACACATTTTTTCGCACCTACTGTATATTTTCTGACATCGATATGATTTGATAACATATTTAGAAAGTATGTGAAAAATGCAATAAGATGATTTTCTTTATTTTTTTATTACCTTATAAAATAAGGAAATTATGGGGGGTAGCAAGTTACGTTGAACCTGTACGCAGATTGCGATTGTCGCGCCAATTAATGCATAACTAACGTAACACAGTTAGGTTAGGTTAGGTAAGATTAGGTAATAAAAATTATAGATTTTGCGCTGCGCTGTATTTTGAATTTCTATTGAAATGTAGCCAATATAAATCATAAAGCCCTAGACTTACATTGGCTAGTATGTTTGGGAATTACTAAACGCGCGTTCCGCAACTTCTAACCATCCTACTATCCAGAGATCGATGACGCTGTGCAGTAGAATAGTTAGAAATGTGAAAGACGGCGTCTTTCCCTATTACAAAGTCTACCGCTTATAGAGATCAGGTTGGATCTGTGTAGTACGGATAGTAATTACGCGACTCGGTGCCCGGATCTATATATTTTTGATATCACCATGCTATTTATGCATGATAATTACTGTTACGCCAAATGTCTTTATCAGTATGACGCATTTGTAAACGATAAGGAGTCCTATAAATATTAAATCCAGATTCTTCATCGTTGGAGCTGATTTATACTTTGCGCTTATAACATATATCAATAAACAAGTATTCTTATTTAGTTTGTTATTTAATCTATAAGTGTATACTAAAAAGAACTCATAATTCGTAACATAATAAGGCGATGTCTAGCCATAGGCTACTCTTACACTTAACCTTATCTTAAATCTAAAAAAAAAATAATTGAAGCACATTGCAAGTGAGAAAGGATAATTGAAAATAATCAACAGATTAATTTTGATAAATAAGCAGCAGCAGCTTTTACTTAGTAAGAGGTAGATAAATATCAGTGCACAGAAAACGAGAAAAAAATATATGAGGCGCAAAATTCGTAACAAAACAAGAAAAAATAATAAAAGTGAATGTATTAGACATAATTAAACTAATGTACAGAATAAATGAATAAATAAACTAAATAATTTTTTTACGAAATTTTTTTATCGTAAATGTTTTTGCAGTTCTATCAACATTGTTGTAATATTTTACAGCATTAAATGTAAATGATTTTTGAAAAAAGGCAGAAGTATATAAGTGCATTGTAACATTTTCTGCGTTTCTGATATTTTGACAGCGTGAATATGGTTCCATGGTATAAGTCTATTCTTCAGGTATTCAGTTCAGAAGTAAGCGACAAACGACGTACAAGCACCAAAAAGTTAAGTTTCCAGGTACTGTCAATTCTTAACCATTTCAACTTCATGATTTTTGTACTTATGTGATCGAATTTACGCAGGTTAAATATAAAGCCACAAGTGTTTTGAACCCTTTGTAACCTATTTTTATTAGCAAGATCTAAAAAAGGATAGTACACAGTCAGATAATAGTAAAAAAATAGGCAAAACCAAAGTATCACGGAGTTTTTTTTTAATGCCATAATTTAAAATATGTTTGCTGGCATAAAGTAATTTTAATCGCAAATAAGATTTTTTTATTTATAAAGTTATTAACGTGTTTTTCGAATGGAAGTCTGTGATCGAAAATAACTCCTAAATTTTTTACTTCCGTTTTGAAAGGTATAGCCTCATTATTTATTTGTATGGACATATGGTTGGTCAAATGAGTATATAGATTTTTTGGGCTGAATAAAATCACGGCAGATTTTGATACATTTAAAATAAGATTGTGACTATCACCATAACTATAAACTGACATAATATCAGAATTAATAAGGCTTATTGCATGCATTATTGTAATTGTCGGGATGAGAACTATAACGTAGTTGGGTATCGTCAGCATAAGTTTGCATATGACAATGTTCTATATGATAATGCATGTTGCTAGTGTAAATAAGAAAAAGAATGGGCCCCAATATGGAACCCTGAGGTACCCCAGATTTCATCAACTTGGCCTGAGAGCATCCCAGTTTAGTACCTGCTACTGACTTGGTGTCTATCAAGCAAGTATGATCTAAAAAATAGCACAGCATTCTCCTCAAACCCATAATATTTTAGTTTTGCACACAATAATGCGTGATTTACACAGTCGAACGTTTTCGAGAAATCTAATAAAATGAGGGCGTTTACCTCATTTTTATCTAAGCGTTTGACCAAATCGTCAGTAATATTAAATAGAGCGGTGGCACAATAATAATTGTGATTTGTCCTGAAGCCAGATTGTTTTTTTGGAAAAATCTCATTAGAGGAAAAATATTTTTCAATTTGTATATATGTATACCACTTTTTCGAGAATTTTACTAAGAACTGGTAATAAGCTGATGGGTCGTAAGTGATTACATTCAGTAGGATTCGTTGTTTTCGGTATTGGAGAAATTACGGCAATTTTCCACTTAGCCAGAAAATATCCTTATTCTAAAAAGTAATCTATTATATGGGTAATTCCATCACTATAACTATCGATAGCAAATAAAAATGATAATTTAAAATGTTTTAATAGTTTACAAGAAATGAATATTG
The DNA here is from genome assembly GCA_963680705.1 of Rhagium mordax. Lineage (NCBI taxonomy): Eukaryota > Metazoa > Arthropoda > Insecta > Coleoptera > Cerambycidae > Rhagium > Rhagium mordax. The sequence continues at coordinate 50,531,729 of OY796660.1, read as the reverse complement.
GTTAATTTAATTTGAAAAAAAAACGTAATATGGAACTTATGTTATGTCAGAAATTATCAAAAAAAAAACTTTAAATAGTGTAATTTTATGCGTACTTACTGCACTTGAAATAAGTATTTTGGGAAATTATTTGCGATATAGTCATAAATATGTAAGTAACACATTTTTTCCTTATGTAAAACACATGTCTATTTAAATTTCACCAATAGCTGCTATGCAATACGAGTATAACAACGATGTTGCACCTTTTCGGTTATTACATCTATGTTCTATTTTTAAGTCTATTGGTGGCACTAAGAGATAAATATCGTAAGTAATTTGCTCTTTCATGAAATTAGGAAATCTATAATTATAGAAACAAATAAGTGAGGAATTTCATGGAATGGAATGTGGCAATTCGTATGTTTATTCACTATGTAGCATAGGTAGGCCTTAGTGGAAATTATTATTAGTATCGGCTCCGTCATACCGGTATGAAACAGCAGCTCAAGATAACAGTTTACGGAAACGTTCGAGTGTTCATAGACGTTAGTAAATTAAGGGGTTGTGAATAAAAAATAACAAATAAAAAAATACGTTAACTCTACATAGTTTATAAACCAAAATAATTATAATTATGTGAAATGGGACGAGAAGGGCCATCATACGATAGAGGTGATTAATTAACCATGAAGTTCTTTAAACGCTTATTATTTAAATAATTAGCATCAAAGACACAAACAACGTCAATAAAAATGTTAGTAGTCGTAATCTGAAATGTCATTGATTTCCAATGGGATCCAGAGATTAAACATCCCCAAAAAATTTTGCAAGATTTATTAGATGACATGCCTATTGGCTTGCACAATAGAATATGGTATCAGCATGACGGTGTATCACCACATACTGGAAGAAATGTGGTAGAGTGGCTCCAGAATAATTTCAATGGGAGATGGATAGAGCGGCGCGGTCCCGTTCATTGGTCTGCAAGGTCTCCTGACCTTAAGCCTCTAGACTTTTACTTATGGGGTCACTTAAAACAGTTATTTTATGCTGAGCCAATTAATACTATTGAGCAATTAGAAAATAGAATTTTAAATTCAGTATACATACTATTCAAAACACTGTAATCTTTGCAGAAGTATACAATTCTCTTGTTTTGCGTTGCCAGATGTGTATCAATGTAAATGGAAGCATTTTTGAAAATCTATACTCTAGTGTTTTTACGTTGCAATAACTTTTGTGAAAATTTGTTTCCTTTATTATCATTACAATGTGTTGAATAATATTAATAAAGCACTTTTTTTACCTCAATTATATTTTCTAAACGAAGCCCGATATGAAAATAAGTTATTCTTTGTTTTATGCTTAGAATTCGATTTTACATATGACGTACTTATGACATTTGATTTTGGCGATCCAGTTACCAAACACCCTGTATATTATAGCTTTGTAGTGAGAACTGATAGTTCTGCGATTATAGATGATATACAGGGTCTCTTTAATGCTTCAAAATATCTGAGTAAGGAATTCTTGAGTACAAATCATGATGATTGAGTAAATATTTTGTTATCCAAAAATACTTCCCTGAAGAGTTATTACTCATCTAAGTTGCAGAAGAAAAACAAACAAATCGGAAATAAATCAAGACGTGACTTAACACGTCTTGATTTGGTAGGAAGTTTTAGATCTAATCTATGGCTAGTTTGATGCAATATGAAAAATAAATATAAATTGGAATGCCTTTTAAAGGGGGGTGGGTCGCATTACAACCTCCTGAACTTTTTTTTTCTTAGAAGAAAATTAGATAACAGGTATACGCTTGACAAGTAACTTGTAAAATAAGCCTTTTGTATCTCTTTCATTAATCTCGTAGGAGGAGCCATTTCCGAGAAAAATAGTAAGGAAAGGAGAATTGTATTTAAATTATGCATTTTTGAGGTAATTATAAAAACACTAAAATCCTAAGATGGCGGTTTTTCATCAATCAATTAATTATTTTGACTTTGACATTCTCAATTGTAATTTGTTGGTTTAGTAAAAATTAATTGTAATATTTTGCATACAAATGTCTTATGACTAATACAGTCTTCATGAATTAGCTGACATTCACTTAGTTTATGGCGAATGTCCTAGTAATTGTCTTGCATCTGCAAGAGGGTATGTGAAAAAAATTTCCAATCGACAAATACCTCATTCTCCTGTTCTTACGCCACTTAGCCATTATTTATGGGGTTGTATAAAGACTAAGGTGTATGAAACTCCTATAGGCAAGAGAACAACTATTGGCATAAATTCTTTAAACTTTTGAGGAAGTTTGTCAAGATGTAGGAGTATCGTTTCAGGTGAGGTGATCTCTCATTTGTCGCATTAACTTGTGCATACAAGAGACTGGCGGTCATTTTGAACACCTCTTATAATTTTATTAATATTATTTTGTTTCGTGTTTTGTTCAAGGTTTTTAATTACTTCAACATTTTAAATAAAATTACAACTTTAACTTGACTGTTTGTTTTCTCTAAAACATCTGCAGTTACAATATCAAATTGAAAATAATTAATTGATTTAAAAACCACGAACTTAGGATTTTAGTGTTTTCATAAGTATCTTACAAATGCAAGTTACGGATTGTCAAGTTTGACATCAAAAGTCAGGGACGGACTGGGTTAAGAAAAGGTAGAGGGCGACATGGGCAAGGGGGCGCCAGTGGCGGCTCGTGGTGCTTAAGGCTGGTAGGGCAAAAAGCTGTGCACACGGGGCAAGAGCTGCAGGGGGTGCGGGGGGCAGCAGAAAATTTTTCAGGATTTTCAAGGTCATTGTGTTTTACAAAAGTATACCTCAAAATTTATGTACTAAACTTGTTATTTAAATATTTTGAAGATTGCTTTGTTTTTCCCACTTTCGTTTGACGTAATAGTTTTATTAAAATTTTTGAAATCCTTTAAAAAAATTCTGTTACGTTAAACATTTAATTTATAGCTATTTGTATACCTACCTAGTTTTTTTTTTTAAATATGAACAGTATAAAAAAAATTCACCTTCAGTCCTTTGGTAATTTCATCCAAATAGAACTAGAACTAGGTACGATTTTTGATAACAAAAGAAAGTTTTATTAGGTAGGTAGTGGTCGTAGCGTAGTGTAATACCTTGTTTCTTAAAACATACATACAAAAAAAAAATCTACACACTACACAACATAATTAACATAAAAATGATTTTCTATATATACCTACTCTAGGTTTATACAAAATCAACTCTTCTATCTTTTTGGGAAATAAAATGTTCTTTGAGATTTAAATAGTGTGAAAATTTTGTCTGCCGAATAATTTTATTTTCAGTGAATCCAGGGATTGTTTGATTTTTCGTTAAACAACAGACAGTACCTATACCAACAATATGATTATTAGTTGTTTCACATCCTGGTTAACAATTCGTATTTTTGATACCAATTTGTATTAAAACCTCTGCTTTTATTACCGCGATTATCTTTTAATTTGGACATGGTTTTAATGCAGAAATAAAAATCTTGTCATAAACATAATAAACTAAATTGTTTTTGCAACTGTACTGTGTACTATAATCTTGTTTATTTCGTACCACTAACTGGATTTGACTTTGACCGTGATTTTCATCCTTATCCAATACCTATCTACCACTAGTAGAAGCCATAAAAAAAAATTTTGAATTTGTTTTAATGTCAAAAACCATGAAAATTACACCATGCGATTGTAAGGGAACTAAACTAGAACCCCACGATATACTGCTAGAACCCCTTCTGCATTCTCAAGATAAGAGAAGCCGAGAATTGCCGGAGGGTCCCGAGGGCCGGCCCATACATTCTAAAAGCTGGCGGGTCCTTCCGCGAGTTCCGCACTGTTTTAAATTATAACAATACCTATGGGCTAAGAAGTAATAATAAATGTTATGTTATTTATTGTTTCACACAGATTTAACATTTCCATATTTAAAGTTAGTAAGTATATTATCTATAATTTCGCATTTTGCATTAGTGATTACGCGTGTTGGCTGGATTTTTATTTTCTAGAACGAAAACTTTCTTCCGTTTGATCGCGCCAACGGGCCGGCCCGCTCATTCTCGCTGAGGCAGAATAGGTACGCGACATACGCTTGGGTACTTAGATGGCAAATCTAACATCAATGAAGTGAACGTACTGCCTAGCTATTACCGACGTTTAGGAAGGAGCATGGGCCAGCCCAATTCATATAATAGCGGATTAGAACGTATAGTATTAAGCGGGATTTTAAATTTGGAAAGCGGGGGATATTAGGTATTATCTCGAATAGTTTCTAAACTCCAATTTTAATATTTTTCAACATTTCATTGTTCTATATAAATAGAAAGCAAATGTACACCAAGTGCGAAACAGTTCTTAATTTTTTTCTAGATGGGCCCTGCCCAACCTGCCCACCCTGACCAGCCGCCACTGGGGGGCGCCAAACCTAAGCTTTTCTTATGATTATATATTATTTACTTTTTGTGACTGGAAATAACTAAATATGTGTCAGTAATTTTTTATTATAAAATAAAACAAAATAAATAATAAACTCTTTACAATAAACAACAAACTTAAGAAACGATGTCTTACAACATAAAAAAATATGAAATACTTTCATAAATAAATAAAAATCTCTCAACTGACTAGTAGGTTAGACGTCTGTTGCGAAGCAACCATGTTCGTTGCTAAGCATCCATCAGAAAACCGTCCGGGAAAGTACTTTCCCGCACGGTTTTTTGTCTACATTAATTAATTTATAATAATATTGATTGCGATTTCAGAAAAAATAATATGTGTACCTCGTAGTAAAAGCACATTCCTGGACTCCATGTGGCTTGTCGAGGCGCAAGCCGAGCAATCTTCACGGTCGTCCGGGAATGTTAGGCTTTTCCTACTAGGTACACAATGTACTGTTATTTTTTGTAAAACTACGCGCTTAACAAACAAACGGTATAGGGGAGGCGCTGGCAGGCACCGAACACAGGGGCGCGGCGGGCTGCGCCCGCCCGCCCGCCGGGCCAGTCCGCCCCTGTCAAAAGTTGTCCCCCTAAAATCAAGAATCGACCTGTCCGAGCATTTTTTCAAGAAACTAGTCTAAGGGTCCCAAAACAGGCGTGTTTCCTTTTCAATGGCCCACCCTGTATATGATATTATCGCTTACCGTCCGCGTCCGTAGCCGGCTTTAGTTTCGGAGATATGAATTTTTTTAATATTTCGGTGGATGTTTAACCCCTAGATCCCATTGGAAGTCAATGGAATTTTAGACTAAGGCTCTCTGCATTGTTTTCAATCTCCCCTGGAAGTTAAAAAGTGCGCGTAGTTTTAATTTCGAAGGTATGAATTTTTTTAAATATTTTGGAGGATGTTTAACCCCCTCGATCCCACTGGAAGGTTACGACTACTAACTCTACTCTTTTATTGACGTTGTTTGTGACTTTAATGCTAATTATTTAAATAATAAGCGTTTAAATAACTTAGTGGTTAATTTTTTGTTAATTAATCAACTAGCTACCCTATCGGCCCTTCTCATCCCATTTCACATAATTACGAGATAATTATAATTATTTTGGTTTATATAATCTATGTAGAGTTAACGTATTTTTTTATTGGTTATTTTTTATTCACAACTCCTTAATACACGAACGTCTATGAACAATCGGGCGTTTCCGTAAACTTAACCTGCTATCTTGAGCTGCTGTTTTCACACAGGTCTCGGTCGTTACTTCCAAGGCATATTTGACGATATCTTATTTTTAAGTTGTCACCATTAATAAATATGATGATTCAATAGTTTTCCAATAAATGCAAGATAGTTTTCTAATAAATATAACATAAATATATTGTTAAATTGATGTTTCGTTTTTAAGCCATTTTAAGTTTTCAAATAGTAACGTAACATTTAATAAACATGCATTACACATGCACTGCATACAGTAAATTACTCACAATGTCTGAAGCTTTGTTAATGGTTTGAGGGCTTCCGTTGGAATTTCTTGTAAACCACAACCCTGTAATAATCTGAAATAAAAAATATAGTTAGAAATTGTATAATGAGAGGTATAAATTATCAGAAAATTATTGCCTAGAAGAAGTTGGTCTACTGAAGAGACTTTTAGTAGATTGAAAAAGCTGGATTACATATTATTCATTGCGGACAAACAAAATATTAGGTAAATTATCAATTTAATAAATTATTGAAATAAGTTATTGTTACCTTCTCAAACCTCCCTTTTTAATGATTTTTGGACATGTAAATATCCCTTTAATATCATTTTCAATATACATATATTTATTATTATTTTCCCAATAAAGTCAATTTAACCTAAAGAGGGTAGGAATGTTTGATATGGCATTGGTACTGTTACTGGTCACTTTTCGTGCTCCGTAACTGAATTTAATTTTGAACGAATTACTTTCAACCATGGTATAAGGAGAATGGTATGCCCGCGCGCAGGTACGGTGACATCACAATTAACAGGGGTGACGTCACAATTAACCTCAAAAATATGTATTTTCTAAAATTTTCGAATATACTGTCAATTTTATCAAAATTTCTGCTTAGTTCCTGTACTATCAACTAAAATCTTGTTCAGTGCATTATTAATAAAGTTTTATTTGGCTTTACTAATAAAATAAGATGCTTCTTGTTAGTTGAAATTTTAACCTAAAATTATTGGTCTATTTTTTTAACTTTTTCCAACCTAACTATTACAATTTATTTTGCTTTTACGACAGCCAAGAAACAACACCAGACATATTAACAGTTGGAACTGCATCAGATCTTAAGTTTCTACTGTTTATGGGGGGAATATAACAACACCTGGCTGTATTAAAGGAATTTCAAAATCTGTTGATTCTATTGGGTTGAAATTTACAGAAGAAATACGTGCTATAAACAGACAATGAAACGGATAAACCGGCGAAATAAAAAATTAACCTGCTATTTTTCAAATTAATTTTATCGTTCATCCATATACTTTCGCGAGCATTTCAACGCGGAGAAATGTAAAATACTTTATGTCAGTACCTTTTATCTTCGTGTAATAATTGTTACACCCAGCCACAGCAGAAGCAGGTATGTTGCTATTCGTTAACACTATTAAAAATATTAAAATAAAAATTAAACGTGCGCAATTACAACTGACTTTCAACGTTTTTTAAACTGAGTGACGTAATGCGCAGTAGATACACAAATTGGACGGCAACCTGACATACCATTCTCCTTATACTATGCTTTCAACTTTCAACCATCAAATCTCAATACGAAATCATTTGTTTGTAGACCGTATATGTTGAGACCGTAGGGTGTCTCGAATTATTTGTGGACTGTATATTTGAATTTTAAATACATTTTATTTACTAACATACAATTATTAATTTTTACATATTTGAGCATACATCAACTCTGGTCGAGTCACTATTATATTTTGGTGATTATTGTCTAAAATAGCAGATTTATAGTAATATATTTTAAAATTCTAAATTAATGTTATCATCATCTTAATGAGAACTATCCTATGCGGAAAAATAAAATTTTGCAGGACGGAGTTTTTTTCTGTTTAAAAAAATATTATGAAGTTTTAGAACGGTTGTGTTTTAAAAGAATTTACAAAACTGCATGAATTGTAAATATTGGCTAAGTTGTATTTTATTAAACGGAGTTAGGATATTTGACAACTTATTTTAACTATCCTAACTTCACCATGTCGAATTAGGATATTTACATTTCATGCATTCAGTTAAGATCGCTTAAGAGACTTTCGTCCTCATGAATGTTTTTTCTCTGTATGTATTACACACATCCTCGTTGTTATCAGTTATAAGGTAGACAGGTAGATATTTTACACTCTATGTCAATATACCTGTCAATTCAACACACACAATCTCCTATATATCATATTTCCGTTCAAGCGTGCGTGTAGACCTACCGTAGTTCAGTGTTCTTAGAAAGGGAAGAATATACAAGACAGAAAATCATATCGAACATTTTATGCAATGAATAAATAAATATTAATTTGCGAAACTGAAGACCTACCGTTTGTTTTATTTTATTTCTGTAAACGCCTGCAAGTGCATGTTTTGGTAATACTATGTCGGGACGAATGAAAATTATTTTTCAGAACTCGAAAATATATATATTTTTTTAATATTCTTTTGTGTTGTGTTTTTCTCTCATCATCCTGCATGCTCACAGTTTTTAGAAATACTATAGTGAAAACCAAATTTCGAAATAATTTATAATTTCAGAGTGATTTGCAATTCCTTATTAGTATGCCTCTGGAGCCCTCTTAATATCTTGAAGTTAGGTTTAGATGGAATACAACATACATAGTATTACATATCCAATATTATAGTTTTATTTTAGACTTAACTCAAATATATCTAAAAGTAACAAAATAAAAGTGAATACATTATTAAGTACTGAGTTTGCTTGGGAATTAATATTAGTCACTGTCGTCTTCCTCGTTGGAATGATTTGAGGAATAAGGTAAATTAAAAAAAAATCGTGATAATCTTTCGGTATGGCATTTTTGCTGCAGAAATACATACGGCTTTTAGGAATATCCAGAAGGAACGCAAGGATTTGAGTTTATAATCATCTGAAAATGATTGTTTTTTTCTACCTTTCTGGAACAAATTAATGTTACTGAATGCATCTATAGTGTGTTATATTTGAAATACAACAAACTGGGATTCTCTGGGATCAACTTTAATTACCTTTACTTGGTTCCACTTAACTTTATTGTTTTGTATATCCTAATCCCAGTTAATAATTGTTATAACTGCTAGCAACTGTTACTGTTTTAGGTCATACACCTTTTCTTGCGATATCTCAACAACTTTATAAGACCGTTTTCTGCATGCTGCTTTAGCTAAAATATACCACTGACTTGGTGTATACAAAGGAATTGATCTGGCAGCTCGTTCGATTCCGCTGTGGGCACTGTCACCCTCATTTTGGCTATGCCCACTTTCCAGAAATTTGTGAGTAATGCTCACGTTATATTTTCTCATCAAATAAACATACATTGCATAAATAAACCTATTGCGGTTTTGACCAGCACAATTGTCAGAAAATAAAGAAAACTCTCAAAATCCCGTCTCTATTTTTTCTAACACGAAAAGATAAAGAAAACTTCCTATCCCATGCACAACCTCCTATAGCTGCTAGTCATTCATACCACATATAACATGTTTACATTCCTTGAGACCCAAATCATGAACAGCAAAGTATAAGTGGATAATTTTCTTTTATAATGCGCCTCACCATTGTCAATTTTTGGGGACTGGGAGAACCTGCTGGAGGTCAAAAACAGCAGTACAGAAGTTTCTGTCAGTTTTAGCCATCTCTTTATCTGTTTCTTTGCTTACTCGTGCTAAACATTTGTTCTTAATATGAGAGTTATATGTAGCTGACATGGGTAATTTTTCAGATTCATTTGCGTTTGTATAATTTGTGCATAAACCCCATTGGTCTTCCTTAGGTATAAAGAATGAAATCTTATATTATTGACAAAATATATGCCTATACACTCCTTAGTCATCGAAGGATCTGTGCAATATTGTATGTGCATTTCATACATTTTTGTCAGATTTAATTAGAAGGAAGATAAGTTCAAAACTATCGGTGTGAGACCTTACAGATTGTTTGATGTCATTGGGTAATCGGGAATTGCACTGAACTTTGTCTTTTAAATCATTTACAACAATACCAGTATGCCTTTGAATTTTTTTAGCTACCATTTTTACTGTCTGATACTAATCAATTGAAAGAGTATCCAAGAAGAACGTGGCACACTTGAATTTTTTCGATTCTTGTACCTGGTTCTAAACGTGTAGTTCTTCTGCTCTCTTTTTGCTCATTTCTAGAATCCATCAAGACACGTTATCTAGCCTAGACTTTGAAATCAACTTATTTTGATATAAAATTTCGTTGTTTTGTTACTTCACATAGACTCCAGTATTCGTCAAAAATCTGTTTTCTTTTTGCTTCACTGAAATTTGAACTGCACTTTAGTCTACATTTTTTTTAAACATGGCGGTTTTAATAATTGTCTTGCTGCAACATTTTTTCCTTTCCAAATTTTATAATCTTTTCCACTATTACTTAGGTGTTTGGCAACATTTCTTCTGCAATTACTTTGATTAACTTTTCTTTTGCGTGTATTCGTTTTCTCTGAATGAATTTCTGTATTTTCATTTAAGTTCTATTCGTTACTTAGGGGTAAAATTTCATCATGTCCGGCTTCGTCTGACATCAGACCAACTTTGGTTTAACACTGACCTTTCTTACATGCTTTAAGTAATATTTGACTACGCTAAATTCTTCAACGAGTGGACTCATTCTAACAATTTCCATGAAATTGCACGTTATCTGAACACCTCCGTCATTAGAAGTTGTAATAGTTGAGCCCGAAAAGTCACCTTTAAGCTCAAAAGGAACATTTCGCAAAATAATTTTCCAAGGAAACCTTGCTACAACTTGCTGTATTTGTTACTGAGTTGATTTTTTCGCGTACTTCATTAGTACCTCCATTTTAAGAGGAAAAATTACTAACAGCAAGAGATGCGTGAGGTATTCTATTAAATGGCGCTTTACGAAAACAGGACATTCATTTGGAAATGTTTTCTAAGTAAACCTTGCTACAACTTGCTGTATTTGTTACTAAGTTGATTTTTTCGCGTACTTCATTAGTGCCTCCAATTTAACAGGAAAAAATACTAACAGCAAGAAATGCGTGAGATTTTCTATTAAATGACTCTTAACGAAACCAAGACATTCATTTGGAAATATCAGGTATAACATGGTCGCTAAGTCGGTTGTCCTATGTAAAAACACCTCAGTAAACTCATTCACGAGAAATAAAAAATTTGTAAAATATGTCAGCTGTTCAAAAGTAAATAAGATTGGTTTATAAATTTTTGCGGAAATATTACGTTAGTTTTCTATGTATAATATCCTCGGATCGCACTGCAAAATAGTTTATTTAAATATATAATTTATGCTAAACAAAAATACATGCAAAGCCGATACTATAAAAATATATACAATTATTACATAAGAGTGGTGGTATACGGAGAGGGATGGTAATCTCCCAATTAAAAACACAGCAATTGCATACTGTACCAGGCAACGTGGTGTTATAGTCATGTGTTGCGATATTAACCTAATTTTCTAATACTTTGCCAATACCTTTTATTTAAAACACAATAACTAGTTGAATTCCATGGCAGAATTTTATCAATTGTCATTATCTCAAAAATTAAGGGTCGTATTACTCCCAACATTATTAAGTTTCCCAATATCATTGATCGCACCTGTGTATTACTCAAACTGAAACAATAACCTCAAATATAGTAACACACGTATACAGCGTAAATTCTGTGTTTATGTTTGATTTAAAAATAAAATACCTTGTGACACTACCGTAGATTGTCTTCCTTCAATTGCCAACTTTAAAATTTTAGCTGCTCTGGTATTCATTTTTAATAGTTTTCAATGCAAAATCGCGACATAAGAACGTAACATCAAAACATATACTATAATAATACCAACTATCCTAACTACATGTATCTTTTTTTACGATTGTGCAAAAAGTTATTCATGGTTGGCGTTTGACACTTGCAAAATAGTTATTTGTGTAACTAGTGCAAAAAGTGTATATTTGTTGCATGAGACATGAAGGTTGCAGAATGAGCGAAGCGAGAGCTGCAATCATGCTGAGTGCAACAAATACACTTTTTGCAAGTGTTACACACAATATTTTTTCTGCGATCGAATTATAAATAGGTTTGTTTCTAAATTTTATTGAACAGAATATTACATTAACACAAAATATTCAAATGTCAAAGTCAAACTGACAACTAGATAAATTGTCACTGTTCAACGCCACCCATAAATAACTAAGTATGAATAAACTTTCGTTGCATAGCACAAAACTACTTTTTGCACTAGTGCAACAAAGTATTGCTTTTTACACTGTAAATAGTGCAAAAAGTTTATATTTTTTGTACGATCGTAGAAAAAGTGTATTTGTTGCACTCAGCATGATTGCAGCCTCTCGCTTTGCTCGATCTGAACACTTTATGCAACAAATATGCACAATTAAGTTTGCTTCAAAACTATCCTAACGTAAGATAGGATGATTTTGCATTATATTATAGTAACAGAATTCATCTATTAGGCCAGCGCAATTAGCGCATATACAAGGTGTTTCTAAATTGACTACCATAAATTTAAGAGCTTGTAGAGAACGTTAAAATAAAACCAAAACCTCTATACAATTTCTTCGGAAAACGCTTCGTTTTCAAAATACAGGATGTTTAGTGTCGACTGGCAGATCAGTTATGTAGCTATATCTCTAAACAGAGTAGGCAGAGGAATCTAAATTTTCGTGAGCGAGTGTTACTAAAGACTACCGATGACTGTATATTATTTTAAATCTGATACCACCATTCAGTGGCGTAGAAAAAGGGGTAGCCTAACATTTTCTTGTTAAAAAAAATTTGCTGTCAGATGTTTTGAAAATATCGTCTCATTTTTAAATTCCCCAATCAAAATGCTATAATAAATATGCTCTTATTAAATATCTCCTGAGGCGTTCGTTTTCGAGATATTCTCGGTTTTATGTGGTATCTACTTAATTTGCGAAAAACATTAAAAACGGGCAATTATCACAAGGTAGATAAAAACAAAAACAAATGCAACTCAAACCTGCCTAACTATCAAGAAATTACATTTTAATCTCAAAGGTGCACTTCTTAACAAATTCATATTGAAAATTTCCATTTTTTGATTAATCGTTCAGTAGCAATATTTTATAAAAAGTACTAAAATGGTAAATTACACATGTGCGGAAGTTTTTATTTTTCTTGTACATTAATAAAATATTCTACCTTTGTTTTGCTATTTTATTGACTAAGTACATTATAAAAATGTTATTAAACACATGAGTATTGCCACATAAAACCGAGATATCTTGAAAGCGAACGCCTCTAGCAGTGGCGGCTGGTCAGGGTGGGCAGGTTGGGCAGGGCCCACCCAGAAAAAAATTAAGAACTGTTTCGCACTCTATCGAAATAATTTTTTTTTGTTTTCTTTTTGTGATTTAAATTGGTGTACATTTGCTTTCTATTTATATAGAACAATGGAATGTTGAAAAATATTAAAATTGGAGTTTAGAAACTATTCGAGATAATGCCTAATATCCCCCGCTTTCCAAATTTAAAATCCCGCAATACTATACGTTCTAATCCGCTATTATATGAATTGGGCTGGCCCATGCTCCTTCCTAAACGTCCGTAATAGCTAGGAAGTACGCTCACTTCATTGATGTTAGATTTGCCATCTAAGTACCCAAGCGTATGTCGCGTACCTATTCTGCCTCAGCGTGAATGAGCGGGCCGGCCCGTTGGCGCGATCAAACGGAAGAAAGTTTTCGTTCTAGAAAATAAAAATCCAGCCAACACGCGTAATCACTAATGCAAAATGCGAAATTGTAGATAATATACTTACTAACTTTAAATAGGGAAATGTTAAATCTGTGTGAAACAATAAATAACATAACATTTATTATTACTTCTTAGCCCATAGGTATTGTTATAATTTAAAACAGCGCGGAACTCGCGGAAGGACCCGCCTGCTTTTAGAATGTATGGGCCGGCCCTCGGGACCCTCCGGAAATTCTCGGCTTCTCTTTCTTGTCTTGAGAAGGCAGAGGCAGAAGGGGTTCTAGCAGTATATCGTGATCGTGATTCGTGGGATTCTAGTTTAGTTCCCTTTTAATCGCATGGTGTAATTTTCATGGTTTTTGACATTAAAACAAATTCAAAATTTTTTTATTATGGCTTCTAAGTGGTATATTGGATAAGGATGAAAATCACGGTCAAAGTCAAATCCAGTTAGTGGTACGAAATAAACAAGATTATTAGTACACAGTACAGTTGCAAAAACAATTTAGTTTATTATGTTTAGATGACAAGATTTTTATTTCTGCATTAAAACCATATGTCCAAATTAAAAGATAATGGCGGTAATAAAAGCAGAGGTTTTAATACAAATTGGTATCAAAAATACGAATTGTTAACCAGGATGTGAAACAACTAATAATCATATTATTGTTGGTATAGGTACTGTCTGTTGTTTAACGAAAAATCAAACAATCCCTGGATTCACTGAAAATAAAATAATTCGGCAGACAAAATATTCACGCTATTTAAATCTCAAAGAACATTTTATTTCCTAAAAAGATAGAGGACTTGATTTTGTGTAAACCTAGAGTAGGTATATATACAAAATCATTTTTATGTTAATTATGTTGTGTAGTGTGTAGATTTTTTTTTGTACGTATGTTTTAAGAAACAAGGTATTACACTACGCTACGACCACTACCTACCTAATAAAACTTTCTATTGTTATCAAAAATCGTACCTACTTCTAGATCTATTTGGATGAAATTACCAAAGGATTGAAGGTGAATTTTTTTTATTCTGTTCATATTTTAAAAAAAAACTAGGTAGGTATACAAATAGTATAAATTAAATGTTTAACGTAACAGAATTTTTTCAAAGGATTTCAAAAATTTTAATAAAACAATTACGACAAACGAAAGTGGGAAAAACAAAGCAATCTTGAAAATGTTTAAATAACAAGTTTAGTACATAAATTTTGAGGTATACTTTTTGTAGGATATTGATCAAGGAGTCGGTGCGAACTGTCAATATTAATACTACTGTCAATTTGTAAGCTTTTGTAAAGTTAAACTTAAACCTTAATAAAATATTGTATTCTTTCACAACAAGTATTTTGATTAAATACATAACACTTTTGTAAAACACAATGACCTTGAAAATCCTGAAAAATTTTCGCCTGCGGCGCTACGCAGGGGGCAACTGTCCGCACCCCCTGCAGCTCTTGCCCCGTGTGCACAGCTTTTTGCCCTACCAGCCTTAAGCACCACGAGCCGCCACTGGCCTCTAGAGATATTTAATAAGAGCATCTTCATTATAGCATTTTGATTGGGGAATTTGAAAATGAGATGATATTTTCAAAACATCTGACAGAAATTTTTTTTTAACAATATGTTTATAAGCTGGTCTTCTAATGTTAAATCCAAGTTTTCGACCTTGGCGCACCTGTGCGCGTGCCACCATCTTGAAAAAAACAGCCAAAATCACTGCAAAATCTAGTTTTTCCCATATATTTCTTTCCAATGCAAATTTCCAATAAAGCAGCCTTAATAAATTTTGTAGATAATGAAATTTCCTACAACTTCTGTTACTTATGTATTTACAGTTATTTTCAATCTCTCGTAAGTACCGAGATATAAAGTCGTATAAAAATGCACTTAGTGCGAAACATTGCACTTTTGTATGGCAATGAGAAATCTAATTTGGAAAATTTTTGTCTTTTTGTCAAAGAAGTGAAAAAGAATAAATTCAATTTATCCAGGCCACCACCCGCCAAAGATGCAGTCCAGCTTCACGCTGCAAGAACATACTTGCAAGTACAGATTTTACTTGGGCACGATAAAGATCCAACTGAATGGGGGTGGAAGAAGGATGCTGTTGGGTTACTAACTTCCGTATCAATGTTAAAGGAAGCTGCGCCTATTCAGGCCTTGCTTAACTTTATATCCTGCCAATGCAAAAAAGGTTGTACTGGAAAGTGCACATGCAGAAAGTCGGGTTTGAAATGCTGCCTACTCTGCATTCACTGCAACGGCAACTCGTGCGAGCATGATGTAGAAGCCGTTGATGATGACGAGAAATTTGGTGATCCAGTCGCCTGCGCTACAGATTCAGCTGATAAAACAGGAGAAGATTAAATTGAAGTTGTTCAGGGCCCGAGCACAGAAGTAACAGACCAGAAGCGACGTTCCCCATTCGCGTCAAAATTAAATTTGAATGCGCATGCGCGGAGCCGCCATTATTATGTAGGTACTTCAACCGCTTTAACCTAAAACCAGTGTAACCAAATTTCTAATTTTATTTGAAATTTGAGTCCGTTATTTGGAAAACATTGTCGTTAATGTGTTTATTTTTGTGCGATTCATTTAATTATTATTTTACAATTCTCTTTCTTTGTTTGATATGCATTGTTTATACGACTTTAAAGAAGGTCCAATAAATTGAATAACTGTATGTTTAGAGATGAAATATCAATATAAGTATATCAAATTGGATATATGTTTGCCATTATTATGCTTGTATAAAGCCTAAATAAAGTCATTTATGATTTAATTATCATCTGAGGCATGAACATTTGTGGCGTATATGAAGTCGAAATGTTTTTAAATTTCAGATTTCTATAAGGATCAAAACTATCACAAATAGGTTCTATGAACAAACCCAATAACATACATGAATGCCTAGTTGTTGACGATATCAGGCTAGTAAACTGAATTCTCTAGTTGTATTAGTTGAAGTCCAATTCTCCAATTACGATGAAATCATTGTTTATTAAGTTTTCCGCAAGAATGGGTAAAATCCAGTATAATCCCATTTACCTAAGCAATTTCTAAAAATACAAATTTTGAGGTTTATGCGTAACTTAAAAGGTAAAAACGCACATCAGTTCTTTGCTTATTTGATGTTTACATTTTCGTAAACGTATTTGTTTATATTTTTTAATACTAAAAATATATATCCGTGAAGCACTATGTAATCATCCATAAGTACATTTAAATTCTGGACAATTGGATAAATCATATTGTAGAAACTTGAAATACTCGACAAGATATCGATAATATCCAAATAATTGATAATACACAAGTTAATATGTAATACAATTCTTAAGTTAAACTAATTATTAATAGTTAAAATCGACTGTGTAACAATTTTCATTATAAAATTATGCTATCATTTGAATTAAATTTAAATTTCGCGCCTGACAATACCTACAAAATAATGGCGCAAGGTCACGTAGATTTGGTACGTCAACATCAAAGTCGGCATTTTAAACGTCGCTTCTGGTCTATTAATTCTGTGGCCCGAGTAAGAGACAGAAACTGTCAACGGAATAACGAATCAACTATCTAAATTGATAATTGGTTTCGAAAGCTTAAATCAAATATAAACTTAAATAGCCCCTAGAATTAATAAAATTAATTTTTGTTGTTATACTCATGAATTAACCAAATAAAATTGTCAATACATATTAATTTTACGAAAATACCAGTTTTTCAATTTTTTACCAGATCTATGTATCTTAGTTACTAATCTTAATTCTTTGTTGCAATTTCACCGATGTTTCAATTTTTGGTCTGATTTTGGTAGATTAGAACCGTGAGAAAAAAGTTGTATGAAATATACTTGTAGTAATCCCAAATACGTTAAAATTGAAGTTAGGATAGTTCTGCTTTAGGGTGACGCCCTGATGAACAAGTCGAAATTAGTTGGGACTTACATAATTGTGTATAGAAATAAAAAGGACTACAATTCATATTCTCGTTTCATTTTTGAAATTTATCTTTCTATACTATAATGGATTTTAGTCAAGAAATAATTTTTTTTTTCTTAATATATTACACATCGGCGCATAGTAAAAGACTGATCTGAAAATCAACGAGGTGTGATAAAGAATTAGGTAACTTGGATATAGAATGAATAATAAATATAAAGATATCTTTAGTTGATTACTTTACGTAAAGGTTTACATTTGTAGCAAGTCAGAGACACAAAGTCTTATTGAAAACAATATGATATAAGAAGTATGATAAAATAAATAAAAGATATATACATTTTTTAGTTTATAATCACATAAATTTAAATATTAAAGAAGTACAAGAACATCAAATACACACAGTACAGAAAAGATGTAAATGTAAAACAATCACATGGCTATATCATTCAATATCCAAAGCCACAGTAAAAAAGACAAGTAATAGTATATTACGTAATGAGAGTTGTAAATATGTAGCATATTACGCACTAATGGAAAAATTGCGCACGACGCCGCGTAGTGGCGAGTGCAGCAATTCCATGAGTGCGTAATTGCTTTACAACTCGAATTATGTACTATACTTTACCTACGATCGTATTGAAATTAAATGACAATTTTATATTTTATTTTCATTATCCCTTATGTCAGTTTTTACAGCGTCAAAAAATTAAGTAGACGCATTTGCCACTTGAATTATGTACTAAATACTTTACCTACGATCGTATTTATTGACGAATATTTAATAGTAATATGGATTAATTAATTGAAAATTTTGTTATAATATTTGAAATATGCCTTACTTAGAATTATAATTTATAGTAAATATACAATTATTAAATACAAATGGAGAATCGGTTGCTTTGCTGCTTGATGCATAGGACAGATTTATGTTATTATTTGACATAGTTGAGTCCTTAGTATTTGCTATGGCAGATGTTACTTTTGTCGAATTGTTGGTTTTGCTATTCATAGAATTGTCTACATATCCTTCAGCCACCGTTGATGACCGGCATCCACCGTGTCTCTTTAAATTTAGTAGATCACCACCGGCATCGACAAGAATAGTCGCTGACGACCGTCGAAAGCAGTGTCCTGTGTAGTGTGTAAGCCTTTATATCTGGGAGTCCAAGATATGTAGCTATTTCTTTTGGTATACTCCCCATTTTATTTATACCAATGCAAGGTAATTCAAAAAGTTGCATCGATCACAAATTTGTGAAAAGTAAAAATGAAAAATTTGAAAATGTATTACCTTTTGTCATTGAAACTGATATTACCGATTACTATACTACTATGGCTCAAATAGTTATTGAAAAAGAATGTCCAAACGATAACCACAGATATAAGTTTAGTAAGCACCTTAATAGGAAAAAATTAATTGACAGTATATCTCCAGTTGCATGGGACGATATATATCTAATAGAAGATCTCGATACTGCAACAAAACATTTCGTGGACACCGTACAAGCTATTGTGGAAAAATGTACTACCAACATAAAAATAAAAGGTAGCGACAGGAAAAGGAAAAGTTGAATATCTAGTTCATTAATAAAGTCAATTAATAAAAAAACCAGCATGTACTTGCACCTAAAGAAACATCCAGATAATGTTAACTTAAAAAATGAATATATAAATTATAACACTCTGACCAAACTTGTAAAAAAGACAAAAAATGAGTACTATAAAGATTGCATTAATAAAAACAAAAAGGATCCGAAACATCTATGGAAAACTATAAATGATATGTTCACGGATACAAAGTCTACTGAAATCACTTGTATACAAAATGATAACGAAGAACTAATACATAACCCAGTTGAAATTGTTGAAAACTTCAACACTACGTTTATAAATATGGGTAAGACACTTGCAAATAAAATAAAATCAAGAGTCAATATTAATATAAATAGAATTATTGCACAAAATTCAATTTTTTTAACACCTACATATCAAAGTGAAGTTATATCTATAATCCAGCAATTAAAACACAATAAATCTCCTGGAATCGACAATTTAAAAGCAGAGACTCTGAAAATAATATCACAACATATAGCCGCCCCACTCGTCTACATTATTAATAAGTCGATTGAAACAGGATATTATCCTTTTAGCTTCAAAACGTCCGTAGTTATACCAATATACAAAAGTGGCGATAAAGCCCAAGTAATCAATTATAGACCCATATCTTTAATAACAAATTTTAGCAAAATATTAGAAAAAATTCTCAAAGCAAGACTAACTAGTTACTTAAATAAAAACAAACTACTGTCGGACATGCAATTTGGGTTTAAAGAAGGAAAATCCACACAAGACGCTATACTTAAGTTGTCCTCATTTATATATGAAGCTATGGATAGTAACAAACCGCCACTGTGTGTTTTTATAGACTTCGCCAAGGCTTTTGACACCGTAAGTCACTCTATAATGCTAGATACACTGGAGGATATAGGAATAAGAAATAATGCTTTAAGTTTGTTTAGGAACTATTTAACTGGTAGGAAGCAACATGTTAGAATAAAAGATATCCTAAGCCAACATCAAATTATTGAATGCGGTGTTCCACAAGGTACAGTTTTGGGTCCCATTTTGTTTACCATCCAAAGTAGTGGAAAAATAATTAGCTTCGCTGATGACACGGTTATAATCTTTGAAGGCAATGATTGGTCTGAAATTAAAAATAATGCAGAAAAAGATCTAGATCATCTCAAAGATTGGTTCGATCACAAACTTCTATCGATAAATTTAAAAAAAACATCTTACGTACCCTTTGCAAGTGATAAATTGACGCTTCCTAAATTTCCACACATTTCAATCCAAAATAGTATTAATATATTACCTGTAAACCATTAAGTATCTTGGAATAATATTAGACAGTCACCTAAGATGGAACGCACATATAGATTATGTAAAAAAAATTACGCTCCATATTGTATAAATTTAAGCAACTTAAAGACTGCACAGATCTTAAACAAAAAATTATTTATCACAGTCTAGTTGAGAGTCATCTAACGTATGGTATACTAGGGTGGGGAGGAGTTTCTAAATCATACCTACGTCCATTAGAAATCATCCAAAAAAAATTCCTAAGGCTAATTCTTCTCAAGGAAGCTACTTATTCTAGCGAATTATATTATCGCGAAGCAAAATTATACGACGTCAGGCAACTAAATATTTTATAAAAATATAAATATCAGGCAAAATCGAGAAAAGGGACAATTGAACACACTAACTCACGATTATTTCACCAGACAACAACGCAAATTTATTAGTCCATTAATATCCAGAACAATAGGTCAAAGAAGATACCATTACTTAAGTTCGAAATTATTTAACTCTTTACCACTGGGTCTGCAAACTGAAAAAACACTTAACTCATTTAAAAAAAAAAATACACAAATTTATCAATAATTTACCTAGAGAACAAGTGCATCAGTTAATTGGTTAAAATTTCGTTGGTCACTTAACACGATAGTACGAAAACTATATGCATATTGATATGCATTAATGTGTGTTTCTTTATTTTCTTATTGTAGATTATATATACTCGTCAAAATTTGCTTCGAGACACCTTAAAATTGACCAAGATTTACAACGCTGTAAAACTGTCAAAAATGTATGGATTTGTGCCGGGTTTTTAGCGTTTCAAGGGAAATTTAATTGGCTTTCATCTTACCTATTTAAGTCTAAGATAAAGTTACAAAAACATGTTTATACAGGGTGTCAAACGAATGCCTGTTTTTTCAGTCAATTTTTATCTTGAGCACAGCGTTAACCAAACACCCTGTATATTAGAATTATATAAAATTTGTTTGTCTTATATGTCTGCTTTAAAACATTTTTTGAATTTTGCTCCTATCTTTTTTTTAGAAAAAAGATACAGAGGTTTTAATAAAATGTTACATTTTCACACAAAAAGAATTCCCCGCCGTTAGCTAATGCATATAGTATATTATAACTCCGGGTTCCTCCCACCCTATAATACTCCTACAGCTAACCTCTTTGATTTAAGTATCTCAGCAATAACGCGTGTTCCCGACACGATTATACCCAGTTATGACACAAATTTAGCACCTCAATACGTTTTTGAAAGTCATATTGATAATAGTCACTCTACAATCATATATACAGATGGATAAAAAAACTCAGAAAATACGTCTTGCGGATATTATTGCCCACAACTTAAGATAGAAAAAGCGTTTGTCTTACGAACTGATTCCACTATTTTTAGTGCCGAATCGGCCGCTATTACACAGGCACTCAAATGGGCGATGACAGAAACTTTTTTAAATATAACCATTTGTACAGATTCCTTGTCGGTAATCACCGCCTTACAAAATCCAAAGAAAAAACTGGACACAAACATTTTTATACTTAACATTATGAAATATATAGACGAGCTCATGACCAAGAAAATCAATGTGAAATTTGTGTGGACAAAGGGACATGCAAATATTAGAGGAAATGAAAAAGCGGACCATATTGCTAAGAACTTCCAGGATTATAGCTACATGTGAGCGTTTGCTTATATTTCATGAACGATGTCATGGTTTTAGTTTATTTTATAGAACATAAATTATAGTTAAGTGTTATACTGAGAAGGGATGTATTCTTAAGACACTTGAGAGTCAACTAAGCTAGGGGCGACTCGACATTCTTATTCTGACATTGGTAACGAATAGTTGTATTTTATTCAATATACGGAGTGTTCTGAAGCCAATTGTTCGTTTTATTTTATTTACAAATTTGGCCTTTCGGCTTATTTGCTAACATCAGAAGTGGGATAGACTCATTAAAAGTACCACGAGTGACAGACACGTTGTGACCATTAGTGTGTGAAAAAAAAATTAAACATGGAAGAATTTACCAAAATTTTAGTGGACTCTTTGAAATCATTGAAAGAAATAAAGGACCAGTCAGTGAAGACTGCGTCCACCAGTGCAGTGAATATTCCAGTGTTTAACCCAAAATTAGACGATGATGGTGCCGAAAAATGGTGTAGTGAATTAGAAAATTTAGCGACTACTTTCAATTGGGCTGACCATGAGTTGTTGATGAGAGGTACCACCGGCCTTGTGGGAGAAGCAAAGGAATGGTTTTTAACATGGAAACCGGACGAAAAAACTTGGGCAAATTTCAAGACTGAAATTTCGAGCTTGTACCCAGCGAAAAGAAATCTAAGTGAGAAACTCCGCAGAGCCAGTTTGTTCATCAGCGATAAAGCTGATTCTTATTGTGAGTATGCCAGAAAAAAAATTAGTTTACTTAGAGCATTAAGTTTTGCTTTGTCCGAAAATCAATTGTTGGAATTAGTCATTGGAGACATCTGATATTGATGTCAAAACCGCTGCATTTAACAGTAATCTTTTGTCAGTTAGTGATTTGTTAGTCTTGCTAGGCAATTATAGAATGATGCCAAGGGGCATAAAAAGAAATTACCCCTTTGATCATAAAACTAGTGTAAAAATTTGTTATAATTGCAATCAACCGGGACATGTTAGTCGTAACTGTACAAAGAAAGGAAAGAGAGATGAATTTAAAAAATGAATGAATTTAGAAATGTTCCCTCTGGTAGTTCTAATAAAATTGTATGCACCTTTTGTAAAAAAAACTTGGTCATAAAGTCTAACAGCTTCGCAAAAAAATCGCGAAAGAGCCTCTATCTCTAGAATCAATTATTTTTGTGTTAATTTGGACGCCGACTTTTGTACTAGATTTAAAATTTAAGACCAGATAGTGAACTGTTTGTTGGATACTGGAGCAGAATGTAGTTTGTTTACGAAAAAAATAGCTAATTATTTTAATTGTCATTTTGAGCCTGCACTAATTACTTTGAAAGGTCTGGGAAACAACACAAAGACCACTTTAAATATTGAACGAGACGGTACGGCATTTGAAATTGGTTTTTATATACTGACGATTCTGTTTTTGATGCTATTTTGGGAAGGGATTTATTTTTACATAAGGGATTAGATTCATACTGATCAATATGGCTCCCGAATTTATTTAAATGAAAGTACAAATTGTTCCCCAAAGTTAATTAACAATATAATTATTGAACCCGCCACTGCGAAAACTTATTTAAGTATGTTTGGTATTACTAAAAGATTTGTTAGTGATAGAGACACAAATTTTACTGATCAATCTGTAAAGAAAATGTTGTCCGAATGGGGAATTGACCACCATTTAATAGCAAAAAGTGCACCCCGAGGTAACGAACAAGTCAAACCGTTTTAAATATGCTTAGAGCGGAAATAAGTGACAGATCAGAATGGCCGAACGATATTGTTAAATTACAAACTACTCTCATCACGACAATACATGATTCGAGTCTGGCCAGGTGAACTTGCTGGAGATTTTTAACATACGGTGAGTAAAGTATGCTCAGGCAGTGTGAGCGTTTGCGGGAAGAATTTGTAAAAATATTTTGTTTTGAAATTTTAAGAGTATTTGAGAAATAATTTGATCAATAATTTAATTGATATAACAGTGTATGAGAGACGTTTTATTTGTTTTTGGTTGAAAGCGTAACGCTTTGCCTGTTGTTGATGGAACTGTTGGAATGCGGAACGCTTCGCAGTTGAGGTAAAAAGTTTGAACTGTTGGAATGCGGGACGCTTCGCAGTTGAGGTAAAAAGTTGTACTGTTGGAATGCGGGACGCTTCGCAGTCGAGTTGATACGTATTGCACTGTTGGAATGCGGGACGCTTCGCAGTGGGTAAAAGTTTGAACTGTTGGAATGCGGGACGCTTCGCAGTTGAGGTAAAAAGTTTGAACTGTTGGAATGCAGGACGCTTCGCAGTTGAGGTAAAAAGTTGTACTGTTGGAATGCGGGACGCTTCGCAGTCGAGTTGATACGTATTGCACTGTTGGAATGCGGGACGCTTCGCAGTGGGTAAAAGTTTGAACTGTTGGAATGCGGGACGCTTCGCAGTTGAGGTAAAAAGTTGTACTGTTGGAATGCGGGACGCTTCGCAGTGGGTAAAAGTTTGAACTGTTGGAATGCGGGACGCTTCGCAGTTGAGGTAAAAAGTTTGAACTGTTGGAATGCAGGACGCTTCGCAGTTGAGGTAAAAAGTTGTACTGTTGGAATGCGGGACGCTTCGCAGTCGAGTTGATACGTATTGCACTGTTGGAATGCGGGACGCTTCGCAGTGGGTAAAAGTTTGAACTGTTGGAATGCGGGACGCTTCGCAGTTGAGGTAAAAAGTTGTACTGTTGGAATGCGGGACGCTTCGCAGTGGGTAAAAGTTTGAACTGTTGGAATGCGGGACGCTTCGCAGTTGAGGTAAAAAGTTGTACTGTTGGAATGCGGGACGCTTCGCAGTCGAGTTGATAAGTATTGCACTGTTGGAATGCGGGACGCTTCGCAGTGGGTAAAAGTTTGAACTGTTGGAATGCGGGACGCTTCGCAGTTGAGGTAAAAAGTTGTACTGTTGGAATGCGGGACGCTTCGCAGTCGAGTTGATAAGTATTGCACTGTTGGAATGCGGGACGCTTCGCAGTGGGTACGTTTTGTGAGACAGATTTATATTGAAAATGTGTTTGATAATTGATAATGATGATTGATGAAGTCAATAAAATAATCTAGTAGTAGTGTTGATTTGAACTGTTGAAAGCGACACGCTTTGCAGTGATTGATTTGAGATGTTGGAAGCGTCACGCTTCACATTATATTTGTTGATCGGAAGCAAAACGCTTTCCGTACAGTACGTTACAACCTAAGCTGCCGTATGATCGTTTTACAGGTTCACAACCCCGCCCATGTAGTCTGGAGGTTGCCTACCCACAACATTGCCCATGGTCCCAGGGGAAAGGGATAATTCGAGAACGAATTATAGGTCAGAATTGGCCGTGTGAGCGTTTGCTTATATTTCATGAACGATGTCATGGTTTTAGTTTATTTTATAGAACATAAATTATAGTTAAGTGTTATACTGAGAAGGGCTGTATTCTTAAGACACTTGAGAGTCAACTAAGCTAGGGGCGACTCGACATTCTTATTCTGACATTGGTAACGAATAGTTGTATTTTATTCAATATACGGAGTGTTCTGAAGCCAATTGTTCGTTTTATTTTATTTACAAATTTGGCCTTTCGGCTTATTTGCTAACATACACGTTGTTAGAAGAATTTAACCCCAGCGATTTTTATCATCTAGTCAAACAAAATATACACAACAAATGGCAAGAACGATGGCACTCATATGGAAATAAAAGTAATACAACATATTATAACATACACAGAGATATCCCTAAATGTTATTGGTATAATAACATCAAAACAAATAGACACATGGTAGCAACAATAGCTAGACTCAAGACCAACCATGGACGGTTCCCGGCGCATTTAAATAAAATTGGAATTACACAAAGTCCCCAATGTACTTGTAGTGACGTAGTAGGAGATCTAAACCACATATTCTTTAATTGCATACATAATTCAATTCAATCTTCATGGCTGATGGAAATATTACGTAACGAAGGATTCCAAGAACCCATGTGGCTATCTTTAATTTTGATTCCAAGTAATGCTCGGTTTTACTACCTGTTGATATTATTTCTAAAAAAGATAGATCTCTTAATTTAGATAGGATATTTTCTCTTCTACCTCCTTTGTTTTGTTACCCTGTGTAATATTGTACCTATTTTACCGTGGTCTGCCCTGTCTATGTGCAAAGAACATTAAATGCCTTGATTGACCCCTAGACGAGAAGTGAGTATCCCACGTCTATTCTCCTGTGTAACTTCAAGATAGTCCTCATATGTTCGTGTTAGGTTTAGGATTGGATAGGTATAGGTAATAGTAATAAACTAGTGTATTAAGGGGATATTACAAATACACAGGTTTTCGTTATCTTCGGAACTCACCAGAGTCATCGGGAAACGAAGATGCCTGTATACGTGGCTAAAGGACCCGCTTCCAAAGCCAAAAATCAGAAAAAAAAAAAAAGTTACATTTTCACAATAAAATAAAAAATCTCAATCTTTTATACTTTTATAATCATAAGGCCTCACATTAACATTAATATCTTTTTTTTTTAATCGGCATTAAAGTACCTCAAAATCGGCAATAAAGTGATAGAAATAGTCATTAAAGTAATCCATTATTGTTCGATTTTTGTAGTTGGCCGTGGTGACAGATAAACGTAAACATTAATTTTTTATTGCTTGTGATATTAATTGTTTTGTAACAAAAGGTAAATAAATACAGTTTTTTAAATTCAGAATTGTATTATTACTATTATAATTGCTAAAAATAATGGTTTTCTTATAAAAAATTATTCCGACTTGACATTTAAAAATAATTATGACATTTCCTAATGTCACTTAAAATTTTAAATAATTATGACATTTCTTAATGTCACTGAAAATTATTTAAAAAATAGAGTTAATCTTAATTTCATAGTTTTTGGATTTAAAAAAAAATGTAATATGCACCTCGTATTGGAATATTCAATAAAAATGTATCGTTCATTTTTATACATATATTTTATAAACATAAAATTGTGCTGAAACAGTTATTCTTATTTTATCATCTATGACTAAGTAGTTCATAAGTAATTTGAAACCGAAATAACCTTAGTCTTGTATTAAGAATACAACTGTAAAACACTTGTTAAAGCTCTCTGCTGGCGATAGGTTGTCACCAATAAAAGAGTAAACTAATTACTTCTTGTGTGTTATTATTTGAATCAAATATCTACCCTTAGCCTCTGCTAATAGGTTATGGGCCCAGATATATTGTGAACATCGTTAAGTGAAAAATTTTAATAAAGACATTAAAATTGATTTTTAAAACTTATAAGTGAAAAATATTTAATTCATGTGAAACACAATTAATTTATATTAATTAGTGAAAATGGATCACCAACAAAAACAAAACATTAAACCATTCAACGTTGAAAGTATACAATTTGGAAATTGCAAATACAAGTACATACTTCTAAGTGAACTCAGTGTGTTCAAAGTTGTCGAGCAAGAATCTCCAATTGAATGTACCCCTCAGTGATTAAAACAAAATTCAACAGCAGTGTGATAATTGAATACTTACGTAACTCATTTTTTATTTGATTTTTTGCCCAAGACCAAACTCACGCAAGACACATTTTTAGTAATCTAGATGATATATAGAAAGAAATTATTAAACCTCAAATTAGAAGATGATATCCCACTATCAGTCCATTTTACCTGATTTGATGATTTCATCGCAAAACTTAGTGCTGCAGGAGCAAAACTTGAGGAAACTGATAAAGTTTCACACCTTCTTATTACCTTGCCAAATATCTAACGACGGAATAATAGGTAACATTAAGTGAAAACAATTTTAATATTGCTTTTGATAAACACCCGCCTTTTGGATCAGGAAGTGAAATTAAGAAGAGAAGAAAATAATTCAAATAAAATGAAAGCTTTCAGTGCAATGACATCAACCTCAGCAGTTTTAAATATGAATAAATTACAAAATCAGAAAAAGCATAAATATAAAAATAATTTCAACAAAAGTCCTCATAAATGGTCAAATGAACAATCCAGATGTTTTTATTACCTGTGAAGAACTTAAGATATGGATTAATATGTCTGTTGGAAAAACTCGAACGTTTGTGATGCTCCAAAGAGAGGAATTATTGAAGTAACCACCAACCAACCTTAGAGTAAATGGACAGCTAGTAAATGTTCTCTACTCACAGGAAGTTCCATACAACCTGTTATCCGTTTAGCCGATTACAAGGAAATGGGATGACAGTAATTTTTGAAGGGAGTAAAATATTAAAAGTGGTAATCAAACCATTTATCAGGTAAACTTTTTAATAATTTAATAGGCGTAAAGTTTCAAACACCTAGTTGCCTGATAAGTCAACATTTGAATGATCCAAACTATAATTTATAGCATCAACCAGTAGAAGAAACAAAGCTTAAAAAAAATTAAAAAAAAAATCTTGATATGACTGAAAACAGGCACGGCCGCCTTTTGCAAAAGCACAAATAAAGGGCCATGTTAAAAGACCTTTACTTCAAGTTAATCGGATGTTAAAAAAAAAAAACACCACCAACCATCGATAACAAAACTATTTTATATCATTCATTGATGCTTTTACATATTACACAGTTGTTTATTTAATAACATATGAAGATCCTCAATAATTTTTAAAGATTTTGTAGCTAAAAAATTAAGCACATTTTAATACTAAAATTAATAATCTTTATTGCAATAATGGGGGAGAATATTTATTGAACGAATTCAATGATTTCTGTGCTCAGCGAGGCATAACATATCATTACAAACGGACAAAACTCCGTACGAGCTGTGGCACGATAAAAAACCTGTGATAATATATTTAAAAGTTTTTGGTTCCACCATGTATATTTACAATAAAACACAGGACAGTAAGTTTGATTCAAAATCAAATAAAGGTATTCTTGTTGGTTATGAAGTTAATAGTTATAAGATATAGGTCGATGAAACCGAGAAATTTATTAAAGCTCGGGTTATAATAGTTGAGAAAATAAACTATAAAATATCTCGACCACTTTTAAAACATAATAAAGAGGTCAATCCAACACAAACTAATAACTCTAAATGAGAGTCAGCAGAAAAATTAGTAAGTCCACAACTTATAAACAAATTTGACCTAACCAAGGCAGATAAAGTTTGGACAAGGGAAACCTCTGAGACACCAGAAATTAGTAAACATTTTAATAAAGCTGACTTAACCAAAGCAGCTATACTGGTGTCACCGTTCAATAAAAATAAATCTGTCTTAACCAAAGATAATGAGCTTACCAGAAATTAATAAACTTTGTAATAAAGCTGACCTAACCAAAGCAGCTAATCTGGTGTCACCGCTCAATTAAAAATAAATCTGTCTTAACCAAAGCAGATATTGAGCTTGGTGTGCAAATTAATCCTTAGCTACTAAGGAGTAAAAATTAACCAACCAGAAATCAGAAAAAACAAATAACTATAAAAACGTCCTAGACCAACTTATTTATTATGATGATCTCGAAGCTAAGCATGCAATTAATGTATGCCAGTGCAGTGCAATAAAAATAAATACACCTAAAAATTATAATTAAATAGGGATCGTCTTAAGTGGGAGCAAGCAATAAAGGACGAATTAAATTCGCCTAAAAAAAATAACACTTGGTCTCTAGTACCAAAACCCCAAATAAAAACATGGTAGGTTGTTGATGGGTATTTATACAGTTAAAAAAAATGCCGATTATGGCAATCCAGTGCGATTAGGCACGTTTAGAGGCAAAAGGTTTTAATCAACAATATCTAATTGTTTTTATGAAACTTTTGCACCAGTGGCTAGGATTTCAACTTCCAGGTTTATATTGGCTTTTGCCAATCAATATAATTTAGCAATCCATAATATAGATGTTAGAAAATTACCCAAAATCCGAAAATAAAACAAAATCCATAATATGGATGTTAGAAAATTACCCAAAATCCGAAAATAAAACAAAATCCATAATATGGATGTTAGAAAATTACCCAAAATCCGAAAATAAAACAAGAAACTTGTCTGTAGAACACGCCGTATATTAACAAAATTAATACACCTTCATATTTTCAATGGTAAAATGAGAATGAACAATCTCGCTACAAAACTGCTTTTGTGACTTCTCAAGATTACATTGCTTGAAAATACGATATTTTTAAAGTAATAAATTCTGTTTTTATAAAACAAACTATGAATATGAGAGGCATTGATCATGACTCAATAACTAAATGTAAGCAGTAAAATGAAACGCTCACATGGATGTAAAAACTGCCTTTTTGAATGGAGCTCTAAAAGATGAAATATAATGAGGGAATACAGGCAAAAGACAACTATATCTGTAAATTAAATAAAACAATTTATGCTATAAAAAAATTTTGATGCGACGTTAAACGTACTAAATAATAAATATATTAATAATTCAATCGGTCGACGCATTTATTTTTAGATAATGGGCACATCAATAAACATTTTTAAGTAATATTGTACTTACATTGATAACTTAGTGATTACTATTAGCTGAAAAAGTACCATGAATAGTTATTTTAAATCATATCTAATGATACAATTTGAAATGATCGATTTACAAGAAATTATTTTAATTAAATTGAGGCGTCACCATTTAACGAACTGATAATCAAATAACAGTTGACTAAACCTCATATTTGAAATAAATGTTATAAAAATTTAATATGCAGAATTGCAAAAGTATATAAACTCCATTATTGCCTCTGAAATTGGCTCACAAGGCGATTAATGCCGATGAATACTATGAAGCTCCATATAAGCAATTAATATTCTTAGAGATACCAAAGCAAGAATAATATTAAACTTTGGAAAAACCGAAAAAGGGTCTTAAGATATCTTAATGGCTCGCTTACACTTAAATTAACTTACGTGAGAAGTGACTTTAGTAAAATACTAAGTCAGATAAGTATGTAGATGCAGATTGGCGATGTGATGAGTTCATGCGTAAAAGTACAACTGGCTATGATTTTCAGGTCTTTAATAATTTAGTCTGTGATGACTTTTTCTACAAAAGCAGAATACATATTATCATCTCTCTATATGGGGATATAGACGCCTTTTGGCTTAAATCTCTTTTTAGCAGTATTCACTTTAAATTAAATGATTCAATCCCTATTTATGAAGATAATCAAAGTTGTATGTCAATAGCAACTAATCCGACTAGCAAAAGAACAAAAAAAGAACATTGATATAAACTATCACTTCTCACGTGAACAGATTGAAAACCAATTAGTAAGTTTAATTTATATTCCTACAGGTAAACAGCTAGCTGACTTTTGGTTCCTTGACAAAGATGACAGCACCAGAGAAGTTTCTCTCAGCTGGATTAAAACTTGGATTAAATGTTTAAGTTTGTTTTTGTTTTCTTTTAAATGACCACTCCATTTTTAAGTGGGAGTATTGGAATATTCAATAAAAATGTATCGTTCATTTTTATACATACATTTTATAAACATAAAATTGTGCTGAAACAGTTATTCTTATTTTATCATCTATGACTAAGTAGTTCATAAGTAATTTGAAACCGAAATAACCTTAGTCTTGTATTAAGAATACAACTGTAAAACACTTGTTAAAGCTCTCTGCTGGCGATAGGTTGTCACCAATAAAAGAGTAAACTAATTACTTCTTGTGTGTTATTATTTGAATCAAATATCTACCCTTTAGCCTCTGCTAATACCTCGGCATTAAAGTTCCTTTTTATCACTCATGTGGTTTATTTGCCTCGGCCCTACGGGCCTCGGCAACTAAACTCCACATTCATGATAAAAAGATTAACTTTAATGCCTTGATACATAAATAACTATTATTTAACAATATTAAACATTAAAACTTAACCGTATTGTCATTAGCAATGAGTTGGGCTTCTGGATGTTATAAATCTCTGCAACGTTGTGGCATATTCTGTACCAAATTATTTATTATCTCGTTTGTAATTTGGTTCCACTCTTCTACAAGGGCTTCTCTAAGTTCTTGCAATGTATCAGGTTAACCATTAACCTGATAGACTAGATATTCGTCTCTGTAGAACATCCCAAATTTGCTCTGTAGGGTTTAAATCTGATGATAATGCCACATGCGGTTTATTCTTGGTAAAAAAACTCGTTTACAATCTCTTTGTGGTCAATCACGATATACCTAAATTTTAGTAATCAAATCCATCCGTTATTTTATTGTGAAAATGTAAGGTTTTACTAAAACCTCTGTATCTTTTTTTACAAAAAAGATAGGAGCAAAATTCAAAAAATGTTTTAAAGCAGACATATAATACAAATAAATTTTATAAAATTCTAATATACAGGGTGTTTGGTCAACGCTGTGCTCAAGATAAAAATTGACTGAAAAAACAGGCATTCGTTTGACACCCTGTATAAACATGTTTTTGTAACTTTATCTTAGAGTTAAATAGGTAAGATGAAAGCCAATTAAATTTCCCTTGAAACGCTAAAAACCTGGCACAAATCCATAAATTTTTTACAGGTTTACAGGTTTATAAATCTTGGTCAATTTTAAGGTGTCCCGAAGCAAATTTTGACGAGTATAGTTATGTACATAATTATATACTTATTTGATTTCGTAGGGTCTGCTCGGCAGTACTAATGGTTCGGACCCGTGCTGTCCGTGCGCGGTTCGTAAAATTACTTTGTGCTTAACGAATTTTAAATATTTGAATTCAATCAGAATGGAGTTGGAGAAAACATAACAACTTAAGAAATCAGGTTCGGTTTTTCAAAATAAGTACACAATTTTACAAATAATTTGTTTTTCAAACTTCTTATTACTATAATTTCATTAACAAATTATAATAGCATTTTATGGAAGTTTATTAAATTCGTTAGCAATTGAAAACAGTTTGCATTTATTTATTTGGTTCCTAGATATATTCATAAAGATAATGATATTTTTCTTATCTATTTCTTAAAGCTACCCTTGATATTTATTTAAAAAATGTTTGTATATACCAACTTGATTTATTTAATAAAAAATAGCTACTTAAGCTGTATTTAGGCATGCAATAGTCAAACCTAGAAATCAGCGTGAGTATCTAAATCTAGTATACCTGACATATAAAGTAGGTATTTCCATTAATATCTCTATATGAAATTGTTATGTATATCAGTCCGAGAGAAAATATTTCTTACATGTAATATCAAATGCGCTACAGAAATTGAGCCATTTTGCAAGTTAAATTAATATTTATGTGAGGTGTTCTTACAACTTTGACTCCGCTCATACCATACACTTCTTTCCCTTAGAACAAAAGAGTGCACATACTGCACATACGCATGATTTACTGGTGATTCTCCTGTGGTTTTATTGTCAAGCCAACATATTACGAAAAGCGATATTTATGAGCACCACGTCGTGTTCAACTTGTATTACACGTATGGTAGACCGTGAATATTCTCTAGGCGGCAGTGGCGGACGATAAAAATAATACGTTTTGTATTTCACACAGCTTCTCGTACTAGAGGTTAAGACCTTTATTTAAAAAAAAAAAAATTTGCACACACATACACCGAATTGATCTAGATTTAGATGATACTACTTATATCTCAGAATAGAAAAACTAATATTATTAATTTAAAAGAATAAAAAAATGAAAAAAAAAAGATATAGAATCACAAAATTTTCAAATTTTACTTTAAATTTCCTTTAAATTAAGGTTTTCATAATTTAAATTCAAAGTTTCTATAACATATAAAGGGATTGTATTAAGTTCCTTTTTTAAATAATGGATGTGACCTTACCTATGAAAAAATTGATATGGCTTTCTCAATACTTAAGGTATCAAAATGTTGTAATGTTCTTTGACAAGATTAACAAAATACATCGCGTGAAAGAAATTTTTTAACTTTTGTAAAGGAAAATATTTTAAAATTTTAGAAAATATAAATCAATAAAAAACAACAGTCTTCAAATCTACGTGGATTGTGTTACATCTAATTAAATTCCTGTATATATTGATTTCAATTTCAAAATACGACTGACCGTTGAGAGGTAGCGTACCTGCCTCTTACTCAAAAGTTACGTGTTTCATTCCCGGTCTCGGCAGTGGAAAATACTATGGGAGGGATTTTTCCACTATATATACAGATATTGGGTGTATATCCCTTGTTCTTAAATGTGTAGTTCCCTCCCACAGAAGGCTCTTCTAGAGCCTTCTGGGATAAAGGAGGTCGTAATAATTATATTATATACTGATATCTTACAGCACAGGAAATGACCATAGGATATTATTTCTCACGTTGCATAATATGTGCAAAATGTAAAAATTCATCAATCTTTAAACTTTGTTTGAGAACGTAAAAATAGTTTTACTCCGTTTTGTACCGCGATAGTTATCAAAAATTATCTTGGTCACAGATGGTAACGGAATTAAAATTGCTGACTTAACTTATTTTATCCTTTGGTGATGATTATGTCCGAGATTTTCAAGGTAATTCCCACACTGACATCATCTGCAATAATGTGCACGTGTTTTTAATTCTAAAAAGAAAATAATAATAAAGTAAATAAAAGACTAAACATTTTTATTAAAAAAAAGTGAAATTTAAGAAACTGTTGAAATTGTCCCTTTCAATACACAAAGTTCATGCTACGAAAATAATTTTTCAGTAATTCAGTAGCGCATAGTTGTTGAACAAATACAGACAAAATATTGTTTCTGTACCTCTCAACATTGGCGGTGAAATTGAATGAACCGGGCTCAATTAATTACTCTGCCATCCAAACACCAACTTTTTAAGGATGTAGTGGAGATTCAACATGAATATGTAGATTATCAGTGCTCCACATGTGTATATTTTGAGAAATGACGTATCCCGAAAGACGAAACACGCTTCATCAGAAAAAAATGTCAAGTTAACAGGTCATCAAGAAAGTCTAATTTCCTGACAGGAACGTTTCAACGGTTTTATGATAAGGAATCTCGAAAATTGTCCAAACAAGAACGCTGACTGTATTTCCAAATTCGATTAACTAGCACACCAGTTGAAAAATATGCTTCAATTATGTAAGTTTCGGTGAAACCATAATTGAAATGATTTGAAAACTGATTTTAAGATTAGAAAAGAAAGAAAAATTTTACAGAACTGCTTTGGACAATCAAAAAAACTTTGACATAATCATTATAAAAAGAACAGTTTTTAATTCTATTATCATTTTTAACCAGGATAATTTTTGATATCACGATATTATGACAACTACCGTAGGAAAATAAACCGCCATAAAAGAATATTTTTTATTTTTATTTGTGCAAAAAACGTATAGTATGTAACACAATTTGTGGGAAGCTCTTTCTCATTTGTGTGCTTGTGTAAACTTTCATATTCATGAAACAAATGTAGTTTTTCACTCCTATTGCACGACTGCTATGGAAAGTTGTGTATTTTTCATAATTTACCTCGGTTTATAGTTTTTAATTTCTCACATCCTGGGAAGTAATCGTGAAATCATTTGTCGATAATATTTAATAACGCACACATTTATCACGTCACATTGCGGTACTTTGAAAATGGCAAACAACTGATTTAATTCATACTTATTAGTAGTATCCCATGTACTTTTCGGATTAATATCGAAATGTTTAAACCCTGACTGTGCAACCGAAAGTTATATCATAGCAAACCGGCAAACGCCTTTTACGTTCGAGGTACATACATTATTTTATTCGACCGTTAAAAAAGGCATTTTAATAAAAATAAACTAGCATTGCTGACTCCACTGGGCTAAATAAATAATCATTTTCCTCCAGAGTTATTTTTCTACGACCACCATTAAAATGAGGTTTTTCTCATTGTCAGTTCAGAATAAAAAAGTAAAGTTTTCTATTACATGTGCGGTGAAGTATTTTTCGCACATTTTCTGTAGAAATAGCCGAAGAGTGATGTGTTCTGTTACAAAATAACGCGGTAACATAGAGAATGAAATTACATAACTTATCTGACATTATTTGGGAAACCACAAAATTATATTATCTTTAGTAAGTATATTTTTCTTACGACATATATTGAAAGAAAGTTTTTTGAGTTCAGATGAAAGAAAAAAATAATTCATACTCGATTAACTTTATGTACTCTTTAGTTTTATAGACAAATCATAATGACTACTCAAAACATAATAGTATTTAAAAACAATACAGGATCATGATCAATACTGGCAATATTTCTGGCAAGATAATTGATTTTCAAAATACGGTGGTACAAAGAAATCTTGTGTGTATAAAGGGCAGAAAATTATTTTTTCCATTTTCTCATAGTTGTTGACCTCGAACTTACGTGCTTAAGCAAAAATTCTTACGTCCTGCTCAATATAAAAATAGTTACTCTGTGGACCTGTGGACCTAGAGCGGAAAGCGATTCTTTGCCATAAGAGCACAGTTATTTTAGCTCAAAACGAAAGTGAAATCTTGAAGTGAAATCAGACTCCTATTTTTTTTTTTTGATATTGAGAACCACTAGACAAGTGCCAAAGTGCCAAAGATGAATTTATTATTTAACTCTCCAACGAAGTAATGATGAAAAAAAATTCATAAATAAATAACGTTAATAAACATAATATGTTGTATATATACATTAACTATAGCTACCGACTCGGTAGCGTAGCGGGCTAGAGCATGAGTGACAGCCATGGCTCTGGTCACACTGCCTATCGTAACTGGGTTCGAGCCCCGGCACCGGCACTGGCAATGTCGGTGGGTATGGATGTTTTATTTCTCTTCCTTTTCTTTTTTGGGATGTTTGTCTGCGTTTTTCAAATAACCCCCTTCCGGACAGCCTTGGAAATATCGTATAGTATGTGGACTAAACACAGTTTTTGAACCTGTATTTACGATGATATTAAATTAACTTATTGATTGCTTAGGAATAATATTTTTTTTTATAAAAGTCGATAAGTATATTTTTCATGAAACGATAATATCAATATGATAATAATTTATATACAAAAAATTCGCTCCTAATGGGCGTATGGTAACTGAAAATTAATTATTTTCCAATAACAGAGTATATTTTATGTATTTATTGGATAGGCCGCACCGTCTGATCCTAGAGGAGCTCCAGTGAGCATAAAAGGCCTAAATATTTTTTTTGGAAATACAAAGAAAGGCGGTACACATCTAATGCAGTAACCAAATGCTAAACAAAGAAAATAGTATACAGATTCCCGGATTATACAGAAAAACGCATATGAATTAATCATTTATATACCTAAAATATTAATAATTTTATTTTAATTCGTAAAATGGTTTTTGGTACAATGAAATCGTTACGCCAATGCAGAGGACACTTTCGTACATGCATTGTCCGCACTCGACCTCTCTATGAATTTATTATTTTCATATCTGTTCAAACGTTATTTAGCGTCTATTGAGACGGATTTTGTATTGCGTGCTTACTTCGCAATATCGTCTTGCTAAATCTCTTTGAGCATAATTGGATTTCTAATATGGGAATTATGATTATTATGAAATACAGAGTTGGCTTTTCTAAATCACAGTTTTATTTGATTCCTATCATATTTATTCTGATCTTCTAATCAAACAGCTTCTATGAAGTGTATGTTAACTCTTCTTGGGAAATAAATTAATAATCAAATCATTTTTGTTCTTTGATACTATATCAGGTTGTACTGCTTTTTTGTTAACTATTTGAACATATCCAGTATGCATATAATAAGAAATTCTATTGATAAAAAAAACGTTTTAGGTATGGTAGTAACTGTTCTTTTCTCAAGTATTATCAATCAATCAATTAACTCAAAATTGCTATATTATTGTTGATTAAAATAATTTAACTCTATCAAATCAAAGATATTACTAACTCAATTACCGCTTTACCATTATATTGCTTGTTGTTGGCATTACAGTCTCCATGAAGATTTTTAATTATGGACACATTGATGCCGCAATACGTTCTCAATTAATTATCATAAATAAGTTAGTTCAGTTTGGTTAATTGTTAGTGCTTTTTTTGATTGTTTTACAACTAAGATATCGGCTCGTTATAGGGATATTGACTAATAAATATAAAACAGAGTTTCTGTGGTAACTTTCATATCGTACGAGTACAGTCAATGCAGTGATAAGGTTGCATTTTAGCTAACTAAAGTCTGTCTGATGAGAGATTGCAGTGGTGGAAGGGACGACAAAAGCGCGCGCTTTGATCTTATTGGTTACAGTCAGGTAGGTTTACAATGGCGTTTACGAAAACGAGTTGACCGGTCATTGAAGTTTGCGTATATCGACTGTCAAACTTGTGACTATTAAAAAATGTGTATTATCCTAAATTTAACATTACGAATTATCAATTACAAATAATATAAAAGGTATTTAGCAAATAGATGAGTAATAAATTCAATAGTAGCCTCCAAGGTAGCCTCTCAACAATGGCGCAGCACGTAGAAGTTGAGACTTAAACTGCGGCAGTTAAAATAATTTGAATTTCATTGCTACGTTCTATGAAATATTTTGAGTTGTAGAGTATAATGGAGGCTAAGTGATTTGGCAATTTATTAGGATAGGGAAGTGACAAAAACGTAATAGTAAATAATATACAATAATGTAAAGCTCGCAGACTAATGCGGCAACCTTTTGTGAGAAATAAATAGGATTAATACTACTACTAGTACTAAAATACCTACTAGAATGAATCCAGTAAAGTAATTTAGAAAACTAATTCAGATCTATAATATTCTATAGAGATTAATTGAAGCAATAATTGCTAGATATAAAAAAATATATTATTTTAATTTTTAATCAAACAGTATTTTCATTTTAAGGTTAGAGATTTGGAGTGCACGGAATTCCATTCTCGTGGCAAATGTCTTTTTTTCTATCTCCAATAATAATGATAATAAAGGGTGACCTAAATATAATGAATAACCCTGTACATTCCGAGTACTGACATTGTAGGAACTTCCATTGCTGATTTAACCTAACAGTCATATTTTTTGAGGGATGCGTATTAAAACTTTGCGAGTCAATTGTGCTTCCATTTTCTTCTACGCTGATATTGTGTATATTATCTGTGCTGGGATTTCAGCATTAAAAGGCGCATACACAAAGTACAGGACACCTGCTGTCGGTTTGTTAATAATCTGAGAAAATTTGATGAATGAAACTCATGATCGTGATATTAGGAATTATCAAACTCTCACAATGCCTAATCATAGTACTGCAATATTTAAAAAATATTTTTCGTAAAATGCTATACCTACCTATAACAACTTAATTTTGTTTAAATCCTTAAAGGTAAAGATTAAGTGTAACAGTGTAGTCAGTCTATGGACTACAAACTTCGCCCTTAAGAAATTTATTTATTTAATTAATAAAGACGTTTTAACATTGGAAATGTTTTTGGCTTCCTGGTATGGGGTTGAAAATCAATTTCATGTTGCATATTATGAATCATGACTTATAGAGACAGTGGCGGCAACCAAGGTTTGTAGAAGAACAGGTTCCATGGTAACTTTTAACCAATGAGAGATCAGCCTCAAAGCGCGGGAATGACGTCACCCAAATTGCCCATTTAAATTTATAGTAATTAAGGAATGGTACAAAACTGTGCTTTCACTACCGATTAACGTGTTTGTCAGCAACCAAAATTGATTTATGTCTAGATTGTGCCTATTTAATGCTAAATGAATGAATTAACTCACATTCTAAACACATTAAATATAATTTTCAATCTTTGTTTGATACGTACTGTTATTACTACGCTTGTATAAAACCTAAATAAAGTCATTTATAGACATTAATTACCACCAAGATCTTTTTTTTTTGAAGGGCGTGTTCTTATTCTGCTTTTTATGGTATTTAAGATTTCGAAAATACTCAAAAGTTTGTATGTATGGTTACGTATATAAAAATAATTGTACAATTCAAGAAACAAAATAACAGGAAATAATTGAATAAAGATGAAAATAACGGTAATTGTTTTATAAAAATCAATATAAATAATAAAAAAACATAATAAATAATAATAATGTTTATTAATACATAGTAATACATATATAAATAATGGACAATACAATTAATTACAATAACGGTAAATCGATAGATTTCGTATAATATCGTACAGTATTAAAGATACATTATCACACAAAATTGTAACATAACAAACAATACGAGTAGCTTAAACCTCATGGAAGTTAAAAACTGTATGCGAGTACTTAAAATATAATACCTACTTGTATAGTTATTTAGTAGCAGAGCAATTTACTTTTAGACTGGTCAAAATATTGAGAAAAGCTCTCCGTACCATTTTTAGAAGCATTTCATATTACTTTTGAGCAAACGGTCTTTCCCCCCTATTTCGACGCCGCTGAAACCGAAAATGCCGGTTGCCAAAGTGAAATCTCAACCGGAAGTGAGATATCCAAGATGGCGGCCAAAATAGCACCAAACGACTTAGAAACACGTCCAAAATGTCTAATTATATGTTTTTCAGCATGAGAAATTCAAAAATATTGTGTAAAATTATTTTTGTAAAGTTTTTAACAAGATGGCGCCGCCAGTACTCTCATTTTGGACGTTAGCATAAAAAAGAGTGTGACGTGTCGTGACATATGTTTTGCAGCATGAGGATATCAAAAATAAACTTAAAAACCACTTAGGAATAAAATGAAATTCAAATACAATGAAAAATAAACTTGTGACTTTTCTTATACGAAAAACAGATCGTACAAAACACTACTGTGTCTCTCCAAATTTAAACAAGTACGTTTGCAGGGGGTGCACGACTTCAAGCATGGTACAGTTGCTTTTCTGCAACTACAGTTTTTAGTATTACACAGTCCCTTACAGTGACAAATACCTAATGATTTTAGGGCACGTCTTAGGGATAGGGTCTAAGCTCATGAATCTTGGAACTAGTTCCTCCCTGGCAATGGTCCAGCCGCAATCTTCAAGCAACGGAAGTGATGGTTTTGGGAGGTGAGCAATCTCCCAAACACATACCTGCCAATTTAGATATTGTTTAAAGAACGTTTTAATGGTCTGATATATTGTTCTATTTTTTCGTGTTTCAGGTCTATTCACTTGGTAGTGACATCTTTTAATGTGGAGCTGAAGTGCATCCGATGTAGGTGGGAGGAACTCTTTTTTGCAGCGCCAAAAAAACAACGCGAGCATCATCTGCACAACTGACGCCAGGATCAACCTGTATGGAAAATAAAAGTGTATGAATAGCTTATGTAACGAAGTGATTTTTCCGATCAAGGAATGTTCATTTTTGCTTTAAATATTACCCTCACTTGGGTACACCCTGCCGCTGTTTTAGTAATTAAGTTATGTTCTAATTAAGTTAGTACTGAGTTGTTAAAAAGTCCGCTGGTAAACAAGCAGTAAAGTAACTAATTGATTAATTTTCGACAATCCCTCGTATAATTAAAATCCGAGAATTATTATAAATAATGACCGAGTCGGAAATAAAAATCATTCGTTACTAAAATTGGTAATCCTTGTCCGTTTTAATCCGTTTCTTTTTGCAATATAGTATAGATATTGCAAGTAATTCATTCCCGGTTATATACGTTTAGAGTCGATGCGCCAAAGTGCATAATCCGCTGGACCTCTGCACGTTATGCCGGGTTGTGCATCCAAGTCTGTCGTTTAAAGTCGGTGACCACCTCTCTTTTAACACGACAGATACGTCATAAAGTTTACAAAAAGGGAAAGAACAGTCACTTCACGGTCATTCCGTCCTCATTCTCATTCCGAGAAAACCGGCAGCAGTTCAGGTTCATTCCGAAATAGTCCGCATAATCAGATCCGTTCGATCGCCAGCAATTGACGATCAAACCGAACCCGTAAATCTTGCCGTACCGCCGCTCCGAGTTTTAATAGTAAATTCCTTTGAATATAAAATTGGTAAGAATTCAACGCAACCTGCTACATTCTGCAGGTGTTGCCTTCAGTTAAGTATAGATATTGAGAGATTTTATTGTCCGTTAGTATCGCAGTATTTTACTACCAAAGTAAACTAGAGCTCATTAGTAATACCTCCGTTGGTCTTTTATTTTGTTAATATATGCAAAGACTGCTGAGATCTGTTCACTTGGGCCATCTTAAAAGTCCCATTGCATAATAGGTTACCGGAAAACCTACGCGAAATAAATAGTCATTATATGCATCAACTGTGGTATCTGTTCACTTGGGCCATACGTGCAGGCGATCCGCATAGAACTGACTCGAAAAATTTATATTATTTAACGTAATTATTTAACAAATACCTCTACGTTTGCGGCAGTAGTTTATCGAGTGTTTCAATATTTTGCCTAGCCTCAAATATCGATTGCTAACGGACTGCCCGCCGTTTATAATATTTCCTGGTGGAAAAGTACGTTTGCTTGTCGTACACAGTAAGATATTAATTCAACGTCTCCGAAAATTCCGCCGCAAAATCGCGCTTGACTTGTTTTTAATTATTTTGAAATAGTTTTATATATACGCGACTATACAGTCGTGGAGGGTTTAGACTAAATTATTCTGTTTCCAAATACTGCTGAATAAATACGTTATTTTAAAGAGGTAAAATTCACGAGTTATTATTTCTGTCATTTATTTCTGATTAACCCGTTTGAGCAGTATGATCGAATTCCATTAGATAGATCTCCAGCTCCGACCCCTGGCAATTCCGTATCACTAGCTGTTTCGCTACTCAGGGTTGTTCTCCCAATTAGGAGAGCCAAAAAGACAGTGTAGTTCTTCGCACTTAAAAATTGAAGGACTGGCGCCCGAGATTTCCGTAGAAATAAAAAGATTACGTAAGTATATAGTGACAAAAGCATCGCAATAAAAAAGCACCATCACACTTATTAAAGAGCAATAAACTCAAGAAACGTTAACGCATCTTATACAACTTGACGACGAAAGCCTCAACGTTCCCGAGTACGTCCTGACCGAGTGGCCATCACCCAAGTCCTCTCAAGAGATCGCAGTTTTTACCACAAAAGGCCTTCCAGGCGCCGACCTTCGTTATAGATGCAAGTTTGGACGTCGATTCACAACAAGCCAAAAGATTTGTAACTTGCTCCAATGAAAGCGTTTTGCAGATCTCGTGCACTGGAATGTATGCTTTATCCCTAGCAGTTCCACTCATAACCCACAGTTGGGAACACTTCATTTTGTCAAAATGTGCAAGAAGTACAAATTCAGTGTCCCTGGTCATCACAACAACATTGGCAGCAGCAGTACTGTGGACAGAAAACTGTTCCCAACTGTGGGTTATAAGTGAAACTGCTAGGGTAAAACTAAAAGAGGACTTTTTATTCGTAAACTGACAGTATATTTCAAAAATGCAAAAAAAATGAAATTTCGATCATTGGCGTACCCTTTTCCTTTAAATAAAGGGATTCAAACCCCCGTGGATACGCCTCTGGATGAAGTAGGAAAATGAAAATAATGGTTAAACGTGGTACTTATTCAGAAACATGTACACACAAAATTTCAATAAAAAATTCCATTTACTTCAGCAGATATAAAAAAAAATGAAACTTCAACACCCTGTATTTCTGAAACGGTGAAGTTTTCGATATATGTTTATTAAGAAAACTCACATTAATTTCACATTTTTTATCGATCCTCAAATTATCGAAGGTGTAAAACTCGGACCACGCTACAGGGTGATTCTAAAATGTATGACCAAATTGATACAGCGTCATCAGGAGACCAACATAGGTTGAATCAACCCAATTTACCTATATACAAAAATGCACCCCTAAGAAGTTACAGCCCTTTAAATTTCAAATAAAAAAAACTTT
This sequence comes from Rhagium mordax, assembly GCA_963680705.1. Taxonomy (NCBI): domain Eukaryota; kingdom Metazoa; phylum Arthropoda; class Insecta; order Coleoptera; family Cerambycidae; genus Rhagium; species Rhagium mordax. The sequence continues at coordinate 50,487,994 of OY796660.1, read as the reverse complement.
AATCATTGATTATTCCCAAATAGCTGTAGGTAGATGTCTTTTTCTAATTCAGTGTACATTCATTACCAATAAACGCCAATGTTTTGAGATTAACAGCAATAAAATACATTAAAGGGATGGGGTAATTTAGGGGCAGTCACCCTTTATTTCACACCCTTATTTTTCTGTGCGTTAACGTATAGTCGATTTTCCAGTATCATTTGATAGATAATTTAATTTGGAAACTTTTGTCTATCTTTTATTTTTTTGATAATATCAATAGTTTGCAAATTAAACAAGAAAAATGAAGAGATGCATCGAACTATTTTTAACCTCAGTAGCAAATATGTAATATTATTATTTAATGTACAAGTAGGCTGGTTAACAATTAATTAAATTAATAATTAATTAATAATTAAATAATAATAATTAAATAATAATAATTAATAATTAAAGTTTTTTTTATTTGAAATTTAAAGGGCTGTAACTTCTTAGGGATGCATTTTTGTAAATAGGTAAATTGGGTTGAATCAACCTATTTTGGTCTCCTGATGACGCTGTATCAATTTGGCCATACATTTTAGAATTACCCTGTATTATGGTCCTTATGGACGGGCATAAACTTGTATGCCACTAGAAGTGGGGGTCGTGACGTCACAACTAATGTAGTCCATTGGCAGGTATGTGTTTGGGAGAATGCTCACCTCCCAAAACTATCACTTCCGTTGATTGAAGATTGCGGCTGGACCATTGCCGGGGAGGAACTAGTTCCAAGATTCATGAGCTTAGACCCTATCCCTAAGACGTGCCCTGAAATCATTATTTGTCACTGTAAGGGACTGTGTAATACTAAAAACTGCAGTTGCAGAAAAGGAACTGTACCATGCTTGAAGTTGTGCACCCCCTGCGAACTTACTTGGAGAGACACAGTAGTGTTTTGTACGATCTGTTTTTCGTAGTGGGAAAACTCACAAGTTTATTTTTCATTGTATTTGAATTAAATTTTAGTCCTAAGTGGTTTTTGAGTTTATTTTTGAAATCCTCATGCTGCAAAACATATGTCACGACATGTCACACTATTTTTTACGCTAACGACCAAAATGAGAGTACTGGCGGCGCCATCTTGTTAAAAACTTCACAAAAATAATTTTACACAATATTTTTGAATTTCTCATGCTCAAAAACATATAATTAGACATTTTGAACGTGTTCCTAAGTCGTAGGGGGGGTCCATAGCGCCGATTTCAGGATTTGGAGCTATTTTGGCCTCCATCTTGGATATCTAACTTCCGGTTGAGATTTCGCTTTGGCAACCGGCATTTTCGGTTTCAGCGGGGTCGAAATAGGGGGAGAAGACCATTTGCTCAAAAGTAATATGAAATGCTTCTAAAATTTCAGTTTACTGAAAACATGACTAGACTATTTGTACTTGTAAGGTTTTCCCGCCTTATGTATATGGAAAATGTGAATACAATATTTTTTCTTCAAGCGTATAACAATACTTACATTACATAATGCAACACGTCCTGTAGAAAGAGCCTATTATTGTATTAGTACAAATATTTCTCATTTTTTTCCTAGTACAAAAATGAAGTAATGTATCCATGGCAACGAATTAAAAATCTAAGTTATGACTTGTCATAAACTGTCATTTTAAAAGTTGACGTCGCGCGTCGAGCCGTTTTTTAAATTCAAAGGCGAAAAAGTCTGAAGAAATGCAGTACGTACCACCTGAAATACTTGAAATTGCACATTCACCTAATGTCATGTTTCATTGATAAATAAAATGGTTAGTATTACATATATTTTTTTTTTTGCTAAGCTAGAACGCATTTGACCTGATGTCATTTTTCAAAATTAAAGTTTTGATATTTTTTATTTTAACGCATGAAGAAAAAATAGTATATGTCACTCGGAGTAGAAGGCTCATTATGTGTTTCGCCCAGTTTGCTGCCTCGGCTTGCGCCTCGGCTGAGCAAACTTCTGGGCTCAACAATAATGGTCGCCTTCTACTCCTTGTAACATACTATTATTTAACTTGTAATATACTATTATTTAACTTTTAAAATATTGTCACTTTAATGGCCAAACTATAACATATACAGTAACCAGCAGCCAAGTACCTACGTACACGTACGAACTTATGAATTACTAGATATTTCATATTCACGGGTGCGAGCCTCCTTCTTTCTTTTAATAAAAGCGACAAAATCTGTTTCCATGAATCTCAGAAATATCACATACATATTATATTTTCTTTATTTTTTGTTTTGCTACATAATATTTCTAAAAGTGTGTCCGTGGAGTCAATGCAAATTAAATCTTCCACGATCGCCTTGTTTTCTTTCCGTATCATTCGCTTAGCCCTATCAGTGTCCCGATGTTTTTCCTCAGTATGAGGTAAAAATAACGAAGGAGTAGCTGAAAAAATATTAAATGTTTGGACATACATACTTAGCCAATTGCTACTTTTCACTTACCATTTTTTTTCCCAACTTTTTGGGGTGTATAACGTAAATTCAGTAATCAGTAATCTGGCCCTGTAACACGTCTTCATAATTTACAGGTTTAAAATGTTTACTGCATTCTTTTCTTAACAGGATTCCATTTATCCTTACGACAATATTTTCGTATCCATTCCTTTTGAATTTTAGGATCATTGGGGAAGGTAAAAAACATTAACCTTTCTCCAGTTTCCTTTGTCCTTTTGGAATAGTTTTTACATTCAGCTATACTACAAACAATTCCACCCGGCATCTATAATAACAAAAATTTGTCAAACAAATTTATTATCACAATTTAAACCATATAAAGTATAAACACCCACCTTACTACTATAAAATGAAGGCACTATCAAAGTCTTTATAGAACGGTTTGGAGTGTAATAACTCAACAGTTTTATCATACGAAACGTCTACACGTCTTGTTCACAACCTAATTATTCTGGAATTATCACAACAACAACGTAGAACTAAAGAAATAACACAAAGCGACGATGAAATTGTATGACCAAAACGAGAAACAACAGCGAGAACCACGTAACAAAGGCCCGGCAATCTCGATGACGTAGCGTTCCCTTTCCCGCGCAAAGTTACCATGCAACCTGTCTTTTCTAGAAACCTTGGGCGGCGACAAAAGAGTAAACAATTTTTGATTGGTTGTCTAAATCACGTGATACCGGCAGCCATGTTATTATTATTTTTTTATAGGCTATATATTTCGTTGCGATCCTTTGAGTATTAGCGTTTCAATACCCCATGCCGAAGAGTTTTGTAAAATTTGCAAAATTAAAGAGAAATACGAGACTAATAACCGCCGGATGCGAGCGCAGGAACTTTAAACTTTAAAATTGTTCGTTTTTTTCAGTCTCCGTTTCCCGCGCGCCTACTGGATGTTTTTGTCTGCCAGTGTAATTAGGGTATTTGAAGTACATATACTAACTGCCTATCGGAAAGATATTGGTAATAATTCGATTTGAAAAAATGCTTCCCCCAATACCAAAAATTTCCAAAGAGAAAAAACTTTTGTCAGAATTTATACAGCTATGTTTTTGTATTTATATGGTCTCATCGATTTACCGGTCGTCAGACGGGAACCTTTCATCGTCGAATATGCACGGTGATGTAAGATGTTTCCGTTCACGAGCTGCGCGTCCTCTCCATAGTCTTCGCATCGTCCTTTCTTGAGATGGACCAGTGCACATTTGTCCAACCTGAACTCCATACCGACAGCCTGCGTGTACTCTTGTACCACCCTGAGGGATTGGTGTAAATCCCTATCTCCGGAGACATATAGTTTAAGATCATCCATATAAAACAAATGGGTGACTGTAGATACCAGACTCGTGTGCCTTAAGCAGACGGAGGGATCCCAGGATGACTGCTTCCTGCATTTGACCAGCCGATTTTTGGCAGGCGGGCATGATCTTAAATGCGGAGAGCAGCGCCTCATACCTCCGAGTACATCGATTATCAGGGCGACCATCTTGTCAGAGTAGCCTGGGTATAGTACTTGGAGCTCGTACCGGGGGTCTATGTATTTAGTCCGTTTCTCCTCCTCTTTCAAAGCGATGTTTGTCTCAGAGAACTCGATGACATACACCACCTTGATCATATGGTCGAGAAGGACTATGCCAGTATTAGCCTGACGGTCGCGAACGAGTAGTTCCAATAAATTCGGCATTTCTCGTTCTCGACAATGTACTCGATATCTCCGGGAATGTAAGGCAGCACTGGTGTTTGGTCTATCTCGTATGAGTGCCATAGATGGTAGTATTTTTTCGGTATTCCGATGCTGGACAGACGTCGGACAGTCTCTCGGTGGCCTCTGATATCACACGGTTAGAGCGTCAGCGAATAATCTACAGCCACTTCCTGCATCCCTCACCAATGAGGATGCAATCAACTACGTGAAGACGAATTATTCAGTAATAGTTTTACATAAGAATTATTAGGAGAATAATTATGTGATATAAACAACGAATTGATATTGCAGTGATAGTGACATATTTCACTTGACAGCAAAGCATCGAAAACTTAATTAGTTACGAGTTTTGCTAACCAAACTGGCATTACTGGGAGATTAGAACTAAATTCAGTCTAACAAAGCAGGCTATTTAAGCTTAATTATTGTCGTAGTTCGATGACTATCAAACAATAAGACGTACCATAAGGAAGAGTTACCTTGTCATACTAATCAAGTTTAGCAATGTCTAAGTTTTTAAAGCATCTGGTTTGTAACATCACCAGGCAGCATAGTTATGCCAATAAATCGATTATTTTTCATTCTTAACGTTAAGGAGCGCATAAGTGTACTTGGATGGGTGGTTGAATCGAACTATGCATTGCATTGCATTGCATCCGCAATGAGCATCTAGTTTATAACCAGTTATAGCATATTTCCTCAGGAAACCTTACGTAAAATTGCCCCTTATTACTTGCATAAGCAGATAAGTCACTAATGCTCTAAAAGCGCAACATCACCACAAAAAGAAGAGTTATCTGTTATTTGTTTTGATTTTTAATTATGTTTAAGTTATGATTATTCCACGGTTATTTTAGAACAAATTCTAGGAAATAACAGACTAGTTAGTTCTTTTATATTTAAGATGCCATTTGCCCCTTAAACTCAATTAGAATTGATTCTTTGTGCAATATCCTACTTGAAAACATCTTTTTAGTTACTTTGACTTTGTCCTTTGGCGCGCTGAAAATGTTTTTTAATGAATAAAAAATTGTAGGTGTTTTGATTCGTCTACATCACTATTTCCCAGTATCAGGACAAAATTTGGCAGATTTTATATGAATTATAATATCTAGTTTATTTAGCTCTATTCGTAGTGAATGCAGGTTCTTGGATGTTCCCTTTGCGATAAAGGTGATAATAATCTATGAGCATGCCAAATCTCAAATGTCTGACTCTGGGGAGACACCTATATATTCTACTTCAATGCAAGATTTGTTAATTTTAAATGTATTCCTTTATATACAGGGTGAGCCACGGTGGGTGGAGTATTAGAAGTATATGGAGAACGGATCAACCGATTGCTTTGAAATTTTGGTTACCAAGATAATCGAGTATGAACTCTCCAACTAAAATATTTTCGAAAGTGCAGTGTTGCCACTTATGCGTAAAATTGGCAACAACTTCGTTATTTTAAATGGAATGCTCTGTATATTTTTACATTTTTTTGATCGTCGTCTCTTTCTGAGTAACTGTTGTTAATATTTCCCTATTATCTCAAGCGGTTTTTGTAATGTATTAGATATAAGTTATTGATATGAGGGTGGCTTGAATCACTTGTCATATCATGATGTCAAGAATTAATGTTTGTATATTGCAATGTTCAAGTTAATATACTAATTGTTATAAAAGTGAGTGTTATTTCTTATTACCGATATATAAATTAACGTAGTATAGTCATACGTTACACTGGCGACGAGGATTTAAAAAAAATAAGAATAATAATTATCAAGTAAATTTGCTAAGCAGTAGTGAGTAAGCTGAAATGGCGGGTTCTAAGGTTGGTCACATGTCTACTTTTAATCCTAAGGAAAATGAGTGGAGCGTTTATATCAAAAGGTTGGAACAATATTTCATCGCAAATGCCATAGTGGATATGAGTATGAAAAGAGCAAATTTACTATATAATTTGTCAGAAGAAGCATATTTATTATTAACTCATTTGTGTATGCCTAACAAACCTGAGAAAATAGATTACAACACGATAGTGAAATATTTAAGTGACTATTATGACAAATCAAGTGTAGTATGGGTAGAGCGTACTAAATTTTATAAAGCAACTAAAAATGAAAATGAATCGGTGCAAGAGTGGAGCGTTAGACTTAAGAGTTTAGCAAGATATTGTAATTTTGGAACTCAGTTAGATACTAAATTAACGGACGTCTTCATAACGCAATTTAATTCTGGAAAAATTAAAAGAAGTTTATTTAATGAAAAAGGTGATATAACCTTCGTGCAAGCAATGGAAAAGGCAAAACTTGAGGAAGCTTCTTTGATTGGCATAAATGAAACAATTGCAGACAGTAAAGAAGAGCATGAGATTTACCAGCTTTCTCAAGGCAGGGGTAGGTTTTATCAGCAGCGACAGCCAAATTATTCAAATAGGGATATCCAGCAGGACCAAAGGCGAGGTCAGTTCAAGGGAACGGTAGCTTCGTGGAAGCCAAATCAGCAGAAGAAAAATGAAAATGCCCAGAAATGTCATAGGTGCGGCAAAAACCACACAGCTAACTTGTGCCCCTATAAGGAATATATATGCAATTCCTGCAATGGTAAGGGACATCTTCGCGCGGTATGCAACAAAGTAAAGCAATTCCATTATGTAGAGGCAGAAGACCACCACGACGGCGATGGAGAGTCAGCACCTGTATTTTGTATTGAGTCACAATCAGTGCCAGCTGATTCTGACAAACCAATGTATATTGATATATCTTTAGAAGGTAAAATGTTTAAATTCGAACTAGATAGCGGTTCAGCTGTTAGTGTTTTGCCAAGTTCTATCTATTATGAGAATTTTAGAAAACATATCTTGATTAATGCAAATATTTATTTGGTAAATTTTTCAGGACAAAAAATATATCCGTTGGGAAAATTAAGTTTAAAGGTCACATTTCATAATAAAACAAACTATTTAGATTTTTACGTAGTACAGTCTGAAGGACCAGCTTTGTTAGGTCGTAATTTTATAAACAATTATAACATGGGATTTAAAGAGTTAAAGTATATCAATACTGATATTGTTGAGAAGTTAAGTAAAGAATTTAGTAGTGTGTTTTCTGATAAATTAGGCAGATTTAACAAATTCAAACTAAATTTAAACTTAAAGTCAAGCGCAGTGCCAAAATTCCATAAGCCCAGACCATTACCTTTTGCTTTAAAAAGTAAGGTAGAAATGGAATTAGATAAATTAGTAGAGAATAAGATTATATCTCCTATTGAATTTTCAGAATGGGGTACTCCTATTGTACCTATATTAAAAAAAGATGGAGGTATAAGAATTTGTTGTGATTATAAGGTTACTATTAATCCATACTTAATTTCAGATAAATACCCTTTACCACGGATCGATGATCTGTTTGCAAAGTTAAGAGGTGGACAACAATTTTCAAAAATTGACCTATCTTCAGCTTATAATCAGATTTGTTTAGACGAATCATCTCGAAAACTAACCACAATATCTACTCATAAGGGCTTGTTTGTTTACAATCGACTTCCTTTTGGAGTTACGTGTGGTCCATCTAAGTTTCAATCTATTATGGAGCAAATGTTTACAAACTTTTCAGGTGTTTGTGTATTTTTGGATGACATATTAGTGACGGGTCAAAATGAATATGAACATATTCAGAATTTACGGGCAGTTTTACGTTGTTTGCAAGGATGTGGCTTGACATTAAAGAGAGAAAAATGTGTTTTCTTTTCGGAATCAGTTTCTTATTTGGGATTTATTATAGACAAGTTTGGTCTTCATAAATGCCCAGAAAAAATTAGAGCCATTGAAAATATTCCAGAACCTGTAAATGTCACGCAATTAAAATCATTTTTAGGAACTGTCAATTATTACAACAGATTTATTAGAAGCATTCCAGATGTTTTGAATCCGCTATATAAGTTATTAAAAAAAAATTCAATCTGGCATTGGAATGATGATTGTAAAAAATCTTTTGAATGTATTAAAAGTATATTATGTTCTGAAAAAGTATTAGTTCATTATAACCCAAATTTAGAAATAAATTTAACGGTTGATAGTTCAGATTATGGGGTAGGCGCGGTTATTTCACACGTTTTTGAAAATGGTGTTGAGAGGCCTATTTGTTATGCATCTAGGACTCTAACGAAAGCAGAAATAGACTATTCAGCAATGGATAAAGAAGCCACCGCAATTGTGTGGGGAGTTAAACGGTTTTATCAGTATTTATATGCTAGGAAGTTTAATTTAATTACAGACAATAAAGCCCTAATTTCGATATTTGGACCAAAGAAGGGTGTTCCGGTAATGGCTGCAAATAGGTTACAGAGATTTGCGTATTTCTTAAGTGGATTCGATTTTGATATAAAATATGTACATACAAGCAAAAATATTGCAGATTTCTTAAGTAGGTTGCCTATAAATGACGCATCTAATGATGATGTAGATGAGGTATCAGTAAATATAAATTACTTAAAAAACGATTCTGAGTTGCCAATTGATATAAACAAAATTCGAGATGAAATTCAATCCGATTTTATTCTGTCACAAGTTTATAATTTTGCAAGAAATAATTGGCCGCAAAAAGTGGACAATGAACTTATGCCGTATTTTCGTAAACGTTATGAAATAAGTATTGATGAAAATATTTTACTGTGGGGACACAGAGTTATTATTCCTTCAATATTAAGAGATTCTATGTTAGATGAACTTCATAGCAGTCATTTGGGTATAGTTAAAATGAAATTATTAGCCAGGTCATATTTTTGGTGGCCATCTTTAAATGCTGACATAGAAAAAATTAGTAAAAGTTGTGATGAATGTCAGAAAATGCAGGCTAATCCAGCTAAAGCTCCTTTACAAGGATGGCCTATTCCAGATGATGTTTGGACCAGAATACATATAGATTTTTTTGGACCTATTAAAAATAATTATTTCCTTATTGTAATTGATGCATATTCTAAATGGATTGAGGTGTTTATGATGACTTCTATTACATCATTTATGACAATAGGAAAACTTAGAGAATTATTTGCTAGATATGGTTTACCTAAGGTTCTTGTAAGTGATAATGGACCTCAATTAATATCGGACGAATTTAAACAATTTACCAAAATGAATGGTATTAAACATATAACTATTCCTCCTTATTCCGCTCATTGTAATGGAGCAGCTGAGAACAGTGTAAAAACAGTCAAACATTTTTTGCTAAAAGAGTTAAATTCTGGGAATATTAAGTTGTCTCTGGATAAATTTTTATTAACTTATAGAAATACAGTTCACTGTTCGTCAGGGGAATCTCCTGCTAAAATATTTCTTGGACGTTCCTTACGGACACGATTTGATTTAATTAAGCCGAGTAATGCAGACAAAGAGGAACGTATTACAAATTGTTCAATGTTACAAAAGAATTTAGAAAATGCACAACTTAAAAACAAGAAATATTTTAGGGGGCAAAGGAATATAATATTTTCAGTAGGACAATGTGTTTTAGCCAAAGATTATAGAAATGTTAAAGCAAGTTGGTGTAGAGCGAAAGTAATACGTATTTTAGGCAAACGTGTGTATTTAGTTAAGCCACTAGATAGTAATTTAATTTGGAAGAGACACACTAACCAAATTAAGCAGTTGTATCGTGATAATGTCCTAAATGATTGTATTGCTATTTATGATAATAATTTACAAAATAGTAATGTCGATCAGGTCAAAAATATTGATGATTTTATAAACGGTGCTAATAACGACATATGTTATGACTCTAAGGACGGACCATGTGAAGAACCAGTTAATGATAACATGTTGGAATCTGTGTCACTACCTGGTCCTTCTTCTGGACGACCGGTTAGAACCAGGAAGGCACCAGACAGGTTGGGATATTAAGATAATATGTTACTTTTAAGGGGTGGATGGTGTAATGTATTAGATATAAGTTATTGATATGAGGGTGGCTTGAATCACTTGTCATATCATGATGTCAAGAATTAATGTTTGTATATGGCAATGTTCAAGTTAATATACTAATTGTTATAAAAGTGAGTGTTATTTCTTATTACCGATATATAAATTAACGTAGTATAGTCATACGTTACAGTTTTCGAGATAATAATTTTTTTCTGAATTTATTGGCAAAAATTTGACTTTTAGTAAATCGTGTTTTCTCCTACCTACGTAGCAATTAAAAGATAATTTTTTAGTTGCAGCTAGGCAAGGCCTGGGGGCATCTCCTCCATTAATCAAATGTTTTAAATTTTATATAGGGTGAGTTAGAGAACACTTTCTATAAGTGCCTTAGAAAAATGCACGAAACTCAATTTTTTTAAATGAAACGCCCTGTATATTATTACTGATTCGGAAAGGTGATACATTTACCTATTTAAAAAGGTACTACACTATATACCTAGTGTTCACCGTTTTCGATTTATGGGCACTTTTCTGTAACCTTACTAAGAATATTAGTGTTTTGGTAGGTATCGTGCCGGGTGGGCCATGAAATTTTTATTTTGTCATTTTGTAATGACAACAGACATGCTACTTTTCTAAATAAATTTGACATTAGTGATATTTGCAGTTAATTTGAATAGCTGTAGCACAAATATGGCAGAAAATAATTATACAAACACGGTTTTAATGGATTTGTTTATTTTTATAAAATTCCTTCGAATTCCTAGAACTTTTCTGTTGTTCATCTGCGACAAATTGGGATATTTTTCATTAAATTTTCTACAAGTTCTGCTGATAATGTTGTACTGTTCATGGATAATAAACAAATCTATTAAAACTGTGTTTGTACAGGGTTCCCCATATTAAATACCCATTTTATTATTCGAATAAAATCCTTTCAAGCCGAGTAAAAAAATCTTTTATTACACTAATGTACAGCTAATTGTATGGGATTTATTACTCGGGTGCCGTTATGTCGGGAGACCTAGGGGGGCAAGGCAAATTTTCAAATCGAGAAATTATACGGTCGTTAAAAAATTCTCGAAGAATCCCCTAGGTGTCCCGACATAACGGCACCCGATTTTTTTCTGTGGGGTATTTGAAGGGAGAGGTCTTTGCAAGTCGCCCCGCAACAATTGAGGACTTGAAAGACCGCATTCGAGAAGAAATTACAGGGATAGTTGGAGATTTTCTTCGCCGGGTGATGAACAATTTTGCATTCAGAATTGAAAGTTCAAGTTGATGGAGGGCATTTAGAAGACATGATTTTTAAAAGTTGAACAAATCTTGAGTACGAAGTAAATCCCATACAATTAGCTGTACATTAGTGTAACAAAAGATTTTTTTACTCGACTTAAAAGGATTTTATTCGAATAATAAAATGGGTAGTTTAATATGGGGAACCCTGTATAATTATTTTCTGCCATATTTGTGCTACAGCTATTCAAATTAACTGCAAATATCACTAACGTCAAATTTATTTAGAAAAGTAGCATGTCTGTTGTCATTACAAAATGACAAAATAAAAATTTCATGGCCCACCCGTCATGATACCTACCAAAAGACTAATATTCTTAGTAAGGTTAGAGAAAAGTGCCCATAAATCGAAAACGGTGAGCACTAGGTATAGAGTGTAGACCTTTTTAAATAGGTAAATGTATCACCTTTCCCAATCAGTAATAATATACAGGGCGTTTCATTTAAAAAAATTGAGTTTCGTGCATTTTTCTAAGTCACTTATAGAAAGCGTTCTCTAACTCACCCTGTATAAAATTTAAAACATTTGATTAATGGAGGAGATGCCCCCAGGCCTTGCCTAGCTGCAACTAAAAAATTATCTTTTAATTGCTGCGTAGGTAGGAGAAAACACTATTTACTAAAAGTCAAATTTTTTACAATAAATTCAGAAAAAAAATATTATCTCGAAAACCGCTTGAGATAATAGGGAAATATTAACAACAGTTACTCAGAAGGAGACGACGATCCAAAAAATGCAAAAATATACAGGGCATTCTATTTAAAATAACGAAGTTGTTGCCAGTTTTACGCATAAGTGGCAACACTGCACTTTCGAAAATATTTTAGTTGGAGAGATCATACTCGATTATCTTGGTAACCAAAATTTCAAAGCAATCGGTTGATCCGTTCTCCATATACTTCTAATACTCCACCCACCGTGGCTCACCCTGTATGTGAGGGAGTCAAATGTAATCCTTGTAACTACAGTCTGTCCCAAATTGGGGGTGCATGGATTGCTATCTCGGTTATTATTAGAGATCGAGAAACGGTTATATGGGTACAGATTTAGAGAATTGTACGGTCATTTCGATTACGTTTTTAAATTTGACCTAGCTATCTCCGTTTTCTAGAAATTTTTAAAAAAACTGAAAAGGTGAATAATAAAAAAGCTCCCGTACCTGCCTAATTTGATGACGCGATATTTTAAAAAGTACATTGTGAGGACACTTGGATAGGTGCTTTCGTTGACATTACCAGAAAATCTCTATATCATTAAATTTGTTTTTGAGGAGCCACTAACTTTGATTTTTCATATTGGCGCCATATTGTATTTTTTATGGTTCAATAGAGCTCTGAATTGTCTTTTTAACGATATATCACAATGTCAGAAAAAATTACTTACCTACTTGTGTAGAATATGAAAGAAATCAGTGTTCTAAGTAGGCTGTGAAGAAAATTTTATTTAAAATATCCCAAAGTCTAATTATTAGATGAATAAACGCCTACTTTTGGTCAACGTCAGACTCTAACTTTCTTGATATATAATATTATTGATTGATGATTTTGTAACTATGCTGGCGTATTCATAAAATTGTTGTTAATAAATTTTAATCTGCAAATGGAACAGAAAAGTTTTAAATTAACCAGAACGCATCATTTAATAAGATTCTCATATTGTAATCTACTCCGATTGCTCTTGCACTACACTCTAATAGTTATAAATCAAAAATTTATATAAACTAGCAAAATTAGACCATGCACTTACTTTGTTTGGCTTATCACAATAAATAACAAGACTACTGGATCAAATAAACTAAATGGCTGAGAGCCAACAGGCACATCCTTATAGGAACTACCGAGGGGTTAAATCCTCCCTTATCATGCTCTCTACACGTAAATGGGCCAAAGTGCGACCTGCATTTACAAGCAATGCTGTTCTATATCATGGGTGCAATAACATGGAGCACTGACAACTTTATGCAATACTTATTGAATGGAGGAGAGTGGCTTTTCTGTTCAAGAACAAGTTTATACAGGCAGGGCTTTTGTAAGAGATGCAATTAAAAACTTTAAGTAAACCGCTCAACCGGATATGATAATGATTTAACGATTGCTGAAAATTACTTTGAACATTTTTCAGAATGAATAGGCATTTATAAATAGGCGCGTTATAAATCATCGACGATTACAACTTTACGATCCTGAGAAAAAATCAGATTAACTCGATTACAATAAATAAATATTTCTTTGAATCATATTTTAGTTAAATATAGCAAATTATTATTATACTTTCCACATGGCGTTGAGCTAATGATTTTTTATAAAAATCAAAGCCACAATGCAATTACTACTACTACTGTTATGCTTAACGGAATATGTCTTTTTTTATTTTAATTTTATTTGAACATTGGATGAAAAAATCACGAGAGTAAATAACATTTATATGTAATTTTGTATGTACAGAATAGTTCCATATATTTTGACACCTATCTACAGCCTTTATTTTTACAGATATTAAAAAAGTGAAGAGACAAAGTTGTAGATTTTGCGAAAAAAATATAAAATAAAATAGCATCAGAAAGTAGAGAAAGAGGCACAACTTAGGTTTTTTTAAATGGAACACCCTGTATATTTCTAGTCTAGGTAAAGAGACTTTTTAATCGGTGCAACTCGTGATTTTGCACATATTAAATTAGAAGAATATTGATTTATTTTTTCTTGCATAGAATAGAAGCATATGCTCCGTAGGCTTTGATTGAAGCGTCGGCAAAGCTATGCAACTCAATTGAATTGTAATTGATTGATAAAGCATGTCTCGGTACCTTTATCTCGTTTAGTACTTGTAAATTATTTAAAAATTGACACCATTGTGAATGTATATTTTGAGGTACAGCTTCATCTCAAGTTACTCTTGCAATCCATAATTGTTGTAATAAAATCTTAGCTACAATTATTATTGGTCCTAATAAACCAAGAGGATAAAAAATGTGGGACGTAATTGATAAAATATTACGTTTTGTCATATTATTTTGCGATTTAAATAGAGTAATTGAATATTGTATTGTATCCACGTTTGCATTCCAAAAAATACCTAACGTTTTATTTTGTTAATTTTCCCCTAATTTTACAATATTGACATCTAAATCTTTATTAAAATAAAATTGTTTCATTAATTCAGGTTTGTTAGATAACCATTTGCGTAGTTCGAATCCAGCGGAACTTAGAATAGAAGATTTCATTCTGTAATTGTACTAATTCTGACTGTGAACTCGTGCCAGTTAAAAGGTCATCTTAAGTCGAATTCATATTTGTACCGCAGATAAAAAATTTCCGACAAAGGAGCACGTGCGGCGGCTTCTTTGAAGGTTAAAGAGGCCGCCTTTCTGCTTTGTAAATGCGGCATTTTTTCCCTGCATTAGAAATATGAAATGAACTATACATAAAAATCCTTTTTTATTGCATTATTGGCCATTGGATACATTGTTTTATTATCTTCTGCTAATTGATATAGACATCTAATTGCTAAAAATGGTGCAGAAGCTGTCCCATACGTTACTGTATTTAATTCATAGCATTTTAGATCATTTGTAGGATGTAATCTCCAGAATATGCAATGTAAACAACGTGGATTGGAATTTATAAATATTTACCTGTACATTTTTTATACATCTGCTGTCATTACATATTTGTAAACCCGAAATCTTAAAATTAGTGACATTAAGTCCGATTGAATCGTAGGTCCACTGTATTAAACATCATTCAATTATAAACCACTATCAGTTTTCATCAAAGCATCAAACTCTACTCTAATCTTGCTAGTAGTACTCGTACTACAGAAGTAACGAGAAGCGACTTTCCCCACTCGCGTCAAAATGAAATTTGAATGCGCATGCGCGGAACCGTCATTATTATGTAGGTACTTTCAACCGCTTTAACCTAAAACCAGTGTAACCAAATTTCCAATTTTACTTGATATTTGAGTCCTTTATTTGGAAATCATTCTCGATAAAGGGTTTATTTGTGTGTGATTGATTTAATTATCATTTGAGGCATGCACATTTGTTGCTTGCAACAAAATTACTTTGTGAATCACTATCGATTAAAGCTCGATATTCGTGAACCTGTCCATATTTATCTTCTACATGTTGCGGGGTTGAAAGTAGTACATGCGAAGATATAGCAATATCGTTTGAATGACCCACGATTGAAACTTGTCTTATCGACGATGACGGTTCAACCGGTGCTGCTACTGTTGATGAAGTTCCGACTTCATCTTCAGCAGAATTAATAGTCAAAATTGTACTTGTACCTCTTTATAAATGAAGAAGTGATTTGTGTCTTTTTCCGTATTTGCGGCAATTACTGGAATTACATGATTGAGCCATGTGAAAAGATTTAAAACAATTGATGCATAGCTTATGCTCTTTTACCTCCTCTACTCTTGTGCTTATTGGCAAGCTTAAAAATTAATTGCAATTGTAAATTGTATGAACCTTTTTGCAATAGTAGCAACTTAGATTTGTATTTAAATATGAATTTTATTGATGTTTACCTTTATTTTGATTGTCATTTTGATTGTATTCTAATTTTTCTAAAACTTCACATTATTTTTTAGAAATTTATTGACATCGTTCATTGTGGTTAATTTATTTTCTATATTGTATGATTCCCCGTCTCGTCTAGTTTTTGAGACTAATTTATGTGTTATTAAATAAATTTATTATTAAAGTATCCCAAGAATCGGTGAGCTCCCCTAATGATTTTAATCATTGATTAAGGAATGAACAAGATACGCGACTTCAATGGTAAAGTGCGAGGCCATTTTTGGCGGCGAGATCTCGGTAAGTTGCGGGCATTCCTGTGATTTACGTAGTATGCTTTTGACAAACCTGTGTCGTGTCTGGTTTTATATAATTAATAATCTAGTGGTAATAAATATTTAATGTCCAGATTAATTTTAGTTTAAAATTATTAACGTAGTATGTTCCCTCTGCCAGCTATTTCTCAACGTTTGTTTGACTTTTAACCGTCACATAATTTTAAACTAAATTCAATCTGAACATTCAATTTTTGTTTTCACTAGATTATAAATTATATAAAACCATACACGACACAGGTTTATCAAAAGCATACTACATGAATCACAGGAATGCTCGCAACTTACCGGGAATCTCGCTGCCAAAATTAGCCTCGCACTTTACATTGGAGTCGCGTATCTTATTCATTCCTTAATCAATGTTTTAATGCACGTTAAGTTTCTTGTAACTAATTGTATCCGCCCAAAAATTCATCTTCTGGAAAGCTTTATATGTGATATTCTTTATGACACTGTGGATTTTGATCACATTTGATATTCTACTCGTTCATATTTTAATTAAGAATAAATTAATTATTTTTTTGCTTGTAAGCTTGTAGAATTCAAGTACCTTACGAATGAGGTAGATTATGACTCTTTTGTTATTTCAAAAATCGATTTAGTATTCTGACATTTTGTTGACATTCTCCAATTAAATAGTTCATTTAATGTGATTCCACTTTAATTTTGCCCGAGTTCTTTAGGTTAAATTCATTGAAAAGTTGAAAGAAAGTGGAAAGGAAGACAGGGATTGTATATAAACTTGTCGCAGAGAAATGTAATAGGTGACCATTAAATTTGTTACATCAACCCTTTTGTCTTCTTTGTAAAGCAAGATGGTTATCTCCTAGGTTATTTGTTAGAGATAGTTGTTGTGACATAATCTTTTCAAAGTTTCTGTTTGTCCTTTCAGATAATTTTATTGGGTTTCATTGATGATAAAACTAAATAATTTATTTCTTTGGAAATCATTACAAAGGTTTCAATACATACTTAAAAGATCATATTCTTAGATGGACTTAAGATATTTTATCTACGCTCGTTATATATTGACAGTAATATGACACTCATTTCAATGTCATAATGACGTCGTTTATAGCACTAGTGCGATATACACTTATCGCACGTATTTTATAAAAAAAGCACGCAAAAGATATATAGATATATAGATATATAGATATATAGATATATAGATATATAGATATATAGATATATAGGGATATATGGATATATGGATATATGGATATATGGATAGATGGATAGATGGATAGATGGATAGATGGATAGATGGATAGATGGATAGATGGATAGATGGATAGATGGATAGATGGATAGATGGATAGATGGATAGATGGATAGATGGATAGATGGATAGATGGATAGATGGATAGATGGATAGATGGATAGATGGATAGATGGATAGATGGATAGATGGATAGATGGATAGATGGATAGATGGATAGATGGATAGATGGATAGATGGATAAATAAATAAGGCGAAATTTAACCATACGCTACTTTTGAACAGTGAATTTAAAAACATTGACTAATGTTTCGCAAGAAATTTTATAAACAGCACCATATGCTTCTTATGTATCGAAACGTATAGGTTTCCAAAAGAGGTAAGTAGAAAATTTTAAACTAAGAAAAATTTAAATAATAAGTTAAAAATATAAGTACCAAAATTAAAATGCTTTAAAATACGCCAGTTTTTAGTCACATGTGCTTTAAGCAAATCCACCCTTAAATCTCATGTACATCAAAAATTGTATTTGTTGGTTTGGAACATTTAACTTTAGTTAAAGAATGTTTTAAATTCACCAAAGTCCATATATTAAAATTTTAAAACTAATAATTATTACTGAAAGCATACTTACAATCTTTTTAAATGAGGATTTTTGCTAAATGCCTTTGGATGAATTTGGTCCAGTTTGTTGTCCGATAAAATTCTGCAACAAAAAATAATTAACTGCAATTAAATACATGTTTCTTTGCAACTTCCTAATATATTGCAAAAAACTATCTGGAGCTTAAAAGTAATCTAAAAATTCGCCTCTGATGTCACCGTATGTGAAACTCCCCGCCTCCGTGTCGGCCGCTGCGCATGCGCTGCAGAATCCAAGTCAATGATCTAAGTTAATGGAAACAAAAGGCACATAAGAAAGTATTGTACTCTACCTGAGTGTCTAATCGCAAGTGAAAAATGCTCAATAAAGTTCGTGCTGAAGAGTCAAAGAATCTTTTTTTTTATATACTCTTATTTAACGTCGGTCGGCCTATTTCCGCTACCAGGGCCAAGTAAACTTTGCCAGGGCCTACCACCGACGCCAGGAGACGAGCAACCCCCAACCTGGAAATTTTGCCGAACCTCTTATCTTACTAAGAGTAGGGATTTTTTACTTGCCTAACAATTAATAGACAAGGGACCGACTGCTTTACATCCTCTCCGAAGGATGGTATATCCTCAATACACCTCTCGCCTACAGTTGTATTGCTTCTGCGATATAGCTGATATACAAGCCGCTAGAAATGGAAGAAAAAGCGAGACCGTGGATAGTCACCCATCCAAAGTACTAACCGCGGTAATGTTGCTTTACTTTTCATATCGCTATGAAGTGAGTGAAGTCAGTCCTCCGCTCGGTGCCTTAAGAGTCAAAGAATCAAAACCCTAAATTGGTGTATAAAATGATTAAAATGTAGTGCGGCGTTAATATTTTCATAGTACCTACTTTCTACACTCAATTAAAATTTTTGAATGAATTTTTTTATTGTAACAATTTAGTAAATTTAATTATGTTACATTAATATACAGTGTGTCCCCGGATGGAGTTGACAAGAGGAAAAAAATCTTTATTATTGATTGTACGACGAAAAGTCACTCTTTATAAAAAATTCTGCTTATCGAAAAAATGAGTTTACCATATAAAAATCTTAGATAAGATGTACCGGGTGTTAAATTAAGAAAACATGAAAATGCCTCAAGAGAGAAGTACCATTATTTATTATTTTAGACAAAATGTTTATAAAACAAAGTTGTTTATAATCCAAAATAAAGCCTAAATACAAATTTTGAGGTCTAAATTTTGAATTTTAAATTTATCTCAACTTACATTTTTTTAATTTTTTTTATTTATTTATTTTAATATCGATGTGAAATATTCTACACAATGACAATGAAACAATGACGTTTGTCAGTTCAATATTGTCGACAGCAAACTCTGTTTTTAATTTGAATTCTCACAAATTCTACTTGAAAAGATAAACACAATAAGAACATACAATTCAAAATTTAGACTTCAAAATTTGTATTTAGGCTTTATTTTGGATTATAAACAACTTTGTTTTATAAACATTTTGTCTAAAATAATAAATGATGGTACTTCTCTCTTGAGGCATTTTTATGTTTTCTTAATTTATTAACACCCGGTAGGTACATCTTATCTAAGATTTTTATATGGTAAACTCATTTTTTCGACAAGCAGAATTTTTTTATAAAGAGTGACTTTTCGTCGTACAATCAATAATAAAGATTTTTTTCCTCTTGTCAACTCCATCCGGGGACACACTGTATACCAATTACTAATACTCGGTAAATTACAATTAGGAATATTGACATCTGAGAACGAATGTTTCCGTCCTTCCGACCGGAGTTTTTGTTATCGCCCTTTATCTTCCTTGAAATAATTATTTTGTTGTTCTTCACAAGGTGTTCATTTAAAACAAGTCACTCCAATTATCGAGGGGCAAATTTAAGTTTATATTTATTGGGGTTGCAACCCTCTCATTCATGTAACTCTTAGCTACCCCAAATTTAAAATTTTAAATATCAACCTCTATCTTGGAGTACACCATTAAAAGAATCTTAAGTACATAAAGAAAAAATAAATCCTACAACTCTTTCCTTAGGGGTGAGTATTTAATAATGATTGAAGCTAATATACCTCGGAATATTATATTAGGTCTAGGTCTGGTGGTTGACTCAACTTTTCTGTAACCAAAATATTTGTATTCTTCCCTTTGAAGAGCTATGACGTCACAGGGTGCTTGATTCGGACATTCTAATGTCACAATGAGGCGAATTCCTTTCCGTAGAATCTTCATTTTTTCCTTTAGCTTCCGAGTTAAGGGGTTACATGACATGTTGAGGTTATGGGGTTGTGGATATTCAAGTACAAGAATCCGATGTCACAATTCACCAATCAAGATTCCCCACTGTTCTCATCGAATTCCCAAGATTATGGGGTTGAGGGGTTATGGGGTTAAGGAGTTATGGGGTTTTACGGTTTCCTTGAGTTATGTGGACAATAATGAAGTAATGTTATTAGGATGAAGTTTTAAAGTTGAATCACTTTTGGAGTCTGATTTAAATGAACTGGGTAAGCAATATTACGATCCAACAGACTTCTTTGGCATTAAAAAATCCCCGATATGCTGGAGCAAAACGAAGGTCAGATTCGTATTCAGCGGCTCAAAATACAAGGCATAGGTATGGTCAATACCTTAGCACATACCACTTCTTTTGTGGGCCTGTGTAATTATTAACAATGTTTTATGCAAATTTTCACTCAACTGCCGATACTGTTCTATTTTAAATCATATAATTTTAGAACCGCTTGTGGAATTGACCTGAAATTTTTAGAATCGTCTAATTTCAGTAGCACTTTACGCACATAAAGTGAGAACTGCTTCCTACAATACATTCAATGGGCCTATTACTGCTATACGTTGAGGGTCAAAAATTATGGAAAAGGGGAGAACCAAATACGCTTGAAGCAATAACTGAACCGCTGAACGGTCATTATTGAACAATGCCCTGTATTCACCCGAGGCAGTAGATCTACTCGCCCTCTCACTCATAACCTTGCCGTTCACCCCTTTTCTAACACGCATAAATATGTAAACCGTTTTGTTCTTGTTATGTGCAGTTTTTCATTTCCATGTCTTTACCGTATATTTTTTGTAATTAAATTTAATATTATGTAAAACTGTGTTCCTTAAAAGCGGAAAACAATGTTTTATATAATATAATAAAAAAACTGATATATATGTTCACATTATTAATGTACCGACTTGGTCTGTAAACACAGTACGTGGGCATTCCCAAGGGAAAACAAAAATAAATTACATTTCTCGTTTGTGTATTCATTATTTTAAAATCTAATTTAAAGATGCTGATCAGTCAAACAGTTTTGCATATGTTTATATTTGTTATCAATTGATTGTCTAGTAATTTAATTCACTTGAAAATAAATCAACGTATTTTTAATAGCACTGTACTTCCTTTAAGAATTATTTTGAAACGACACACAAGCAATATGAATATGTCTGAAAAGGTTTATTTTATGAAAAAAGTATTGTTAAAGTATTTGTGTCTAATATGAAGTTTGTATTGTTACGGCTCGTCCTTGCTGCAATCATATTGCTATTTATTGGCCATTTTCTCGTAATTTTGATATTGGAAGATGTATACATTTACAAAATTTCATTAAAATATCTTGAAGCGTAGCAGAGACACAACGAAGACATGTATTAAAAATTTGTTTTTCTGCACTGTTATAAAATTGTACAATTTAATTGTCTACTTTATTGAAATAGTTCTATAGATGATTGAAGACACAACTTTAGATGTAATGTAAAAATTTCTAGTTGGCCATCAAATAAATAAATACGATTTCATTTTCATCAAAGAGTGAGAAATATAACCAATTTACAAGAAGCTGTCATGTCACAAGAAAATGTTTTTATTAACTAAATATTATATAGGGCCATTCACTAAAATGCATTCAATGAATTTGTTCTGCATTTTATTCCACCATTAGATCTACCTTCAATTTCAGGATAATTCTTTTCATAGCTGAGATATTTAAACTCAAAGCTTGAGAGGAGTGTGACGTCATTGCACATTGAACTCTCAGGCCCAGGGGAACCAACCTTCCTCTCGGATCCCTGAAAATTTCGTTGCTTAATATCCATCCGCGGCCGAGCTGAGATCGAATAACTATTATGACTAATTTTTTTTTACATCTTCGACAATTTTTTTCACCCCTTTAGCAACGAGAGAGCAACGAATTTTTTTTTCATATTAACATGAACTGTTGAAAACAAAATAAAATTCTCGTGTCGCGATGAGGTCGAAAATCCTGGTCGAGGGCTCTCCTACTATTATAAATGTTCTTTATTTGGGAGATAGTCCGATCAAATATGTCTCGTGCTTAAGATTTTGCACGAATAAATTTTTAATTAAAACACTCAAGAATTGGCACTTGGTAACGTCATGACACAAATTAGTGATAAAAATCCCGTAGGGCGAGACAAACTTTCGTAAATAAAAATTTATTTGACAAATTCATAGCCCTTGATATTGTTACTGATAATATCATTAGAAACAGTCCGTTATTAGACGTCTTCTAGTTCTTTTTGGAAGTACAGGGTTAATATGGATGAGGTGATAATTTATTTTTAAGCGCGTCAATGAGATGGTAGGATAATTTTCGATTACGTTTCTTATTTGTAAATATGACTTTTAAACTGTGTGAAATTCTAGGGTTATGTTGGCAACATCATTTGTTTGTACATAAGTCCAATGGTCGGTTTTACTTTGAGCATTACCTACTTTAGGAGTAACATCCCTGGATTGTCATTTAGGTCGTGAAATATTGACTGTGATGTTAGTTTTGCGGCGACAGGAGGCTTTTTTTAGTTCTTTTATAATATGTATAACTTCTGTTTTGATGTTTTTGCAATTTCGTATTAGAACTTTATTGTTTTCTAACACTCCAATTAATTTGTAAAGACTTTTACCTACGATCACTAACGTATATAGCTGAAAACGCACTCTCCGCCACCTATGTAAATTGAACCTTACACACCGTAAACAAATCGCACGCTGAGCCGCTGAAGTGTGTTGCAATGTGACCACGTGACCAACTTTACACAACACTTGTAGTTCATATTTCTGACACCAGGCTAAAATTATTAAAAATGGCAGGTGCAAAACTTAATTTTCTAACGCTGTCAAAACTGACATAAGCAACAAATAATACAAAATTGTGTTTTAATTTCAATAAATACGATCGTAGGTAAAGTATAGTACATAATTTGAGTTGTAAAGCAATTACGCACTCATGGAATATTTCCATTCGTGCGTAATATGCTATTTACAACTCTCATTAAACCTGTTTTCCTTTTTGTTTCGTCTATTACAAACTTTAATTACTGTTTGGTTTACTTTAACATGAGATTGTCGGGGTCCTGCGTGTTTCTAATTTCAACGATTTCTTTAGACCTTAGCAACTTTTCAGTTATGTTTTTATATACTGATTTTAATCATTGTTCTTTGTGGTCGCATACATAGTCAGAATAGAAGAATTTATTTAATAATTCTGAGAGGTCTCGAGAGGGCGTGTGTCCTAGAACTAACTCATAGGGTGTAAAGTCGGTTGTTGAGTGAATTGAACTGTTGTGAGTGATAATGGCATATTTTATTAAGTAAGAATCATCTTTGTGTCTGTTCCTTAAAAGCCTAAGATGTTCAAGGAGAGTGGAGTGGAAATGTTCAGCTGGAGAGTTTGATTCGTGGTGTAGGGTGTAGTAAAGTGAATTTGTATTTTATGTGATTTTAAGAGTTCTTTAATAGCTTCATTATTGAATTCGCTTCCGTTGTCCTTAACGATTTACGTTGGTAGTCCATAATAACTAAAAACTCTGTCACATGCTTCGATAGCTGAAATACCTTTAATTTGAATAATAATAATAATAATAATAATAATGTTTATTTACTTCAAATTCATTAATAGTTACATTAAAGTAGTAAGATAAGGTAAATGATAATAATAAACATGAGAAAGAACCTCATAGAAGCTTACGCTTGTGCATGAGAATGTATAAATAAGTAGTAAATAAATTATATAATTACATTGATTACTAGCGTTCTACTAATTACAAATACGAATAGCAAAACATTGAAATATAATATACATACATACATAATATAAATATAATTTATCATAATATAACAAAAATATAGAGAAAACACATAATATAGATAAATCACTTAATTAGCTAAAATACATAACACCGTATAATTCACAAACTAATATAAAAAGGACAATAACATCGTTAAAAAATATAAATACCTACATAATTTGTACCTGTGCGTTAAGTGACCATCTGAGTGTTTTCATTTTAATCAATTAAACTATGAATTTCTGCTCTGGGTAAGTTTTGTATATATATTTTCAGTTTTTTTTTAAAAGAGTAGATTATTTTTTCTGTTTGCAGGCAAACTGGTAATGAATTGATTATCTTTGGACTTAAATACTTGTAGCTTCTTTGACCTATTGCTTTAGACATTAATGGGCTAACGAATTCTTGATATTGTCTAGTGAAATAATTGTGAGTAAGTGTGAGCAATTCGTATTTTTCCTGATATTGCCTAATATTGACGTTTTTAAAAAACAGTTGCCTAACATCACATACTTTAGTTTCAGTGTATAAGGAATCACTTGGGTACGTCAGTTCCTTGAGAAGAATCAGTCTTAAAAATTTCTTATGGATTACTTCTAGAGGCTGTAGGTGGGTTTTAGATACTCCACCCCAACCTAATATTCCATATGTCAAATGACTTTCAACTAAGCTGTGATAAATAATTTTTTTTTGTTTTAGGTCTGTAAAATCTTTAATTTGTCTAAATTTATATAATATGGCACGTAATTTCTATAGAACAAAGTCAATATGTGAGTTCCACCTTAAATGAGTATCCAATATAATTCCCAGATATTTAATTTTATTTACAGGTGATATATAATGTTATCTTGGATTGTAATATATGGACAATTTGGCAACGGCGATTTATAGCTTGAGAATGGTAAGTAAAATGTTTTTTTAAAATTTATAGATAATAATTTATGATCAAACCAATCTTTAATAACTTCCAGATCTTTTCCATTTTATTTTTAATTTCAGCCCAATGGGCTCATTTCGGAAAAAAAATTTAATTCATATTCCGAAAGTACACCTTGTAATTAGTAAATGTGCAAAATATTAAAAATTTTTTTCAACTGCTTCTCCCTCAAAATAAATAATGAAAATAGAGCGCTGTGACGTCACACCACTCGCAGCGGTCGGCCGCTAGCTTGTTTCCTATAGTTTCATACCGGCGGCAGTTACTACACACACGGCGGAAGTGGTAATTTCGTTCATCTTTTAAGTGCTTCGTCCTTGGTACAGCGAAATCTAAATACCATATATCCGCATAACTCATAGAACCAGTGGAGTCGGGTGGTGTGACGTCATAGCCGTTTCAAATATGTTACGAATTTGAAATCAAATATTAGGGTTAATATTAACGCTAGCGATCTAATTTTTTCACTATATACTTAGAGGATGAAATACTTACGGAAAATGCTAAAATAAATTAAAAAGCAAATATCACGAAATGAGCCCATTGTCACCTTTTTAAGGAATATGGCCGTATCATCTGCGAAGCTTATTATTTTGCTACTAAGTTGGACAGAAAATAAACCGTCAATGTATATACTAAATAAGATGGGACTCAACACTGTTCCTTGCGGCACACCACAATCAATCATTTGATATTTGCTAAGAGTATCTTTTATCCCTGTTGTTTTCTATTATTTAAATAATTTCTAAATAAATTTAGTGAATTATTTCTGATACCTATATCTTCCAGCGAGTTTAGTAATAAGGAGTGACTAATAGGCCTGTAGAATTAGACGATGTGAACGGGAATCTGTAACTAATTCGTTTCAGATAGCCGTAGGTAAAAACAGGTGTATAAGGAATATATCTCTGCGATACCTCCCAAATCAAATAAACAGAACATTGTTTAAAAGTCACTTTTATGTGAAAAAATCATGAAATTTGGAGTTTTTTTAAAATTACAGTAAGACTGCAGTAGATTAATTTTTTTGAATGTTTCTGTTTACTAGTTATTCCAAACCGGTTAATTTCATTTCATTGATTATTTATTTAAATAATTTCCGAAAACCATCGAAATTTTCGAAAATTTCAAGTATTTTTTACTCTGAAAGGAAAAATGCTAGACTCTCGAAACTTTGGTGGAATATGTGTCTCATTACCCTCAACTTACAAACAAAATTACAAACAAAATTTCGTTTCAAAATGTTTATTAGTTTTAGAGAAATTCTATTTGTTTATTAAAAAGGTCCCAAATGTTTAATGAAAAATTGATCTATTAACGTTATCAAAAATAATTCAACCACAGCTAATTTTTTTCGTCAAGACGTCAATTTTACGAATCTGTTATGGGCGTATCGATTTTCAATAATTTTGACCGTCAAAATGGCGTTAACAACATTGCTACTTTTCGGAGCAGCGTTTTTTGCAAATAACTTTACAACAAATGAACGTATCTGCACAAATCATTCATATTTGAGTTGCTGGTATTTTTCTACAAATTTATAAAAAAAAATTGTTGCTCTGGGACATGTAGGAGCCAAGATAATTTTTTAAATTGTTTAACCCTCCCAGGACGGAGCTCAAATTTTTACGTCGTTAACGTACTGGGGTACAATATGTACCCCATCATTTTTTTCTATTGAATGAAATCAAATGCAGTGCTATATTGTAACTGTGTGTTTGGATTATATGAATAATATATGAATAATATTATCTTCATCTTCAGAAACATCAGATGTAATATTTTTTTCCTACGAGCGTGCGGAAAATATCACTTTTCCGCACGCATTTTAGTTTCGAAAGTTGCACTTTTCCGCAATAGTGCGGAAAAGTACATTTTTCCGCACTAGTGCGGAAAAGTGTAACTTTCCAAACTAAAATGCGTGCAGAAAAGTAATTATATTTTTATTTGCATTTTTATAATTACATTTTGAAAATGTGATCACGCTCCTAGGAAAAATATTGTTCCTAACACATGAGGAAACTGTCTTTTCCGCACTCGACTGCTTGACCGAACTCCGCTTCGAGTCGTTCGGTCAATGGCAGTCGCGTGCGGAAAAGTACCACTTTCCGCACTTGTTAGGAAAATAACTATATCAACAAAGTCATCATCACTTTCTTCCAACCACTCGAGAGTTATTTGACGGTCTCGCTCATTTGTGAGGTCTAGTTTTTGTCTTTTATACATTCTTACAAAGTACAAAAATAACCGAACGCAACGAAACTGACTGTATGGCACGATTTGAGGTCAGAATTAAAGAGGAATGACGCACACGTCTGAAAATGTATGCAACCAAAATTGACGACGTGGGGTACAAATTGTTCCCCACAGTCAATTTTTATTTGTAACATCAAAATAATAAAATTAAACATGAAATTAATCTGTCCATTAGAACAACCTGGTTCTTACATAGGCTTAAAAAAATCAGGGCATCCAACATGCGGCTAATTTGCTAAATATTTATAAAAACGTTAACTTGGGGTACAGTTTGTACCCCGGTCCGTCCTGGGAGGGTTAATGCGCCAAACGTTTATTTATTAATATTCATGGCCAAAATTGAAACTGGTTGTTAATAAGATCTTGAATTTTGTGAATTCATCAAGTCCTATTGAAAATGGGCCCTTTTTGAGGTCAAAATATAATTTTTAATAATCAGTGATTTTAGAGCGTCTTCAATTTGTTTGGCTCAAGGGACAGGTGAATTTTTGATCAAACGAGTTTCAAATTGGGGTAGCGAGAAAAATTCGTCATATCTCCGTTATTTTCCGGCCAATTTCGACGTTTTTTTTTTAATTTGGGGTAGCTCACGAAAATAATAACAATGGGCACATTTGCAATATCCAAATAATAAATATATAATTGTTATAAACAATTTTTTTTTTAAAGAAATGAAATCCAAAGAAGTCAGAAATCCATAGAGGTAAACTTTAATAGAATAAAATAGCAAAATAAATTTTACTATTCAGCCTAAATCCTCTAATGTCTTAAAAAGACATAAATACTCTTTTCAGAGCTTATTTGCAAACTATCTACATTTAACTGATAAAAATTTGGTCAGTACTACGAATGTAGAAAGCAAATAATTTAATAATTGCAATAAGCCCCACCAGACGGATTAATCCAAATAAGGACTCCCTCTGTTACCAGGCAGTGCAAGTCACCAACCCATGGACCGGTTTCTGGCTTATTAGCCTTCATCAGCATGGTATAGGCAACTCACACTGCACGATAACAAAGGGACTCCAGATCTTGTCAACATCGATCGACATGAAGTCGGTAAGATGCGAATGTGGACCGTGGGGCCCTCTGGTGAAACTTATTGCAATGTGGATTTTGCCCAGACTAGGCTCGTATGAAAGAAATGAAATCCAAAGAAGTCAGAAATCCATAGAGGTAAACTTTAATAGAATAAAATAGCAAAATAAATTTTACTATTCAGCCTAAATCCTCTAATGTCTTAAAAAGACATAAATACTCTTTTCAGAGCTTATTTGCAAACTATTGCAATTATTAAATTATTTGCTTTCTACATTCGTAGTACTGACCAAATTTTTATCAGTTAAATGTAGATAGTTTGCAAATAAGCTCTGAAAAGAGTATTTATGTCTTTTTAAGACATTAGAGGATTTAGGCTGAATAGTAAAATTTATTTTGCTATTTTATTCTATTAAAGTTTACCTCTATGGATTTCTGACTTCTTTGGATTTCATTTCTTTCATACGAGCCTAGTCTGGGCAAAATCCACATTGCAATAAGTTTCACCAGAGGGCCCCACGGTCCACATTCGCATCTTACCGACTTCATGTCGATCGATGTTGACAAGATCTGGAGTCCCTTTGTTATCGTGCAGTGTGAGTTGCCTATACCATGCTGATGAAGGCTAATAAGCCAGAAACCGGTCCATGGGTTGGTGACTTGCACTGCCTGGTAACAGAGGGAGTCCTTATTTGGATTAATCCGTCTGGTGGGGCTTATTGCAATTATTAAATTATTTGCTTTCTACATTCGTAGTACTGACCAAATTTTTATCAGTTAAATGTAGATAGTTTGCAAATAAGCTCTGAAAAGAGTATTTATGTCTTTTTAAGACATTAGAGGATTTAGGCTGAATAGTAAAATTTATTTTGCTATTTTATTCTAATTTTTTTTTTTTTTTATTTTTTCTTTTTTTGGTCTTATGCAACTTATAATGTGCTAATGTATTAAATATAAATTTATAAAGATTATATAATGGTAACAATGCTGTAACATCGTATATTGTTTGATGGAGAAATAGTTTGTGCATACATTGTTACCATTATATAATCTTTATAAATTTATATTTAATACATTAGCACATTATAAGTTGCATAAGCCTAAAAAATTTAACCATTTACTCGTTTCTCAATAAGAAGCCAACCTCTGGCTTTAGTAAAATCCATTTACTAAAGCTAACTATGTTATTGCTTAAGAAATACGACGATAAATGCGTAATAGCTACCTCATATTATATCGAATTAGAAAGTGCATAGAAAATTCCAGAAAACATATTATTTTATGGAATTTCTTACAATTTCTCACAATTTTCGAAAGATAATTTACAGTTATGATGAAAGAATATTGGTTGTGAAATAGATAAATGGAATTTCTTACTTTTTAACATACTGTAGCGCCGTTTATATTGTCTCTAATTTTGAAATTGAACAAGACTCTAACGAAACTCCAACTATTGATTTTCTTAAAGAATGAGTGCTCTACATAGATTTGTTGATTGTAAACAAAAGACACCTCTAAAAAGTGACCCGAAAAAGCCTTCATTTCCTTCTAACACTTCGTCGTCTTATTTTTGTCCAAAGCGCTCTACTTCGCCGTATTTTGCAATAAATAAAATTTACCTTGTGTCTGTGTGTAAATCAATTTACTTCTTTTACAAATGTTCTCAATTTTTAATAATAATTTAATAGAATTTTTTTTCTAAAATTGATGTATATACTTAAATCGCTCAAGAAATTAAAATTAAAATTTATTAAAGGCCCAAATGACATACATGCCGTTAAGTTTGTACACTGTACCCATTTTTGCACATCCATTTAGGGCCGGTTTTTCAATGCAGGGTCAAAAGTGATAGTTAGTTACCTGAAAGTTAAGGATACCCTTCAGACAAAGTGATAGTTAAAATTGGAATCGTTTATCAAGCATATCGTTTTCTGTTAGTTAGTTATCTTTTAGTTTATAAAAATTTCTTTAAGGTTGGCAGCACTAAAATTTCAGCAAAGCTTTTTGATTGGTTACCTAATATGTGAGTTACATTTGACATTTGTTGACATTTCGATTTAAATAACTTTTTAACCGTAAGAACATATTATGATGGAAAGCGCGAATAAAAAAAAGCGAAGTGCAAATTTTAGTAATGCAGAGAGGCAAAAGTTATTGCGCATTACAAACAATTATAAACACATTTTAGAAAATAAAAGAACTGACGCCATAACTTGGCGACAGAAAGAGGAAATCTGGAAAAAAATTGAACATATCTGGAATTCTAATACTACTGGCTTGGTAAGTACCTATGTATTATAATTTCCTAGAAATGATTACATTTTTAAATGGTAAAGCGCCTTATGCCAGCATGTAGATAGATTATTTTTTATTTAAAAAGAAGTAGTGTTACACAAAGTAGGTTTATTGACAAAATGAATAAAATAATAATTTTTAATTTTTATTGTAGCCCCGTTCTGCAAAGCAGCTGAAAGACAAGTACAATGGGATTAAAAAGGAGATAAAGAAACGGTATAGTCATCATAGGTGTTATGTGTCGGGTACAGGAGGTGGAAAATATGTGCCACCTCCTGAACCTCCTACAGAAGAAGAAAAGGAGCTAGCTACAACTATAGCCCTTAGTGTGCAAGGATTAAGATTAAATACTTTCCAAGATTAATATAATATATTTATTTTTGAATATTCATTATGAATAAAAAATATGAAAAACATGGTTAATTGCAGTTTGACTCAAAAGACGCAAGAAATAATTTATTACCAATTATATTATTAGATATAATACTTTACCTATCTGTTGGAAATTCAATATCATGTTCAATGCTCTCCAAAATAAATACAACCGTCTCTTTTTTTAAACGAAATCTTACGAAAAAGTCAAGATCATCCATTTCTGCGAAATGATCAGCTCTTTCCCTCACTACATAAGGTCTCCTCTCCCACTGAATGAAATCAACGAATTCCTCATCGTCATCACTTAGGTAATTAAACACATCCATTTTCACCAGAGATTTTCACTATAATATTTTGTCTGAGAAAATACAGAAGAATAATAAATATAATAATTGAGGTTATCTAACTTCTGCGCTTGCGTTATTTCCTTTATCCTTTGGTTAATTCGTTATCCCCGACTTGGAAGTTGTTGTTATCTTATCAAGCACTTTGACTACAATTATTCTCTTAACTGGACATTGATAAACAGTTTAACCTTTAGATGACAACTATCTGTCAGGTAAATCAACTTAACCCTGCATTGAAAAACCGGCCCATACAATATTTAATTTATCTCTGAGATTGTATAATTTTTGTAATTTATGAAGTAGGTCTTGTTAATGTCCTATTTATAAAAAGGTAACAAAAATAATGCTGATAATTACAAACCCATAACTATTACCTGTACTTTCTTAAAAAAATTTAATGTATGCTACATACGTCAATGTCTAGTCAGAGAAGAACGATCACTGAGAAGCGACAGTGCCGGCGGAACGTTTGAAGTTCTATGGCCCAGCCGATTTGAAGTAAACACACACGTTTACACTGAGAGAAGTTATCCTTTTGGTACATGTACACCGAGATGTACACTGAGCGAACTGCATGACAGTGTATTATTATATTGTTCATCGCAATTAGAGCGCATGGGTAAATGTTATAAAATGTAGACCAATTAAAATATTTATAATCTCTATTGCAAAACTTTGGCATTATTTATAATAAAATATAAATTAGTTTGATTCACATATAAACTAATATTAGAGATGTTTAATGCATTTCTTAAAATACATTTTAGAAGGATTTTGTGCCACATTCACACACTTATATTTATTATTAATAATAGGTATGTGTTAATAGTATGTATATAAAAATAAAACAAAATGTTTCACAACAAATATTTTTATTTATATATGGGTTAAAATTTTCAATTTTCTATCTACTTTATTTATTTTGAAATCCCTATTAGTGTATTTAACAGAATAAAATATTTTAATACTTTTTCCTGATGTAATGTGTTCGCATATACCTACCTATTTCAATTTACTTCATAGCGTTTTTATAACCTAAATAAGTACATCAAAATTGGCAAGTTGATTAGGTATTTCGTTTACTTTGTCTTTAATCGTTAAATGAAATAGATTTAATAGTCGTTATTTTACTGCTTGAACAAATATTTTCAATATACTTAGATATAACCTAAAAAAATATTGAAATATACGCAAGTGACAAGTGACAACAACACACCATAGTTGGCGCATGCGCGTACGAAAACTGTTCACGCTGAAAGCCTTTATGTCGCTTCTCTGTGATCGTTCTTCTCTGGTCTAGTCACATAGAGTCAGATTATAACAAACCATTATGGATTTGTATCTAGAAAATTCACTATTTTGTATTTGTCCCGGAGAAATTGAATAAGAAGAAATAGGTTGATATTGTCGAGGATATTGTTTATACACATTGCTCCATGGCGTTTGGTCGCCTGGATAGCAATATGTTGATGCCAAAATGTAAATTCAGATTGTCAGTGACACTATTAGAATTCTTTAGCCCATATTAAGAAAACAGAATATCGCGATTTCAGGTCATTTGATATCTTGGCTAGTTACGGTGTTCTACAGGGATCTATATTGGGATAACTCTTGTTAATTATTTTTATAAATGGTATAGTGACAAATCTCGTCTTTCAAACCCTATTATATTGTCATGAATGGCCAATCATTTTAAATATTATATGCTGCAACACCCTGTACATGAAGTTTACATTCAAAACTAGTGCATGTTTATGTTTTGATAAGTTTAATAGCAAATTAATTCAATCATTTTTACAATTGCTGAGTTTGAAAAGTTTTGCTGACGAGAGAAAACTCGCGACCGTAGGTACAGAAATGAGGTGTTAAAGTTAGTTGTTTTCTTGGGTTTTAAGAGGCAAGACGCCTCAAGGGTTACCCCTTCAGGGCCCCTCGGTTAAAGTGCATTCTCCTCCCCAGGTTACTCTGACCACCGTTGTAAGTAATAATATTTTCATAATCGTTATTGTCTCTTTATTTTAATAAATCTTGTTATTGTTGGAACCTTATCAACATGTTTTGATTTACCAAATACCACCCTTATAAATAAAACCCTCTCGTGTGCTAAGCGAGTCATTCATATTAAAGTATTCTACTACTTAATATAACTTATGCCAAGCGAGTCTACAATCTAGTAAAATAACTATATTAGAGTATCTTAGTATTTATCTCAGTAAAATCAACCCCTGAGTCACGACATATGGTAGAGAGTTTAAACCCCCAACGTAACAAATTTAAACCAAATCGTGACAATATGTTAATGACTTATAATAGATGTTTCATGTTGAAATTGAAAAGGATTTTTTCTCTTCTTTTTCTTTTTTGGGATTTATTACCACATTCCTTGAGAAATAATTATGAAATGCCACATGAAATAACATTTAAACAATATTGAAAAGGATTGTTGTAAGCTATAAAATAATCTGAATAAAGTAACTGAATAAGAAATTGCTGCAAGTACCTAATGCAATTAGTGTTATTTTTTACACAAGTCTTAGTTTTAACGAATATATACTTTTATATGTAACCGTTTCAATAGCGTTAAAAAGCTTAGGATTTGTAATTAAGAATTGTAGGGGTTCAAAAATACAGCACTATAGTATAGAATACACAGTGTTAAGCAAAATTATTGTTATCTTCTTTGCCAGTTGGTTTAAAACATAAGTGTTTAAGAAGCCACGTGCATAGCAACTGTTCTAGAGGTAGAAAAGTTACAGTTCAATTTATTATTCTAATAACAAATTGTTTATAACGGCATTAGATTTTGGTGCCTTTAACACACATTCCAAAACCAATTATTACCCTATACTATAACTTGTTTTTAAAATTACAGTGTATTCCTCAACAAAATTGATAGTAAAATTCATTAATTACTGAATTGAGTAATTGGGATATATTTAGATGTCAGTAGATTAATTCAAATGTGTAAATCATTTTGGTATTTTATAACCATCTATATTAAAAGGGAGATATTGTTTTTTCTTTTGTCAAGAAAAGTTACTTAATTTTTACTAATTAGTTTAGTAGGGTAATGGATTTCCGCATCCTGTAATTTAAGAGGATGTTTTGTAGATCATTTATTATGTTCAGGTTTGATGAACGGTGCTGTTACTTAATCAAGGTCTTTAGATGTTAGTTTTACCCATTAATCCACTGACAAAGGGTATTGTTATTTATACTGGCACTTGCTGCTTGTAGAAATAAACTCATTAGGGTAAATGTACTAAAGAATGATTAAAATAGTGAATTTTACGATAAGCATACAAATTGCATATTACCACTTATACTAAAACAAAAAATATTTTTTCAATCTCTATTTCTCGCGTTTTTGTCTGCCAGCGTAATTGGGTTATGTGAAGGACATTAACTACCTATGCGGAAAGATATCGGTAATAATTCAATTTAAAAAAAAATGCCCCCCCCCCCTCCAATCGGCCCGCCGCGCCATATCAAAAAGTTCCAGAGAGAAAAAACTTTTATATTTATATGATCTTTTTGATTTACCGGCCGTCAGACGGGAACCTTTCATCGTCGATTTTGCACGCCATTTCGTATACTATAACATGAAGTAATTATTGTTAAAATATTTCAGTCATGAAATATAATCCATCTAGAAACCAAATTATAAAGTTAAATAAACAAAAGAAAATTCTTTTAGGGCGGAAATGAGAAAAAAACTGAACGAATTTAATATCATTTTCATAAAATATGAATTTCATACATCAGCTTGGGCTGTATAATACGAGACCAAAATAAAAAAATATCTAGCGTTACAAAGAACAGCATGAATTTTTAAAGTGTATTAATGAAGAACAAGTCTTATTCTCACAAAATTATTTTTTATCGCAACCCCTCTTCGCTATAACATATATTTCATTATTATTATCATTTTAAAAGTAGTGAACATAATTTTCCAATTAATAGCTATTTATGTAATGAGTACATAATCTAGGACTTTATTGGTATGTATGTATATTATTCTACAAGTGGTAACATACTAAATAACTCACGTAGATGTAATTTATCAAGTGAGTTATTTAGTATTACCACGATTATCTACGATTATAATAATAAATACTAACATTTGCAAGTTCGAATTCATCATTTTTGAAGCAATTAAACGTTCAAAACTATTGAAACGTCAAATCACTTTCCTCCCCTCAATAATAATGAACCATTCTATTTCACCGTATCGGAAATGAATTTCTATTGGACAGGTTAGGCATGAAGTTAAAGGAGATTGGTGTAAACAAAGATTCACCGGTGACTTTTTACGACTATAACTTAACGTTATTTGTTTTTGAATATTATTAATTGTACAAAATCAGTTGATTAACAACTAATATACAGGGTGTCCTAGATTTAAACGGACATAGTGAAATGGGAGATAGAACACACTTTGCTGAGTTCAAAACACCTCCACACACCCTTTTAATAATAATAATAATAATAATAATAATAATAATAATAATAATAATAATAAGGGGTGCGAAACCGGACCGGCAACCTCCACGCGGTGCACCCTGGACAGAGAGGGGTAACCCTCTCTGACAAATGTCGGACGTGGGGTTTCAGGGCTAACCACCCTGAAACCCCGCTATTCTGGTTCCACAGACCCCAGAAATGGCCCCTCACAATCGACCCCAACCGGATGGGGGTCAGAGACAGATGGGAGGGGCCTCACCGGACGGTCTCAACGTTGACGACCCACGCTATGAACATGGACGCTTTAAGTGGACGAGGGAACTAAGGGATGACTTGCTGACCTGCTACGAGAGCAGCGAACCTGAGCGCAGGGGGTACATGGCGCGATTACACCGGTTGTGGTGCGATATGCACCCGGAGTATCGCGCCTTCTCTCAACAACATCTGAGAGATCAAGTATCCTTCCTGCGCAGAACAGGTTATGTAAGGGCACCTCGTCAGCGTGAGGAAGTGCCTGCCGCACTTCCACCGCGGCAAATACCAGCTGACGAGGAACATCCTCCTGAGTACACCAATATCGCTTTAAGGACGAGGGTTAACCTTAACACCAGGGTTAACCCAAAGCCACAAGACCTGGCACGAATGGATTCGTTGATTAGTGAGGAGCTTCCAGAAGATGCCAACATCTGGCAGATCAACAGCGCGGTGTACGCTGCCGCCAAGCAACTCGTCCCACAACAGCGCCTGGCAAGCGCAGTTGATAGGGTCGAGAAAGCTAAGCGGCGCGTACAGAAGATCGAAGCGAAAATTCGATCAGCAAGGCAACACGCTTCTCGAATCCAGAGTGTGGTGGATTATATAGTCGCAGGTAGACCATTTACACCGAAGGTCCGGCGAGTGGCAGCCGGACTGAGACGCCAACACCACACTCTAAATCGCACAGTGCTGCAGACCATCAAGCAGCACTGTCTAGATAGGATTCGAGCGCTTATGGCTATTAAGAAAACTTTGGTCAGGCGAATGCGGAGTTTGGAACAAAACAAATTGTTTCAAACAAACCCGTCTCGCCTGTTCCAAGAGCCACAGCGTGTTGTCGAGAATCCGCCAACTGTTGATAATGTCGAAGCCTTCTGGAAAGGAATCTACGAAGTCACGAGTCCATTCGATAATGACACTCCAGCTATAGCACACTTCGAGGCTCTCTGTCGTAGAGTCTTAGAAGAGCCAGACGAAGTGTGCCCGGCAATCAGTACGGAAGAGGTTCAACAAGCACTTGTTGGAACCAAGAACTTCGCTGCCCCGGGTCCAGATGGTATAAACAACTGGTGGTGGAAGAAGTTTCCTTCCACCCACCGCCATCTGGCCCGAGTTTTCAACTCATGGTTGAACGAGGGACAGCAAATTCCGGACTGGTTTGTCGAGGGGCGAACTGTGCTAATCCCCAAAAAGGGGGATCTGTCTGACCCAAAAAAATTATAGACCGATTACCTGCCTCAACTCCTGCTACAAGTTATTTACTCGTATCTTGTATACCAGGATGTTGAGGTCTGTTGATCCGGTCTACCAACAGATAAACGAACAGCGTGGTGCCAAGAAGGGCCTGGCAGGTTGCAAGGAAAACCTGCTGATAGACCGCTGTATTACGCAGGACTCTGTGCAATACAAGCGGAATCTGTCAATGGCCTGGATTGATTATCGCAAGGCATTTGATACAACATCCCACGAGCTTTTGTTACACTTGCTCGGATGTCTTGCGGTACCAGCACCACTAGTGAGATGCATCGAACAACTGTTGCCGCTTTGGAGAACTCGCTTCACCATAACATCCGGTGCCGAGCGAGTTTCGACAGAGTTGGTGACATTTAAGAGAGGAGTGTTTCAGGGTGACTCTTTGAGTCCGCTCCTCTTCTGCATCTCACTGCTGCCGCTATCTGTTGGACTCCGCCAAACCCGCGGGTACCAGTGTGGGCCACCCAGCAACCGGAGGCATAAGGTCACCCATCTATTTTATATGGATGACCTTAAACTCTATACCTCCGGAGAGCGAGAACTTCAAAATGCTCTCAGGGTGGTCGAGGAATACACGCGGGCAATTGGAATGGAGTTTGGGTTGGACAAATGCGCAGTCGTCCACCTCAAGAGAGGACGATGCGGGGAATTCCACGAAGATGCGCAGCTCGCAGACGGAAGCATCCTACGACATTTGGATGCCGGAGAGACCTACACATACCTGGGTGTGGAACAACGCCACATCCAGGATATGAACCAAATAAAGGATTCTCTCTGTGGCAAGTACAGACACCAACTCCGAAAGATCTGGTCATCAGAACTTTCGGGGAAGAACAAGGTGTCTGCCACTAATATGCTTGCCGTTCCGATTCTGCTCTACTCCTTTGGCGTAGTCAAATGGGGAGTAGATGAGCTGCGTCAATTGGACAGGAATACCCGCAAGATGATGAATATTCATAGGAGTATTCATCCTAGATCGTCCGTTCCTCGTGTGTACCTCCCACGTCAACGGGGGGGCCGAGGACTCTTGAGTCTGGAGTGCATGCATGGCAGAGTGGCACTGAGTATGGCATTTAATGTCATCAGGAGCTCGGACCCACTCCTACAGTTAGTGAGAGATCATGAAGCTGTGGGAGTTGGCGCTTTATTGTTTAGGGCAGCACAGAGGGCCGCAGATGAACTCGGTCTCGTGTTCGACTACAGGCGAGAAGGCCGGCGAGGTGACTCAGTCACTGAGCTTCCGCCTAATCGTCTGACAGCCCACATCAAAGCTGCCGAACAGAGAAATCTGTTCAGGCAGCACGTCGATAAACCCCTGCACGGTGTTTTCTATAACAACATAGAAGCACTGGGTTTATCGACAGAGCTGACCTTCGCATTTTTAAGGTCAGCGGGGCTGAAGTCGGAGACCGAGGGATACATTGTGGCCTGCCAAGATGGTGTTATTAACACATTGGTCTATCGCAGTCGCGTGATGGGTGTAGAGGTGCCTGATATCAACTGCAGGACCTGCCGTCAGGCGCCGGAGTCGCTAATGCATTTATTATCTGCATGCCCGATTTATGCGACTTCGGTCTACATCCAACGACATAACGCGGCTTTACGAGTGCTATACTACCATCTACGGCACTCGTACCAGATAGACCAAACACCAGTGCTGCCTTACGTCCCCGGAGATATCGAGTCCGTTGTCGAGAATGAGAAATGCCGGATTTACTGGAACTACTCGTTCCCGACCGTCAGGCGAATTCACGCCAATAAGCCTGACATAGTCCTCCTCGACCATCAGACCAAGGTGATGTATGTCATCGAGTTCTCAGCACCTGCTGAGACAAACATCGCCTTGAAGGAGGAGGAGAAACGGACTAAATACAGAGATCTCCGGTACGAGCTCCAAGTGCTATAC
The DNA here is from genome assembly GCA_963680705.1 of Rhagium mordax. NCBI lineage: Eukaryota > Metazoa > Arthropoda > Insecta > Coleoptera > Cerambycidae > Rhagium > Rhagium mordax. The sequence continues at coordinate 50,448,682 of OY796660.1, read as the reverse complement.
CCAGGCTACTCTGTCAAAATGGTCGTCCTGATAATCGGTGTACTCGGAGGTATGAAGCCCACGCTGCTCTCCGCATTGAAGACCATGCCTGTCTGCCAAACATCGGCAGAATGGTTGGCTGGTCAAATGCAGAAAGCGGTCATCCTGGGATCCCTTCGTCTACTTAGAGCACACGAGTCTGGAATCTACAGTGACTAACCCTGCGGGATGTGGGGAGTTGCTGTAGATTATTCGCTGGCGCTCTCTCTGTGTGGTGTCGGAGGCCACAGGGAGACTGTCCAGCACTTTCGTCCCGAAACGGAAAAAAAAAAAAAAAAAAAAAAAAAAAAAAAAAAAAAAAAAAAATAATAATAAAATCTTTATTTCCATAGACTTATAAAAGCATTAGAATATAGTCAAAATTGGAACAGAGTAATGTACAAAAAAATAAAATGCTATATAATAGAAATGTATATCACAAAATTGAGTAAGACAATATAAACTAACATTACAAAAAAATTACAAAAAATAATATTCTATTTAACAATATTAAGATCGGCACTTAAGTACTCATCCACTGAATAAAATGAATGTTTCAGTAAAAGTAATTTTACTTCGTTTTTAAAAAGATGAACGAAATTAATTTTTTTAATATTTACCGGCAATTTATTGAACAATTTGATGGACATTAATTTAGGACCTTTTGCAACGATGGATAAGCTATGAGTTGGTATGTTCAAATTATAATTTTTTCGCAGATCATGACCACTACTAATACCAGTGTCGTCCCTACTGCTAAATTGATCAATATTAGCTTTGATATATGATACACAGTTTAGTATATATAGAGATGGCGCAGTTAAAATTCCTAATTCGCGGAATAGGAGTCTACAAGACTGACGAGGAGGTTTAAATAACATTGTACGTAGGTACAATTTTTTTTTGAATAGTAAATACTTCGTCAAATCTAGAACAGTTGCCCCAGCAGATAATACAATAATTCAAACATGACTGTACATATGCAAAATAATACATTTTTAAAATCTCTACGTTTACGGAGGAGCGTAGTTGCCAAATAACGAAGCAATGGGTGGATAATTTATTAGTTACGTATATTCTATATGATTGCCCCAATTTAATTGAGAATCCAGATAAATTCCAAGGAACTTAGCATTAGTACTTTGTCTCACAGAATGATTTTCAATTTTAACTAAAATACTGTAATCGAGTTTTCTTGTAGAGAAAAGTAGTAAGTCGGTTTTTATATTATTAAGAGCTAGGCCCGTGCTAGCACAGTAATTTTGCATAGAGCTTATGGTTTTATTAGCTTTAGAACTGAGCTGGTTTGAATTATTGGAATCAACCGCAATTGTTGAATCATCAGCAAAAAGCGATATAAAGACATCTTTTACGTGAAGACCGATATTGTTTATAAAAAGAATAAATAATAAAGGTCCCAGAATACTTCCCTGGGGAACGCCGGTGGATATCGTGAGATGATTAGACATAAAGCTTTTATTATCTTCTTTTAATACAACTGATTGGGTTCTTCCCTTTAAATAACATTCTGTCCAAGTTAAAGCTGGTCCACGTATTCCAAAATTTTCAAGTTTATCTAAAAGTAATTTATGATTAACTGTGTCGAAAGCACGAGTTAAGTCAAAAAATAAACAAGCAGTATTTGATTTATTTTCAAAATTATTTAGAATATAATTGCACAGCCACAGCCCACTCTACTACTAGCCATGCTGAAGAAATATGACAACCATGCCTACGGGCCGGTCTTGTGCGACTAGTTTGACTTTATGTGTGAAGTAACTAACACGTTTAGATAATTATACGTCGTTTTTGTGTATTTCCACAGTATTCAAACGATTATTGCATTGTGTAATATATCGTAGTTATGTTATTTGTGTAAAGAGTGGTTTGTGACATATTTGGATTATTTCACAATTTGTGTAAGAAAACAGTGAATATTTAATTTGTGCTTGCAGTTTTACCTGTGTGTTTTCCCTCCAGAACAACTAAGGCTGTATTTTGTGTGTATATAAGTGTAAAGGAGTGAGTGAGGTTTGTAGAGATTCATTCTATAGGATACATGATACATATTATATCAGGTAAGTGAAAAACATTGTGTAAAATGCCCTCCAGATGCGTCGTTCCCGTCTGCAAGTCAAATTATGATACATCCTTGAGGGATGAAACCGGCACGACAAGCTCGACTACGAAGTATAAGTCGATATTTCGTTTTCCAAAAGATGAGGCACTGCGAAAAAAATGGATGTTGGCTGTACCCAGAAAAAACTGGTCTCCTACACAGTATTCCGCGGTTTGTAGTATGCATTTTTTAGAAACTGATATTGTGAGGTACGACAAATGGTTACAACCTGATGGAACAATCCAAAACATTTTGATACGGCCTAAATTAAATAAAAATGCAGTACCCTCAATATTTCCAAATTTACCTTCATGTTTAACAAAACATATGCCAGTTTCTAGAAAAAATCCAGAGGAAAGACGCAAAAAAATTATTGAGAATCACGAAAATTTGACTAAGAATTTTGAAAATTCTGATATGATTGAGAGCTTTGAACATCTGACTATTTCTCACCAGAACTATATTTCATTGTCTAATTGTTGGAATACCAAGTTAGTTGGGTCTAAATTTTACTTTTATACACTGGATTTTGATGATTCAATTTTGTCTCTAAAAAATCAAATTATAATTGATAGCGAATTAAATATTAAAGTTTACTTGGGGGGCAATCAACTTTCATTCAATGACCTAAAATGGGTTCTTCCCTTTGATATGCAATTAAGTAGATGGTCTCAGCTGGAAAATTTATTGTCTAGGTACAAAATAAGGAATGACAGCAATGAAAATGTTGACAATATGTAGCAGTGTAGTGTAGTGTAGTGTAGTGTAGTAGTGTTAGTGTGGTATTTTTTCATATGTATGCAATTCTGGAATCCATTATTAATAACCCTTCTGTAGAAAGCGCTTTTCTGAAAACCGATAATCAAAAAATGATTTTAGGCAAACTCACAGTACTTAGTCTTCGTTCGGACAATTTTTATGTAGAATTTTTTCAAACTTGCCATTGTGGCAGAGAGTATAAAGATTTATTATTTATGCTTTGTTCAGTATTTTCCAATATATTATTAAATGATTATGTCAAAAATAGAAATGATAACAGACTTAGTGCTGCAAGTAATTCTAATGCATCTTCCTCCAAAAAGTGGAAACTCAATACTTTTAAATAGATTTTAATTCACGTCCATGTTCAACTTGTGTATGTATGTATTAATAATTATTACTATTTGATTGTTATTATTTAATGGTGATAAGTAAGTATAATAAATTATTGTTTATAACTTCAGCCAACTTTTGTAAAAATATAAATTGTCACTGACAAACTAGATCCCTCGATAAAACGCAGTGACGATAATATAAATTATAATAACACATTATATTATTTGTTATAGAGCAGAAACAGCCAAAAAGCGAAGGTAAATTTATAAAACCGAGTAGATATAAAACATTTTGTTTCTGTAGATGGGTTCTCCTGCGGAGTGCATATTCAACTAACCGGACTTCTCTGTAAGCAAGATGCGGTGTTGCCACAATTCTCAGCATGGCTAGTAGTAGAGTCGGCTGTGGCACAGCGCTAGTACAGCATCGCTGGTTGACAAGCTTTCCCGAAAGCCAAATTGATATGATGATAACAAATTTTGTTTAATTATAAAATCATTTAATCTAACATGATAGTATTTCTCAAAGGTTTTGGAAAAAACCGATAAGAGTGCAATACCTCTATAGTTGGATATTAAGGATTTATCATTTTTTTTGTAAATACGTATAATTAATGATTTTTTTAAAATTGCAGGGAAAACACCTTCTGTAAAAGATAAGTTTACAAGAAACGTCATCGGTTCAACAATATATTCGGATACTTTTAATAAGAGTGAACAGGGTATTTCGTCTTCACCAGATGAATTTTTTGCTGAGACAGATTTTATAATATTAAGCATTTCATTCGAATTAAACGGGTTCAGAAAAATGGTGTTATTGTTAATAAATTGTTTATCATCATGCAACGGAGGCATGCTTTCAGTTAAGTTTTTTATAGAATTAATAAAAAATATATTAAATGCATCTGCAGCACTTTGTAAGGTATTAAAATTATTTCCATCCAAATCGACAAAATTTTTTGGTAACTCATTACATTCTTTTTTGTTTTTAATAATTTGCCATGCTGTTTTCGATTTATTATTCGAGGTAAGAAATTTAAATTCATTGTAATTTTTTTTAGCCTGTTCAATTTTGACTCGATCATTCTTCTTCAGTATGTTGTATCTTAATAAAACTTCGTTATCGCCAGATAATTTATAAGTTTTGTATACGTCCCTTAAAAAGATACCTTCGTTTATAATGTCCTTGGTTATCCATTGCTTTTTACTATTCAAACACTTATTTTTAATTTTACATAATTCTAATGGAAAAGCCTTATCCATCAGTTCCAGAAAGATATTATAAAAATTTATAAAACTGTCCTCACAGTTCTGATTTTCAGTTAGAAAACTCCAATTTTCTTGTGACAATAAATATTTACAGTAAAATAAATTGTCGGCATTATTAAAAAATCGTTTTAATTGATGAGTGCTTTCACCTTCATTTTTATTGAATTTACAAGAATAAGTAGCTATTTGCATCAAATGATCAGAGATATCCGAATAAACAATTTTTGGGTAAAGAGAATTTATGTCAATATTTGAAAAAATATTATCTATGATCGTTTTTGATTCCCCCTGTATGCGTGTATAATCATTAATACATTTATTTAGCCCATAACAACTAAGAATGTTACATAATTTCTTTGCATTAGGATCCTCAACAGTGTAATCAAAGTTAAAATTAAAATCACCACAAATAAATGTGGGAAAATTATTTATATAGGCAGAATTTAACAGAGACTCTATGTTAGATATAAAATAGTCAGCATCCCTTAATATGTTAGAAGGTGATCTATAAAAACAACCTACTGTAATACAAGTATCCTCTAAGAGTATTTCAATTAAAGCGTACTCAAATAACAATTCCATTTTTTTAACGTTAGATGTCTTAATTCTGCAGTTTAATTCTGTGTTAATAAATATCGCAACTCCTCCTGATCTATGATTTATTCTACAGAAAAAATCAGTTAATTTATATGAATCTAATTTCAAAGTACACATTTCCGCATCTTTATAATTAGTTTCGGATACACACACAATCTCCGGAAAATCTAGACTTTTTAATAAGAGTTCGAACTCTTCTAATTTATTACGTAGACTTCTAACATTTAAATGACAAATTCTTAAATTGTTGATATTTTTATATTTGCTAATAGGTGGTAATGGATTAATTGGATCTTTAGAAGACAGATGATTTATTTCCGTTATGGATTTGTTATCTCCGAGGCTGTTGTTGGGAAATTTCGACTCCTTGGAAAGGTAAAGCGATTTACCACGGCTCCTTCGGGCCAAATTTCTGGATTATATACATCCTTGACATGAACAATAGGGAAGGATACCATATATGAACATGTTAGATCATTTTTATGTAATTCCTTGAAATCAAATTGAATATGAGGTGCAGTTTCACCTAGACATTCCTTTAAATCTTCAATGGTAGTACTAGAGTTTAGTCTGTAAACATGCAGGTAACCCATTTTAGGTACTGCACTTACTTTTGTTGAATTTTTGTTGGTTCCAATAATAGGTTTCCTACAATTTATCTTATCTCGGTTTGAATAAAAATTATTATTACTCTCCGCTTGTCTTGAGACGTTTGTATAGTTTTTACCCTGCATATTATCATTGGCTGTTTTTGCAGAATTGCTTTGTACTTTTTCGGAATATAGATTTGCTGCTGAACTAGTACTAGGATTTTGTATACTTAGTTTATTTAGGTTTACACTTTTAGATGTCTCTGTAATACGATCACTAGCCTTGTTTGTAACTGAATCAATAGATGGAGTTGAATTTTTGATCTTAATGGTCTGATTATTCTTATCAGTTTTTAGGTAATTAATTAATTCATCTTGACTCACTAACCTTTTTTCTAAGTGATTTATTGTCTGATTAAGCCTCGGATTAAGCAATTTATTCTCCCTGTCCCAAAAATGGCACTGCATTTCGTTTTTCACACATTGAATTCTCTCACAATTTTTTTGTAACACATCACTGTTTATCAGCAAGTTTTTGTTTTCTTTGATAATAACAGAATTAGCAACGTAACTATCAAAGAAATCACTTAACATAGAATTACTATTTATACTTTCTGGTAATTTTTTTAACACTAGGATATTAATTAAGTCCTTTTTCGTTAACTTATTGAGCTCATTTATAATAGCTTCTTCACTCGTCGCCATCTTACTTCTAATCAATCAAATCAAATTAAAGTGAACGGTTTTCGAGAAACGGGGTGTTTTATGGTTCTTGGCCAATTATTCATACCGCCATATTTTCGGAATGGCCGCACATATCGGGATAAAATTTGGTACAAATATTACACTCTTTTAGTTCAATTAAAAGCATAATTTATTTTTTTTAAATTCCAGGACCGGACTCATTTTTTTTAATGTTGCTATCAGTGCTTCGAACAACACCCTGTATATTATTTATTGCAAAATGTTAGTAAACAATGAAAAAGACAATGGATCAGTGTGTAAAATAATGTCATAATATTTGATGGCACACTTACTGTTATGTTTTAATTAATTTTTGAAATTGTCGTTTGACCAAATATTAAATTCTACAAATAAAGTAGTCAGCAAACTATAGTCATTATATTACTAATTTCACTGAAATAGCCTACAATAGACCTTATTATTTGTTTTTCTGTACAAGAACCGTATTTAAGCTTTTTTGAGCTTAAATTTCCATTCAAATTAACACGATCCATATCACTTATAGAAAAAATTGAAATTAGCTAGAAGTAGGCTTGTACTAATATGTACGATTAAAATTAGGTACGTTAATATATTTTTGACTTTTAAGGAACAATAATTTGTTTTAATAAAACAACAAACCTTACATTAAAAGCTTTGTTTGTCATCAATGTGTAGTGCAGAAAAGTGAAGGTTTAAATGTGTACAAAATGTTAACTAGTGCAGATGTGTAATTCTATAACAAACAACTTTAGAGTGTACGTACTCTTGTCAGAAAATCAACATAACCTATAAATAATAGCAATAATAGATTCACTACCAGTATCTTCACTCTCATCATTAAATAACTGTGACAAAATCACATTATTTCAATTAATACCTCTGTCAGACAACCCGTTTCAGTAAATCTCAAACTTCAAACCACAGAACAGCTTCAAACTTCAACTGAGGTGCCTGCGCTGCACTATCGACACTCGTTACACGTCCTCAGGAGTCAGTGTCAAAAGTGCAAGAAAGTGTATACTGGTATACCAAACGGCTAGCACTGTCTGCACTAATTTATAACAAACGACTTATTGGCAAAAAGTGTAAATAAGTGTACACTAGTAGCTGATGACAAACAAAGCTATTAGGTACGCGTATCTATTAACTAGTATTAAAAATCCCAAGTAGGCGTTTGTCTAATCTGTCACTAAATGAAAAACTGGTGTTTTACAAAGCAGATTTAATATTAATGTGTGGTGTGTAATTTATAATAACCATTTAATAGGGCCTCACATATTTGAAGGAAGGTTAACTGGTGAAGTTTATTTAACTTTTCTAAGAGATATTTTGCCCGATTTATTGAGAGAGATTGATACCAAGAATATGTGGTATCAGCATGATGGTGCTGGTCCTCATTTTGCTTTAGCGGTCAGAGATCATCTCAATCTGCATTACCCCAATGGTCGAGACGGTACAGTAAACTGGCCACCGAGGTCTCCTGATCTTACACCTCTCGACTACTTTCTATGGGGTCACCTAAAGTCAGAGGTGTACAATGAAGAATTCGACACATGGGAACAGTTATTAGAAAAAATTTTTAATGTATGTGATGGTATTAAAAATAACCCGCAAATGATTAATAGATCAGTAAGAAACATATTAAAACGTTCCCAAGCATGCATTAACGCTGGAGGCGTTCATTTTGAGAATCTATTATAATTTTAATTAATTTTGTTACCTATTTTTCTTCTTCTTTTATTTTTCTAATATTACGCATTGTGAATTGTTACTTAATAAATTATTTGTTTGTGTGTATTTCTGCCTTTACGTTATAAAGTTCATTGTTTTAATATTATTTTCTAAAGGTCTTTAGTTTAATAGTACATATTAGTACAAGCCTACTTATAGCTAATTTTAATTTTTTCTGAGTGAAATGGATTGTGTTATTTTGAATGGAAATTTAAGCTCAAAAAGGCTTAAATACGGTTCATGTACAGAAAAACAAATAATAAGGTCTATTGTAGGCTATTTCAGTGAAATTACCAATATAATGACTATAGTTTGTTGACTACTTTATTTGTAGAATTTAATATTTGGTCAAATGACAATTTCAAAAATTTATTAAAACATTACAGTAAGTGTGCCATCAAATATTATGACATTATTTTACACACTGATGCATTGTATTTTTCATAATAACATTTTCCAATAAATGATATACAGGGTGTTGTTCGAAGCACTGATAGCAATATTAAAAAAAACGAGTCCGGTCCTGAAATTTTTCAAAAATAAATTATGCTTTTAAATGAACTAAAAGAGTGTAATATTTGTACCAAATTTTATTACGATATGTGCAGCCGTTCCGAAAATATGGTGGTATGAATAATTGGCCAAGAACCATAAAACACCCCGTATCTCGAAAACCATTCACTTTCAAGGGTAAGTGTGGGGGTGTTTTGAACTCAGCAAAGTGTGCTCTATCTCCCATTTCACTATGTCCGTTTAAATCTGGGACACCCTGTATAACCCAGTAAGAGTATAAGTATAAACTATAATAAAAAAGGAGAGGTCAATAAAGTCCTATTATGTATAAGTTGCATACAAGCTTTAGGTTCGACTAAAATTACAAGATTATCCAAAAAAGAAATGAATTATAAATTTGACGTCTGTTCTATGACAGAAGAAAATTTGACAAATTTATATTATAAGAAAATTTGATGTCTCAAAGTGTGCTTTTACTTTTGCTAGCATTGTTTACTAACAAACAACTTGTCCTTGCAAATTTTAAGAGTTTGATAAATATTAATTATAAATGATTAAATAATGTTACAATGTTAATGTTTTCATAAAATTTATTAAGTATCTCTTTTTTTTAATAAAATTTTATTTATTGAAATACAAATTTAACATTGCTTGTCATTTATCATTGTTTAAACAAATATTTGTTATAGACATTATTGTTTTGGTGACTGGCTGAATGGACTCCGTCCTTAATGCCAAACAAAAAAAAAATAAAAATTATGATTACCGGACTAGTACCATAATGTAGCACATTATGGCCGCTTAGCAAAGTCATAAGTATGTACGTTTTATAGTGCGTAGTTAAACTTTACGCACTAGTGCGTAAAGTGTTTTTACGTTACGAATTAGTGGGTAAAGAGCACCTAAAAGCACCTATAATAATCATATCTTATTTTAAAAACGTTAAATGTGGTTATTTAATTTTATGTAGTCCATTTATTTAATATCACCGTATATTAAATAAATGGACTACACTTGTATGACTGATGGTCGAGATGGTAGAGTACCTGCCTCTCACCCAAAAGTCCCGGGTTCGAATCCCGGTCGTGGCAATGGAAAATACTGTGAGAGGGATTTTTCCATTATACACGGATATTGGATGTGTGTCCCTTGTTTTTAAATGTGTAGCCCCCTCCCGCACAAGGCTCAGCCTTCTGGGATAAAGGGGGTCGTAATTACATGTGGTGTATTTATTTATTTATTTATTTATTTATTATTATAAAACATACCTAATTTTCAGTATTCTTTAACAATAATCTTTGAATATTTTTAAGTTTGAAGTTTCATTTATACTTTCAAAACTGAGTAGTGTCACTCATTTAAAATTAAGTAGGCCATATCAATATTGGCATTGTTAAATTTTGACATATAGGTAAGTTTGACATTTTGAAGTCCGTTTCATAATTATTATTTGAAAATTTAAGTAAGGAAACCTTTAAATTTGTTATTAAATATGATTTTTATGTAACTTTCAACTTTAAATTTTATTTTATTTTAAATTTCTTATTTCTCGAAGAGATAATAAGTACAATATGGATGTCGATTTATCAGATATATTAGATTTTGAATGCACTTCGCCGAATATAGCCAATTCGGCACAAAAAGCTGCTTTAGATGTGTTACCTAAAAAGTTTGCAAACATTTACAAGTATAAATACGATATATTTATGAATTGGTGCAAGAAGAATAAAATTATTAAATATTCAGAAAATGTTTTGCTAGCCTATTTCAACGATGAATTGAAAACTTATCAACCGACAACATTATGGTTAATATTTTCGATGTTAAAATCTAGTACAAATCTAAGCGGAAAGCAGCATTAATCAACAACTGCCTTGTTATCTTATTATTTCACTTTACGCACAAGTGCAAAAAATGAAATACGCACTAGTGCGTAAAGTAAATTGTACTTTATACATATATTTTTTAGTAACCATTTCTGTAGTAGAAAAAATATTGTATGCAATTCGTGAGTAAGGTGAGCGTTTTTCACTCATGGGATTGTCGCATGAGCCGTAGGCGACATTCCCATTCGTGAAAAATCTCACCTTACGCACTTGTTGCATAAATAACTATTAGATTGTACTTATATATTCTTGAAAAAAATTGACTAAATAAATTCTTATACAGGGTAATAAAGGGTAAGGTAATCATGCGAAAATTGAAACCAAAATTTCACTATTTTAATTGTAATTTCTTGAAACTGTAAACTTTGTTTATACAAAAAAGAGCATTACAAACGTGTTGAACTACTTTGTCACCGAAAACTACCCCTGTGAAATTTAAAATGTCATCCTTAAGGTAAGTTCATGCACTCGCGTTTTGCGATTTGCGATATGCGATTTTATAACGAAAAATAATGCTCGTTCATGCACAAACGCGAAAACTATTTACTTTTGAATTTCAAACATACTTTGTCTTGTCAGACTTGCTGTTGTTGCTGCTAACCAAAAAATTATACATACAACAAAAAACGAGAAATCTACTTGATAACAAGTAAATACCATGAATAGTGCTTATGTGTTGAGGCTTTTACAACGTAGAAGAATAATTATAAATTAGTATTTATAATCAGAAAAAGAAAAAAAAAAATACAGAGAATATCTCTGTGCAGTGAGAGAAATTTTTATGAAAAGAAAGGATCGGGGCTTAAATGCAAAAAAAATATAGTTCATCGGTATTTCTATGAAGAAAAGCCCATGCGCAGTTTAAAAAAATTTCGCGATAATCGCGAAAAATAGAAACAATTTCAATTTTCCCGCCCCCCAAATTTTAATTTTGCGATTCTCGCAATAAATTGAATTACAAATAGTTGTGTCTAACATTTTTGAAACTAGCCAATCAAATTAAATCCTGAAAATAGCAAATCGCAAATCGAGGGTGCATGAACTTACCTTAAGGGGTACACGGAAGTTTGTTGAAATAGAACTGTTATTTTAGTCACATTACGACGTTTATGTGCAGACTATCTGCAGAAAGGCGGAGCTTACCTATTCGTGACTACTAGCGCTTGTGGCGGCCTGTTCAATAACTTTTGTACAGTACCTTTCAACGTAGCTAATATGCGAAATCTTTGCTTTTATTCATTATTTTATTAAAATCGTTTTCTAAGTTTTTAAGTTCATGAATATTATTAACTGTAAGCATTCAGTAAAAAATATAAAGAGGCGCGACTGTCAAGGTTTCGAGATTTTAGTATTGTATTTTTTTGCCAATAATTTCATGATTGTCATCAATTTTTAGTGCTACGGGAAGGTATTTGTAATGTGGCTGTATAACGCTTAAAATTGAAGACAATCATGAAGCTATTGCTAAAAAAAATTACAACACTAAAATCTCGAAACCTTGACAGTTGCCTCTTTATTATATTTTACTCAATGCTGTAAGGTAAATGAGAAGTGTTGTAGACGACACATCATGTTTTGTGTTGTGCGACATAACCCCACGCTCATAACATGAGCAAACGCCGTTCTTATGGAAATGTTTGTGGTCAATTGTACAAATAAGCAGAATAATACCGAAAACATACGGTATTTTTCTTTTTCCACAAAACCACAAAGTAATTTTTGCTCTCTGAGCGAGAACATTTAAAATGTATCGTCGATTTTTTCGAGAAACACCGTCGCGTCGCGTTCAATCCAGCGAAAGGTCGACAGAATGTTCGAATTTCTTTGCCGATTGGCGAAGTTCGGTATTGTGTTGTTAGTTTCAACAAGAAGGAGCGAACGAAAGAACATTCCGCAGTCGATCCGGTTTTATATAAAACGATATACCGGGTGACACAAGAAGTAGTTATCCCCCCATTTTTGTTGTTGTTTTACCGGAAGTGGTATCAACTTTTTTATTTTAAATGAGAACACCAATTTTTTTCCAATATTTGAAATCTACATAAAATTCCCTTTCTAATGATGTATAACACATTGACATTTGTTTTCAAGATGGCGGCGAAACATTACTTTTATACTAAATTTAAGTTGGCCATTGATTCGCCACCAGAAAGCAAAACGTGGTTGGGAGGCTGTGGAAACAAAAAAATGATTTATTGTTGCTTTGCTGATAGCATTATTTCCAAACATTTGACATGCATAATGTCTACTAGGATCATTTTCTTTTTTTCGTGTATTTGAAAACAAAAACTGAATGTTTCACATTTTTTTTAAATAGGAACCTATGTTTTTTATGTGATGTGTGAATTCTACATCAAATTATCTTCATGATGATATACGAGATGTTCCCTTTTATTTATTCATTAGCAGACAAATTCATCTTTGTCTTATTAGAATTGTGAATTTTAGTTTCAAAATTAAGAAAAATATTTGTGCGAGTAATGCAAATTGCTATTGGAGAACTTATCAGTGAGATTGAAGAGGAAAATGGCCGTCCAAAAAGAATATGGGTCAGGGATTGGACGAGGGATTGGATCAGCAGAAGGGCTTCAAAAGGAACATCAGCACTTCTTCTTCTTGTTCTTCTTCTTCATTGTTGTATCCCACAAACACTCATAATCGCGATAAAGTTCTACAAACTTTATAGTATCTCCTTCGGACCACCTTTTCATTGTTAAATTTCTTTATAATCGAAATCACACTGTTTACTGTCAACTCAGATACTAGCGAGCAAGTTTACGAGCAGTTTACATTTACATTGGTGTAGTAGACACAGCAGCCGGCAAACAGGCGCTGGAGACGTTAGTAGGGGACAGTGGCTTTGCAAGTGGTAAGTAAATAGCCTAGATAGCTATTCACTTTCCTGTCCTGATTACTTGTACCAGTACTAGTACAAGTACTTTCCTATGTGGTTTACATTAGGTTAGCTACTGTCTTGCAAGTTACTGGTGCAAGTAACTATAATCTGTCTCACCAACAGATATAAATAGACTCCTCCCCAAAAACGCCCGCTAAATTTGAATGGAATTTCTCTGTTGGTCGTATTTATAGAACCCGAATTACAAAGCAACCGCTAAATTTGACTGACAAAGGCCGACTCTACAAAGTACTCGCGAACGCGTTAAACTTTTACATCTTTTGCACCAGACCAATCAGCTTATGTTATGATTGTCGCGAAACGCATAAACGCTAAAAGTTTAAAAACGTGAATAAATAGGGAGCCCGCCTAACTGTCAACTGTCATATTCGTTTTTGTGATAATTATTTTTTAATTTATGTCAGCTGTTTTTGTTAATGAATTCGTCGAGATTTATTTTATATAAAGATATCTTACTTTGTAAATTAAGGTACATATAAAAACCTTATATGTTTTGCGTATTAAGTATTAAAGTATGTAACGCAAACGATTAAGTTACGATTAAATGTTAAAACGCAATTTTTTTAAGGTTAGGTTTTCATCGAAAACTGATGGCTATCACAGCTTTCATTAATTTCTTTAAGTAAAACTGACTATTGCGCACACCGTTCTGCGCAACCATAAAATTAATGGGGAGGAGTCTATTTATATCTGTTGGTGAGACAGATTATAACCCATTTACTATACCAATGTAAACCCGCCTTTTAGAATTGGGGCTTAATTGTTCCCCATGAACGAGGAATGCCCAGTAAGCGCGAGTCATAAGCTCGCATTGATTAGGTTCCTGCCCTTTGTATACAGTGTGTCGCACTTTAGAGTGAAACACCCTTATAACTTTTTTCATTTTTATCCGACTTAAACCAAATTTCACTCAAAGATAGAATCCATTAGGATCAACTTATGGCCCAAAAATCATTTGCCCCTTACTAATGCAAAGCCACCTACGATTATCAAAATAATCGGAGATAATCAAAAAAACATATTACGCATTTTTTTATCAAAAATTTTATTATTGTAAATTGTTCAAAATTGTTCAAAAACCTTAAGTCCAAAATTTAATCGAAATAAAAAAATATTAATGTTTTGTTTGAAAAAATTTTTAAGTCTGTAAATATACTTTTAATGGATTATTGTATTGTAATACTTTATTTTTTATAAAAAAAAAACTAAAGAAATACTCTGCAACTAAATACTAATGATAATTGATATTGTAAAATTATATTGTAGGACTTTTTCGGAATTTTTTAAATCAAAATATCAATATTTTTTAATTTTTATGAGATTTTGGATTTAAGATTTTTAGACAATTCTGAACAACTTTCATTAGTAAAATTTTCCGATAAAAAATGCCTAATATGTTTCTTGATTTATTGCGTTTATTTTGGTATTGCAGGTGGCTTTGCATTAGTAGGGGGCGACTGGTTTTTTGGTCATGAGCTGACCCTAATGGGATCTATCATTGAGTAAAATTTGGTTCGAATCGGATAAAAATGGAAAAAGTTATAAGGGTGTTTCACTCTTAAGTGCGACACACTGTATATGATTGAATGATTTAGTGAGGTCTTGGGACTGGTTCACAATTGCCGGTGTTTCTAGGAAGATGACCAAACTTGATTATATAGAAGAGGTAAAAATCATACCAAGGTTTCCGTAGGTGAACCTGCGGAAGGATTGTCCTTCGACAAGTCTGTTATATTTACGGGGAACGACGGTGGTCTTCAGTGCACCTGTTTTTACACGTGTATCGCGTCGCGGTTCCTTCATTCGGCCTATTCGCCGTCGATGATACAGCCGAAGATGACAATGTTCCGTTAAGGATTAGCGTTCGAGTCCTCTCAAAGAGACACGGGATGCGGTGACGTTTTTTGAGTTTTGCCTGCACCTAGTTTCGAAATGAACGATGAACGTTATATTCTCGTCTTAACGATGTCAGAAATCTTCAATTTTTGTCGTTTTCTCTTTTTGGGTTTCCCTCATGCGCATGAGGTGATTAGGTTTTATTAATTTTTCAACTTTCCTTTTTGTTGACAGGCAAAAATCAAAATTAAACTCTATTTCGAAAAAATCCGGTTTTCAAAATGACATGCAAATAAAACATTTTAACAGTTTTAATACAAAAAATAAGTACAATGCTAATGAAAAATATATTTACTTTGAAAAAAATTGTATGTACTCCCGATTAAAAACCTTTGGAAGAAGAAAACCTCGAAGAAAGCAATATATTTTTTATTCCAGAAAAAATAAAAACCCAATTTGATGCAACAATACAAAAGTCACAGTACAAAAATGCGGAAAAATTCCGCGCATGGCGCTAGTAGACATTTCGCAGATAGTCTATGATCAAAGTCACTTAGTAATCAAGTGATACTGGTTTTTGTAAAATGAGTTTTTGTAAAATGGTTTTAAAGTCATAATTGACATTTTATAAAATCTTTGACACAATACATTGACGTATCAAATGAGAAATGTATAAAGACATAAAAACAACAATATGCAAAAGTCCATGTTGCCGAATTCTTCTACGGGCAGTTGAAATAAATGCTGGAAAATGTGTTTCATCCTTAGCCTTTATTGCTGTCGAAAAGGGATGATTTGTGTTATATTCCACCAACGCGGCATCTTTAGAAAACATTAGAAAACCACGGACGACCAGAACCGGGCACCCGCGCTAAATTTCCATTTTGTTACACTTCTATCAGGAATAACACGCGACAAGAAATAAGGTTTTTAAACCAAGGTCCAAGAACTAATATCTGTAGATACAAAGGAGGAAACTTAATAAGCAATAAAAAATATATTCTATATGGATGAACAGAACATTTTCAAGAGCTGCTGGCGGGAGGACCAACCTAAATGAAAGACTATGAAACCATTCTCTGAAGCCCACCTCGAAGAATATCAGTCAGGATTCAGACCAGGTCGCTCAACTACCAACCAAATGTTCACTTTGCATCAAATTCTAGAAAAATTCAGAAAATTTGACATTGGTGTATAACACTGGTATGCACCACTTGTCATCTACTTTAAAAGCAGCGTATGATAACATTCTTAGGTCGAAGTTGTACGAAGCTATGAACGAACTCGGAGTACCAATGAAGCTAACTTGTCTGATTAAAATGACCATGGTTAACACCACGTCCGCAGTTAAACTTCAGAACGACGTAATATAGTATAACAGTTCTGACTGACCGAGTTACATTTTATACTTTATACCAAAAATCTTTACCTTCAACCTTTTGTGACAAATTCTCAGTACATCAATGATAGATATGCATAATTAATTAGTCTCTAGACAACGTTATTACCCTAAATCTTACCCGCGATTCCTTATCAACGCGAGAATGACAGGTCTATAAGAATAGTCGCTCTGAACAATATCTTCTGGTGTTGACTAAAAGGGGAGACGGTAACTCACCCGGTGATCACTAATCTTTATTGTTCTGAGGACTTTCCGTATGACTACTTATTATCTAGATCTTACTCCTTTACAATACAGTTGATCAGACACCTCAGTGTGCGGCCTTCCTTTGGCAGTAGATCCGCTGCCACCTTTGGGCACTGACCCACTCGCGACGTATATCCAGAATATTAATCGGCACTTAGAATATGCCTATTCACCAATTCTGATCTTACTTTTAATTTACTTTGCCAACCATACTTTCAATAAAACGAATGATTCTCAAAACACTTAATATCTATTTATTTACACACAGATTAATAAAGAAAATGATAACGGATAAAACAAAAGGTAAAAAAAACGGGTAATAGTTCCCAACAAAATGTGCAATTCTTAAAGTAAAACAATATACAACTTAGTAATGACTTATAGTCCGGTCAATATAGACATTTAAAATAACAAAAATTCCCGGAGAGCCAAATATTGGTGGAGAGCTGGGGTTTACCATTACAAATAAAGTTTTAAAAATCCCATCGATCCTATGTGTGCTACAAAAGTTATTCGGGGTCAAAGGTCAAAATTTTAGGTTTTTTGGATTTTTCTCGAAAACGGCAAGTTTTATCAAAAAAAAACCTCAAACCAAAGTTGTAGTTTGTTATTCTAAAATAGGCCTCTAAATTATATGTAAAGAATTGGCAAGTTTGGATTCGATACTTCTTAGCATTCTGGAAATATTAATATAAATCCGTATTTATTTTCAAACTTTAACACCATGTATCTCGAAAACTAAGCATTTTTCAACCTATGTTTATAGGAACTTTTTTTAATAATTTTCAATTGTCTATCGACTGTTAAAGTCCTGCTACAAAAAACTGGAACACCCTGTATATTATACTATTCTGAAAACATTTATTCAAAAGATAGTCAGTCCCTAACTGAATCCCCTCTACCCACGTGGCCTTGAAAAACATCTGGCTATTCTATTGTCCATAGGTCTCGTTCATATACCTGTTTCTTTTAGTGCTAAAGGTTCAGTTCAAGTGAATATACGTACTTATTACAAGCGTCTACCATTTAGGTTATTTGTGCTATTTTATAGCTCGAAAAAATGTCTCAGTTTTGCTTTATTTGCAATAAACTTTTAACTGAAGATGAAACAGTTGTGGTTGATCGTGGAATGCCAACTTTAATCGAGGCTAGTGTCGCGAGAGGTGATGAGTTTACTGAGTATTTAAGAACTCAAAAATCCGTTACAATACACGTGGATTGCAGAAAATCATACACCCGGAAAACTTCAATCGCTGCAGTAAAAAGACAACGTGAGGAGGAACAGGCTAGTACTTCAAAAAAAAGTCCACCTCGTACTAGAACGCGAGTAAGTGAATCAAATTTTTGTTTTAAAAAATACTGTTTATTTTGTGGCAATGAAGCCAAGAAGAAACTGAGAAAATGAAAGCACAGCATCTTCGAAAAAAAACTTATAACGTGACTACACTAAAATTTAAAGAATCCCTGTTGAAATTAGCTAAAGATCGTTCTGATGATGTTTCAAAGGCTGTTCTTGAACGTATTAATTTTGAGTATGATTTAGTCGCTGCTGATGCAAAATACCATGACAGTTGTTACAAATCTTTCTTAAAACCTAATACTGGTGATAAAATTGGCCGTCCACAAGATGAAACTGTAAACTCTGCGATGGAGAAAATTTTTCAATTCATAGAAACGAGTGATGATTGCCAGTTTTCGTTGAATGAATTGAAGAATGTTTGTCAAGATGTAGCTTTAGATGACAGAACTATAAAAATACGATTGAAATTGAAGTATGGCAGTAGAATTATTATTACAGAGAAGCCTGGAAAATTAACATTTATTTGTTTTATTGACAATTGCCAAGATATTTTAAGTCAAGTCTGGTCTGATAAAAAACACTTAGATAAAAAAGACAAGCGGTTAAAAACTTTGAAAGCTGCGGCAGCAATTGTTCGTGAAGATATTCAATCTTGCGTTTTCGATAATACTATGTACCCCCCACCAGGTAGAATGTTCGAGGATATAAATAACGATATTCCCGAATCATTGTCATATTTTTTGGAACAAGTCATTTTAAAAAACAAGCGTCATAATTTAGATCATCTAAAGTTAGTTTGTACGAATATTAGCCACTGCATCATGACTGCTGTTCGGCCTAGAACTACAGCTGGGTCTTTCAGTTTTTTTTCATCGGCGATTTGGTTCGAAACGTCTCATACAAATTTTCTCGTCTTTTGGTTTATGCGCATCTTACAGTGAAACAATGAACTATGAATCAGCAGCAGTTTTCAGTCGTCCACCTCATATTTTACCACCAGAAACAGGCACATTCATTCAATACGTTGCAGACAATGCTGACATTAATGTAAATACTTTGGACGGTAATAATACGCTTCATATAATGGGTATTATCCAAATTGTGACTCCCAAAGATTCAGTATTACAAGAAGAGCCGATGCCACGAGTAACTGAAGTTCTTTCAGCGAAAGATTTTGCAGCAAAGGCTCATGTACCTATACAGGTCTATCAAAACACTGGCGTGGTTGGGTACAGCAAAATAAATGTGCGAAACTTTGATTATGAAAGTGAATCTAAAGTATCTTTTTTAAAAAAAGTTGATGTGACATGGTTCTATGGCAAATACAAAAATTTCTCTCTACCTGGTTGGAATGGTTACATTGAATACGTGACAAGTAATATTATAGATTTTTCTAAGTCAAAAATTACATTTTTGCCATTTGTTCATCAACCAGCAAGTAATTACAATACAATATACACAACTTTACTTTGTGCTTTAGAGAATGCTAAACGTTATAGCCACAAAGTATGTATAATTACTTTTGATCAACCTCTGTATGCGAAAGCTCGCGAGATTGTATCTGCTGCACTTGAAGGATCTGAAGTATCGAAGATTATAATAAGACTAGGAGGATTTCATTTGCTTATGTCATTTTTTGGAGCAATCGGTTATATTATGCAAAGAAGTGGTTTAAAGGAAGTACTCGCTGAAGTTTATGCACCTAAGTCTTTAGAGAAAATGCTTAATGGCCATGCTTACGCGAGAGCAGTTCGAGCTCATACAATACTTCAACTCACTTTAGCATTAAGAATATTAAAAGAACTCGCTATTGATGATGTAATGGATGAAAATCTTATTATTACCGTTGAAAATATTCTAAATAACACTCTTTCATACTATGACATTGAAGAAGATGAGGAAATATGTGGAAAATTACTTGATCAGTTTAATAACAAATTAATTGAATATCAGAAACGAGGGCTAACCGCACAATTATGGGTACAATACTTTCGGATGGTGTCCATTGCAAAGGAGTTTATAAGAGCAGAGCGTATTGGAGATTGGCAAGCACATTTGAACTGCGTTAAAGAAATGCTGCCTTATTTCCATGCATCTGGGCATTTACCTTATGCTAAGTCTGCGCACTTATACTTACAAGACATGCTTCAATTGAACGAGGTAATGGATCCTAGTGTTTATCAAAGGTTTACAGAAGGATTTTTTACTGTTCGGCGTTCTGATAAACTTTGTTGTGGAACTTCAACAGATATGATTATTGAACAATCGATGATGAAATCTATGAAAACAGATGGGGGCATTTCTCGAGGAAGAAGTACGAAAGAAAGTGTGATAAGTAAATGGGTTTACAAAATGCATGCAATGAATACTGTGTGTGAGGGGTTGGAAGCTCTTGCTAATGTTCAAATGGACACAACAGATCAGCATGTAGATGCAAGTGATTCGCGGCGTAAAAAAGATGCTAAAGATATTGAAAAACTTCTTGACTGGTTTTCATCACACGATCCTTTTCCTAAAATTAACAAAATCGTATCTATTGCTTCTGGAGTTGTTGGTGACGATAAGATTAATTGCCATAAAGCTCGTGAAGTTGGGATTGCTTCCATGTCTAGAATGGCAGGTGAAAAATTTAATAATATAAAATTAAAACGCTCTGAAAAAGTACTCCCTCTTTTAGCTGCGAGTAGCACCGTGAAAGTTCACGAAGAAGAAGTAGCTATAGACCCTGTATTATTATTTCAACGCATGAGTATCACTAAAGCTTTTGAGGATGAGATTGAAAAATTTTTTGAGTATGAATTAGCCCCTTACCCCTTATCAGTCTTCGATGCAGCTGGAATGCGTAAAACAACAAAGTCAGCAATTTACGATTGCTTTCAATCAGTCAATACTGAGGTTGATCGTACAAACGCTACTTACATTATTGATGGAGGATACCTACTACATCACGTTGTGTGGGATCGAGAAGAAACCTTTAGCGTTATTTTTGATAAATATGTTCAGTATCTACGCAGACATTATGGGCTTACAGTGACGGTAGTATTTGACGGCTACAGTGACTCGACGAAGAATATTAAAGCTGCAGAACAACGTCGTCGAACTACAAAAACATCATCGGGTTCCGAGATTATCTTTGATGAATTTATGACAGTTCCAACGAATCAACAACAATTTTTCGCTAACATTAATAATAAATCTCGTTTCATTTCCATGTTAAGTGACAAATTAACAGCTGCGAATATTGCAGTGAAACAAGCTCAAAATGACGCAGATGCCCTCATAATTGAAACAGCAATAAAAAAATTTAATGCAACAAACACAACAATTGTAGTTGGTGAAGATGTTGATTTGTTAGTACTACTTACTGCAAGGACTCCAATGGATAAAATTATTTATTTTCTGAAACCTGGAAGGGCTCAACAGCGAACAGAAATATATTCTTCAAAAAGTTTATCTGCTTATCCCAAATGCCAAAACTATATTTTATTTTTACATGCGATAACCGGCTGCGACACTTCGTCAGCAATGTACAGAAGGGGCAAAACGTCAGTATTTAAATTATTCGAAAAAAAAAGATTTGACTGACTGCGCTAAAGTATTTACAGAAATTGATTCCACATCTCAAACAATAATTACGGAAGGAATTCGCTTTCTTCTTGCGGTTTATGGAGCTCCAAAAAAAATTACTTGCATTGATAAATACCGATACTTAACTTTTGTAAAAAATACGCGAAACAAGAAACAAGTACAACTATCATGTCTTCCTCCAACATCGGCATCTGCTATTCAACACTTGTATCGAGTATACTATCAAGTTCAAACATGGCTAGGCAATCAACTGAACCCCGAAGACTGGGGTTGGAAATTGATAGATAATACTCTGGAACCGATTCAAACTTTACTCCCACCTGCTCCAGAAAAACTCCTCAACACTATTTTTTGCAATTGCAAAAAAGGTTGTAGTGCCAAATGTGGCTGTAAAAAAGTCGGGTTGCTGTGTTCTCCAGCGTGTACCAATTGCCAAGGTCAGTCTTGCTCAAGTGTCCAGTTGAGTACAATAGAGGAAGATTCCTGTGATTTTAATGAAGAGACCAATGACTCAGCCACATTTGAACAATTTATGAACATCCAGCAAGAGGAAGAGGAAGAAGA
Organism: Rhagium mordax; assembly: GCA_963680705.1. Classification (NCBI taxonomy): domain Eukaryota; kingdom Metazoa; phylum Arthropoda; class Insecta; order Coleoptera; family Cerambycidae; genus Rhagium; species Rhagium mordax. The sequence continues at coordinate 50,426,286 of OY796660.1, read as the reverse complement.
AGAAATCGAAGAAGACATGACTGTTGAAGTAGACTTTCAAGAGTATGAATCTGATTAAAATATCTAAAGAAATCAAAACAATAGTTAACCCAATAATCAATAGCAATATCAATAATCAATATCAATAATAAGGTAATATCTAGAATTTGACGGGTATTGTTCCCTTAAATTAACCTAAAATTGTCATGACAGTTAGTGGAGTAGGCCTACAGGGGAAACCATGGTAAAAAAAACGCGCCGAATACACTACCTCACAGGTGGCGTGGAAATGTGTGCATATCATGTATAATGTGATTCTTAGAATCGCGATATCTCAGGAAAGGTAACTCTTAGGAAAAAAATCATGAAGACCATTTTTGTAGAGAATTTTAAGATCTACAACTTTGGTTTTTTTTGATAAAACTTACCGTTTTCGAGAAAAGTCCAAAAAACCTCAAATTTTGACCTTTGACCCCGAATAACTTTTGTAGCACACATAGGATCGATGGGGATTTTTAAAACTTTATTTGTAATGGTAAACCCCAGCTCTCCACCAATATTTGGCTCTCCGGGAATTTTTGTTATTTGACCACTATTTTTATGTCTAAATTGACCGGAGTATTATTAACTAGTTGGCAGTGGTTACAAATCGGATATACAGGGTGGTCCGGTATACATGGCGGAAACTTCAGGGAACGATAGAACATCGAAAAATAATATGAGTTTGCTTATAAACATAACCTTCTAAACGTACCGTTTTTGAGTTACAGGGTGTTGAAGTTTTGATTTTTTTTGCACAAAAAGTCACTCTTGTGATTTTTTCGTAAGATGCTATTAAATCTGTTATTTTTGTGATATTTTTCTTCCTAACTAGAGCTCAAAAATTGTTAATAAAATGTAATTATGTTAATAAATTTTTAATAATAATAATGCTACCAATTTTTTTTTAAACATTAATATCTTTACATGCTATTAACTCGAAAATGGTGCATCTTACGAAAAAATCACAAGAGTGACTTTTTGTGCAAAAAACATCAGAAAATTCAAAACAAAGAAAGAATTGGTGTCTAGGACCAGTGGCGTAGAAGTTCTGATAGGAAAAAGGGTCACAATGCCCCAGATCGACGCCACTGGTGATGTTCGCAAACTTTTCTAATGGTGAAATACTAGTGCTCTGTGAGATATTTCACATCACCAAATAGTTTTTTAATATTGTTGTTTGTTAGAGAGATATTTAAAAATATATTTAAAAAAATCAAAACTTCAACACCCTGTATCTCAAAAACGGTACGTTTAGAAGGTTATGTTTATAAGCAAAGTCATATTGTTTTTTGGTACTCTATTGTCCCCTGAAGTTTCCGCCATGGATACCGGACCACCCTGTATAGCTTAACGTCTGGAAAACATTTAAATGGGTCGAAAATATCCCGCAAACCACGGTTAAGCTATCTATCGCTAGGATTTCCAGAAAATAGACAACCGTTCTGGCTAGTGGAAAACAGACAAACGTCCACTAGTCTAATTTATAAAATTAATAAAGAACAAATAACTGACTCTAATGGCAATATGAAAACGGTCATATACACTTAACACAAAACAAATCAGAAATTACCGAATAAACACTTAGTTAAGATTATTGTTATTTCTTACCAATGACACAAAAAAGAAAGATGTTTATCGCACAAAGATTGAACAAAAAGTGAGTCCTAAAAGCTTCAGGATTTAGCACATCGGGTTCGGACCATCGCCTGAAGGGCTGTTGACTTGCGGGGGTTAGCTAAGTTAAAAGAATTGACCAATTGCAGTCCGCCCCGCCCCTGACTATCTTACTTAGAATTAGGGTGGAACCTGTGTACTCTGCCAAGCCGACCGACGTAATGGAAAGTTACTATCATAGGACAAGTGCCTTGTCCCCGTTAAATAAGTTTCCACACGCCTAATTAATTAGTTAACCTAATCATGAATACAATTCCTATAAACTATTTCTATATAGCACCTGCATTTGCGACTACGAGCGTAGGGAAACCCATGCTTACGATTCACTTATTATTATTGGGACAAAACCTAGCTCAGGTGTATATAGACTCTACCTAACTTACCTAACTTAATACCTACCTAACTTAATATTACTTACATCGTCGATAATGGAATGTTTTCTGAATTAATTACTCCAGTTATGTTAATCAATTTACTCCGTAGATAGAGATATAACCCCTGTTACATAAGTTTTGAGAAAAAGTTTGGCATTACTTTTCTGAAACTGAATAAAGTTTTATTGACACAACTTAATATATTTATAACATCAATTCTTACTCTACCAAAGTCAGTTAGTTTATTGCCGCTAAGGGTCCGTGTTCTTCAATAATTCGCAGTACATGTCTAACTGGTCTCATGAGGTTTTGGGCGTCATTTATAATAATTTCTCTTACTTTCCGAAAAATTCGCTCCAAAATTCCTGCTCGTTTTGGGCTTCCGAACCATTGTCGTAGACTTTCTGAGCCAATCGAGCCCAAAAAGTTTCGATTGGCCTGGCTTGGGGGACATTGGCACACACGAAATATTTCTTGCCTCCAATCAGTCAAGTGTAGCTCTGGCATAATGTGCTGATGCTAGATCCGACCAAAACATATAATTTCCATATCCGTGATGCTAGTTGGCGTTGCAAATTTGGAAACGAGGAGCAACCTTTCTTGTAGATTTTCCAATGGTATCTTTCATCATTTCATACTATTGCATTTTTTGGCATTTGCCCAACTAGTCACTTCTGCGAGTATCTAGCATGCATGCCATCGCGAAACAAACTGTCAACAATATGACATGTTTAACAAAATGGCAAAACCCCTAGCAACAGCAGAAGCCCCCGGAACTAATGGTCTCTCGGACGCTCGCTTAATATACCCCAAAACATGTGTTTGTAATTGCCTGAGTTCAGTACGGGTTTCTAAAGATCGTATTATTCGAAATGCTAGAAGTGCACGTTATAAATCAATCTGTACAGAGGGGTTTGGATTTGTTTCTGATTTATAAGTTTTTAAAGGAAGGAATAACACTTATAGTTGACTTGTCTATTATTTAACGGATGACCCTCTTGTTAACTTGACAAAAATATTCGAATTATGGCTAAAGTGTCTTTTCTGAGAAAGGCAAAAGGACTGCTATTTCTTTAATGGTAATTACAGCTTAAAAATGAAAAAAACTTTCATACTGGGTGATCTCTTTGCTGCGTACTGGCAACGAGTTGTACATTTGTTACAATGGGAACCGTTCGAAATACACAAAGGACTGCGACAGGAAGATGCGCTGGTGTGTCAGTTATTCAATATAGCCCTGGAGAAAATCATTAGAGATGCCAATCTTGAAACTAGGGGAGCAGTTTTCACTAAGTCAGTTCAGACTTTGGCATGTGCAGAAGATTTCGACATAATAACAAGAACACGGGAAGAAATGCAGAAAACTTAGCTGAGCTGAGACCATGGGACTACAGGCGCATAGTAACGGCCCATAGTTACTATGATCTATCCAGGTATTTCTCCAATTAGCGACTGTCACAACCAACAAAACTGAGAATATACAAGACCCTAGTAATCCCTGTACTGCTATACGGATCAGAGGTATGAGACTATCACAAAAGTCGACGAAAATTCTGGTTGGTACGTACTACTTCGAAGGAGTGTGTGGGCGTTACACATTCACTGAATACGGGTCAAATTCCAATATCACAATTTCGGCCGTAAACTTGTATGCCTCTAGAAGTGGGGGTCGTGAAGTCACAACTAATGTAGTCCATTAAATTATTTTGACAAGAAATCATTGGTGGGGTTGTACTTTTTTTTTTTTTTAATGGCATTGGATACAGAATCCATTAGCCAGCCGCTATTTGGGGGTCGTACTTATTTATTAAAAAAAAAAAATAATAATAAGAAATAAGTTGTTAATATTTTTTAATTATAAGAAAACAATTAATTGGTAAGGTTTTGAGAGAAGCAGAAAAAGGCTACATCATCGCCAAACTTGGAGAAGGGTGGTCTTAACAACGCATAGCATCTGTTTTGTGCTAATATTCTTCATCAAACTTATGACCTCTAGGACGGTAAACTCGCAGTTGACCATTGTAGCACGACTGAAATATTTTTTCGTCGGAAAAGACCACTCGCTCCCAGTTCCACTAACCAAGCCATAAACCCCTATTAATAATAATAACCAACATGGTTTAATGGTGGTAATGAGTTCTATTAGGTATATCAAATACTCACACAAATTTTACACAAATATAAATACGAGTATTATAAATTATATGATCCACCGTGTTAAGGGGTGAAATTCTCCTCCGAGGTCAAGAAATGCGTCAAGATATTCATCTGTTAAATTGAAGAAAGCTTCGATGGTCTTATCTGCCTTATTCCTACTGAAGCCATTCGTTTTTGCCATTTGTACCAACGACTGTTTGCCATTCAAATAAGGTACCATAAATCATGCGTAATTTTGTCTGTCATATGTGTACGCAAACATCCACAGTATGGCCTCTTCTAAACACGAAATGTAAAGCTGCCAAGAACCTGTTCGTGTGGCATATATACAAATATATTAATAATATATTAAAAGAAGTTCGATAAGATCCATTCAATATATCGAGAAACTGCGTAAATCAGAGGTTGTTGAATTTTTATTTAGAAATTTTAAAAACAAATTACTCCAAGTTCTGAAATCTTGGGTCTGCTTGATTCAAATTTTCGCCAGAAACATCTTGTCTTTGGTTACCTAAAACAGTTTAAATATTTTCAACTATTTTCTCTTGGTCCTCAGTCAAAGACGAATAAAAAGCATCAATTAAATTTGTAAGAAGAGCTTCATAAACTATTTTATAGTACCGCATGGCGCGGCTTTTTCTACTTAAAATGCCCGGCAGAGACCCTTTCGCAACTACAGTAGAAAAAATTGTTAAGTCCTTCAAATCAGCATCGCTGAATTTTATTCCAATAATAGCCAGAATAAAGAGCAATAGATGAAATCCACCTAGCATCAACACAACTCCCTCAAATTCACTGCCATTTCGCCACATAACATGCTTTAGCATAAAAGGCTTGATCAAAAACAGCCGTGATTTTTTAAATATTTAAGTTCTTTTTGGGCTTCAGTACCTACTTTAGCCGTGGCAAACTCGGTCGCAGGTGCGTCAAGAACGTCTGACTATGAATACAGAAACTACTTTGTGAATACAGACAATACATTGTGAATACTGAGAACGAAAATAAAAACATTACAAATATGTTGAAAATACGTTATGCATACAGAAATACAGGGAATGCATCATGAATACAGACCAAGTGTACGGGGTAGCTCCACATATTTTGACACCTACCTACAGCCATTATGTTTAGAGATGACAAAAGTGTGTGGAGACAAAAGTTGTAGATTTTGGTATTAAATATATTTGCCGAAAAAATATAAAACAAAAGAGCGTCGGAAAATAGAGAAATAGACACAATTTATGCTTTTTTTCAATGAAACGCCCTGTGTATTTTTGCATATTTTGAAAGATCATTTTTAGCTGATTCCAAAAATATATGTTGGCATTTGCTCGGGTTGTTTTTAAAAGAGTATGTCTCTTTGTGTAAAACAAACAGTTCACGTAGAATATAGGTTGCTATAAAGAAATTTACCATATAATTCTGATAATTTCTGACAGTTTACCACCAGATTTTTATGAGAAAACCCAAAATATTTTAAAACGAATTAATCGGATTTGGAAAAAAATTATCTTATTTGTGATTCTTGATGAATGACACTTACCTATAGAAATTATTATAAAAATATGAAAAAAGTGTAAAAACAAAAGATGTAGATTTACATGTGAAATATATTGGTAACTATTTCCCTTACATAAAATCTCAATATTTTGAAAATTTAAACCAATAAGAACAAACTTACAGAGACTATTTCCCTCACATTATAAGAACCAATGAAATAGCAAGATTTTGAAAATCTGGACCAATAAGAACAAACTTACAGCGATAATTGCATTGTAAGTGACAATTGTACAAAAAATTATCGCAAAAATTTTATTGTCAGTTGAATCAATATTTCGTGTCCTATGTTATGTTCTTGAAATAGTCTAACAAATATATTTCGTGCATTAATAATAATCTACAATTTTTATTTTTACACGTTTTTCATATCTCTAAAAATAAAGGCTGTAGGTAAGTTCAAAATATATGAAACTACCTTGTATTACAACTGATTACACGAATCTATAACCTCTCTTGTGTAAATATGTATTTAGTTAAGTGTGCCAAAAAATGTACCGATATCCAGTGATTTTTAAGAAAACCTTAAGCTTTAAAAGGGGGCATTGAATTGTTTAAGAAAAAAGTGAGTAACAAAATTACACCAATAGCAATACAAAAATAAAATCTAAGTTAAGTTTAAAAATAGTATAATAATCGAATTGGATTTCGGAAGCCAACCCCTCCCTTAAAAAAAAAAATACATCAATTGACCCGGTGGGACCAAAACAAGGGAACCTTTTTCTTATAGCGAAACTTAAAAAACTTATATACAGAGACAAACAAGAAATAATTGTTAATAATTAAAACGTAAAATATAATAATATTCATATAGAAAGGATATTAAAGAAAATTCGACCATCGTATCTCAACAATGTGGTAATTAATAATAATAAATTAATAAAATATGAACTTTTGATAAACTGTGAAAATAAGTATTTCTCTGGTTGAGTTAACATTTAAATTAGTGGGAAACCAAGGCAATACATAATCATTATTTATTAATGTACCAATCAATTGGTGAAGTAAAATTTCTTGTCAATATACAAAAAAAAACAACTCCGAAATCCAAAGTAAATATTGTTGTTGTTGTAAAAACAAAAAGTGTTGTTGAAAAATTACTAATTTTACATAATTATAGTATTTTGTTTAGAATGTTATTTTCTTTCAAATAATTAAAAAAATCGAAATTCCCTATGTACTGGGTTTGACATAGCAATGTTACCATTTTTAACGCAAAATTTATTTTGAACAAAACGTAATACATTTTTTATTCTTATCATAAATTGATCTACATATCTTTGGATTTTATGACTTAAAGATACAATCTTTCAAATTACCACAATTTTGTGTAATGCATGCTTGAAGACGTTTGATGCATTTCTCACTCGTTCAATATTATCTGCATTTCTGACAGATCTTCTGCTACCCATCCCATTCCTTTCTTGTTGTGAACTGACCCTTGATCGTTGCCATTTCCTGATCCATCTGCGAATAGTCAGTCGAGATGGTGCATCCCCTCTGCCTCTGTCTCCAAATTCCGTACGAAACGCACGTTGTACTGCAGTCATTGATTGCAAATTTGCAAACTCGACAAAAAAAATTTTTATTTGCAAAAGCCATAGTGATCGATTTTTTTTAACTGTCACTACTGACATATCAAATCCAAGGGTATGTAGATCAATTTATGATAAGAATTAAAAATGTATTACGTTTTGTTCAAAAGATATCTAGTGTTAAAAATATCCTGTAGTTTTAAAATGTAACTGGCTAGTATCCTACCTAAGACAGATATAAGATCAAAGAAAAACAGAGAACTTCCTATATAAACCCCCCTAGTTAGATTGTATCCAATTTTATGATATTTGTTTACAGATGGAAGTCAAAAAAACAGCCAATCAACTGCATGACATTATTAGGAATCGACACTCTCAGTAATATGAAATATCCTCAAGGAAACATATATGTCTTGCCTATAGAAAGAAGTTTCGCTAACTTTATGACATAAACATGCATGATTAAAGTGGAAGCCGTATCTTCATTTGGCTGATGATATAAAATATGTAGCCACGAACCGAATCATCCTATAAAAACTGAGTTGTAAATTGCTGTTTTGCGTCAATACCTTTATACATTTTTGTTTTAAATTTGCAGGCAGTCATTTAGTTCTAATAAATATATCTTAATGAATTATATTCAGCTACTTAAGTGTAATAGTAGGACCGCATAGGGCCACAAATAGGGGGTTCGTGGGATTAAATGATTAAAGAATGGCATCCATTTTATATGTTAGTATATGCATTTGTCAATAGAAAAACTTTTCTTGCCACCCCCAATTACGCGTCCCTCACCCTTAAAGATAGCAAGTTAGTTTTTTTAATGGACTGTCAATCTTTTACTAAGGAACATAAAAGGTTCTTAGCAATTTTTATTCCTAACAAAGTTATTCAAAAAAATAACTTTATTTGTCGATACCATTGTATTTATAATCGATTTTGTCTAATAAAACTCACTCGATCACAAAAATTGTTTAAATAAAATTCACTAAAGTTTTACCTATCTAACGGTATGATCAATTTTACCATTACGGCACTTGTGTACCTTAAAATCTCACTAAATTGGTTGAAAGTAGACCACGCGAAATGCATAAGGATCGCATCGGTCGCTTTTAGGGGAGGGCCCGGGCGTGATAGGTAGCCGAGTAATAGGAAACTTTGGCGCGTGCCCATTGTCTTATTGTCATAATTTATACATACCTACTATGGATATAAAGTTAGCAGGTCAACTGTTGCAAATCGGATTGAGTATAGCATAAACATTTGCCGCTTTTTAGCCGTTAATTAGCCGTGAAAGGGAAAATTTTGTTGCTATTATTTTTTAAAAATATGAGATGACCTGCTAACTTCATATGAAGTTAGCAGGTCTTCTATATAAAAAATTATTAAAAAAAATTTAGGTAGCTTAAAATTTGCCGTTTATTTGCCGTAGAACAATGGCTATAGGCAAAATATCGTAGGACTCGATATATAAATCGGGAAACTTATTTTCTCGATTGTAAATTCCCGAGAAGCAAAAAAGAAGGTTTGAGATAAACTTATACATTGAAAGAAATAAGCTAACGCATCTCGTTGATGAATCTTCAGAATTAGAGTTGGTCCGACTAAAATTTTGTTTAAATAATTGATTTTCAGTTCACCTGACTCTCAAATAATTGTCTCAACTCTGTCAATGCGAGATGCTCAAGACTATTCAAATATGCGCATCAGTTGATCCAACCAAATTCTGGTTAGGTCAACTAAAATATGTATGCGGCAATGCATGTGCGGCAAGTAACTTGAGAAAAAATATTAATGGCGATAAAAAATTTCCGAAAAAATGTTACTCTTCACGAATAAATCGAACAAGTCGAGCGACAAATTCCTAGGTAGAAAACGAGTCGAAAAAATAATATTTAATGCGGGGAACTCAGTTGCCTTGCCAAGGCCCGTGGATTTTTCTACCTATTTGCCGCTCGACTTGTTCAATTTATTCGTGAAGAATAACATTTTTTGAGAAATTGTTTATCGCATTAATAAACAAAAAATTTGGATTCCACGGACTGAGCTAGGCAACCGAGTTTCTCGCTTTGAATATTATTTTTTCGACTCGTCTTCTACCTAGGAATTTGCCGCTCGACTTGTTCGATTTATTCGTGAAGAATAAGGTAGTTGTCTCATGATTCGAACTCCATAAGATATCAATGAAAATTTGCCTATATCTTTTGGAAGTGAACTAAATCTCGAATTTCAATGCATTTTACTGTCCTAAATGAAAGTTACAGAGCTCCGAAGTTGATCTACTTATTTAACATGGCGGGCATGGGTGAAGGTACTTTGAATTAAAGCCTTGCCTTGAATTGACTCCCGAAGCTTGAAAATCCATCAGATTTTAACAAAAAACTGTGGAAATGTTAATGAAGTCACGAGAAAAATAATGCGTCGAAGAAAAACATGCTTGCCCATTTAGTTTTCGAGTTACAGCGTAATAAGCTCGGAATTCTCATGGTCAGAGAAACTTGAAACCTGCAGTTGGTAATGCTACCGCTTACGTGACTTAAGCGCGTAATACAAATTTGAGTAATGACACAAGTACACAAGTTTTTTTATTACGTTCAATATATAAGAGCTGCCTTCTTATCAAGAACACTTTGTTTGGCATAACATCCACGTTTATCACGTATTTTCGGCATTTTTTATGAACAAATTTAAATATCAAAAACAACTCTGAAATGTTGCGATGTTGACAACTGGCAGAAGTCAGAAAGTCAGAGCAGTGCTGACAATATTTTTTTTATCTACGTGTTACCTACAAGAGTCAATAGATGGCTCTCGCCTCATGAGGCAACTACCGGCAACCGAGTTTCTCGCTTTGAATATTATTTTTTCGACTCGTTTAACGATTTAACGTTTCGTGTACCGCTCTAAATTCGTGAGACACCGTCGCCGTATCCGAAAAGCTTTGTTTATTGTGTAAAAATAGTGACCGATAATTCAGTTTTTTTATTTCCGGGACATTACATGATGGAACTTTCGTTGCATTTTAATTATTCCAAGTGCGTGATTTGTCAAAATACAAAAAGGAATTTTATTTATGTTTAAAATGTAAAGCTCCGTTCAATGTAAAATCAATTTATTCGACAACAAACCGTTGCAATTTTGTAAATATACATACTCAACCTATACACCAGCTAACATTTTGAAAATGAAATGAAACTAAAGAAATATAATTAAATGTCATTTATTATTTACCTATGTGGTTTTTTATTATAATTTTTTACCTAGGTAGAGAAATACTACTTCTCATTAGAGGAATGGAGTAAATAATGGCGATTTCTCAGGTTAGTAGTAAAAAGTTTTTTACATTACTATTTTCTGATGAATCAAGTTTTACGAACTGTGGAGTAGTTAATCGGCACAACTTGCGTTATTGGTCTGTAGAAATTCCAAGGTGGTTGAAAGACAAAGATCATGGAGGGTGAATGTTTTTGTGGAATCGTTGGTAACATTTGTAAATACTTAGGACTTTTCTATATTGACGGTAATTTGACGGGAGAAAAATATACTTAAACCAGCAATTACCATAACTTCTTAAAGATGTATCATTACAAGAAAGGATTACCATGTGGATTCAACGACGACGCCGACGGTTGACCAGCACACTATGCAGTACTATGCACAAATTTCACGTGCAATGTTGGATCGTAATTATCCTAAGCGGTGAATTGAACGAGCTGGTCCAGTGCACTGGTCCACTCCTCCACCATTAAAATAATTATAGTCATTCGATCTCGCTTTTGAAAATGATGTAACTTTTTTTCTCTAAAATGCTTTATTTTCGAGCTATTTGCGACTGTCAACTTAAATACCCCACAATATACCATGTGTTTCACTTCTCTCATTCACACCCCTTCATTTTCCTTATTTACTTTCGGATCCATTTCCATTTTGGTCGATTGTAATACTCCACAAAATAGTTATTTTTACAATTTTTGAATAATTTTACTGCAAGCCAGTATCCTTCTGCGATCAAGAATAAATGCGAAATTTCGAAAAATAATATAAGGCATAATCGAAAAACGCTATTAAAAAAAGTTGCTCAGAATCACAAAAATTGAGGACTATTACGACCTATCCATCGCTCCTGCAAAAATTTCAAAATCAAAATATTTTGATACAAGTTTGGATTTCGACTAATTTTGTGATTCTGAACAACTTTTTTTAATAACTTTTTTCGATAAAATTATACCTAATATGATTTTTCGAATTTTTTAATTAATTATTGATTGCAGTAGGCTACTGGCTTACAGTAAAATTATTCAAAAATTATAAAAATAAACCTTTTATGGAGTAGCACAATTAACCAATATTGAAAATTAATCCGAAAATAAATAAGGATGATACAGGAGTGTGAATGTGAGAAGTGAAACACACTGTATATTACTATTATATATTTTTAAAGAAAATGTTAAAATTTGTAGTAAAATGAAATATATTACATGCAGAAATAAATTGCAAAAAGCACATGTCTATCTTAAAATGGATTTTTTCATTTTCATATTTAACGTGACCTAGGTTTAAGATTTAGGAATATCACCGATATCATCGAGGGAGCTACCCACACAACTTTGAACTTTGATATAAGCACTCTTTCGCAGCTTATAAAGTTCCATTGTAAGAGCTGTTTTAAAAGAGAAAAGTACGAATCGAAAAGCACTGGCAATATATCATAAGAAATTTTACCGGCAGCGTTAAGCAGGTTAAAGAGATTTTTTACTTTAATGAATAAAATATGTAAAATTGTTTGGTACATAAAATATAAATAAATATAAATACACCACATGTAATGACGACCCCCTTTATCCCAGAAGGCTCTAGAAGAGCCTTGTGCGGGAGGAGGCTACACATCTAATATCCGTGTATAATGGAAAAATCCCTCACAGTATTTTCCTTTGCCACGACCGGGAATCGAACCCAGGACTTTTGGGTGAGAGGCAGGTACGCTACCATCTCTACCATCATAGTCATATTAACATAACATAATTAATTACTTTAAAGAAGCGAATATTTCAAACATTTACCCACTATTTCAAATTAAGAGTCTGAAGAGGAAATTATTACTAGATAACACAGGTTTTAATATAATTTTATTCCTTAATAATAGGATAATATTGTGATTGTGGAAAAATTATATAACGTCTTCGAGTTTATGGAATCCAAAAAGAGATTCTTAAAGAAAATATGTTGGCCTGATACTGTTGATCTATACCGATTAACCTAGCATAAAAAATATACATTGATAACGTTATAAGAATTATGTGGATGAAGATCGTGGCTGTATGTAGGCCAATCTCCTTCTGACATTGGCCAACGCCATTAAGATGTTCAAAGGCAGCCAGTAAGTTTCGTAGTCTGTTGTCGTCTTGACCTATGTATGACTATTGGATAGACTAACTGGTATACATAAAAACTCTAGAACGATTTAGGATAGTTAAATATGGAACAGTTGTCATAAATTGAAAAATTTAAATCAAATTTAAATGGAAAGACACATTTTAACGTAATATATTTTAGTTTGTCTGAGCATTTTAACATGAAATTTTTTCCAAATATTTTAACTAAATTTAGTAGATATATACATAGATCTACTAAGTTCACAATTTAGAAGACAATGGCGCCTAGCTGATCATTAATTTATTATTAATTGTCAACTTTAAAACCGTTTCGTTTTACATCAAATTTTTGTGATTCTATAATTTATCTTAAACATAATTTTATTATAAGATAAACACATACATAACTAAAGGTAATGTAGCTATCCAATAAATAGCTCTTTATATACCTACACCTTTTGTCTTTTAAACTTGCCGTTATCCTCATCCTCCATTTACAAATAACTACGATATGAAACATATTCTCTAATTCTTCTGATGCTAGAGGAAATAAAACTGCTGCGATTAACTTTGCAGGAGTGGCTTCGCTACTGAGCAATGTATCTGCCCACTCAATCATCGTCGCTCTACATACACAGTTAACAAGACAGAACTACAAGTCAAGATAAGATAAGTAATTAACTGTGACAAGAGGTAACTGCTCACGGTTACTTGAAATGAATCGAGTGAATAATAAATATGGTTTTCTAAAAAATTGAATAGTTAACCTTGGTTGCAAATTGCAAGCAACTGTAAAACAATATATTTGTGTTTAGACCATAAGTAAGTTTGTGTCGAAGATTTGAACTATAAACAATTTAACATGTGAATTGTCTGTATGTTTATTTTAAGGAATACATTTTTTATTACGGTGAACTATCATACGCCATTCAGCGATATGCGAAAGAGAATTATAGTAATTTTGATTTTGGTTAGTAACAATTTAGTGTTCTTCGTTACTGGACAATATTTACATATATTTACACCCAGAACAAAACGTAAATATTTTTTTAGTATCTTTTCACCTTTTCACTACCTATATTGCTTCATAGTTATGCAAAAGTTAATTTTACAGTGATCACCAAAAATGTGTGTTGAATACTGTATGTTTTAAATTGAACTTAAAATATTTTACTGATGCTCGTGAAGGTCAAAAATACACTCACAGGCAAAATAATCGACTATACATCGTATAAACAATATGTGCTCGGAATATGTAGTGTAATTTTCGGCATCGAGGTACTTTTGTTATTATTGCAGATAGAAGCGAGACAAAATATGTACAATAGACCAACGAACATTTTTTATTAAAATAATTTTTTAATTCGCTGCCTAATTTAGGAGATATGATTTTTTTTAAATGAAGCGCATTGCTTTGGTCTACCGCGCGCGCGGTCTTGTATCTGTAGGCCATTTACACATGTCATGATTTCGAGGCAGGCACTGCTGTTATCATAATAGTTATTTTTGTATCTAGGGTGCGAAATACTACTTTGGTGATCGAAATCGTTCGAGATGACCAAAGAATTTCGCACACGAATTGCAAACAATATATTTTCTACAACGACTTTAATTTGATTAAACTATAACCGTAAAACGATATCTTGTATTATAATATTTAATGCAAATTAATTAAAATAAAATAGTAGCAGATGTCTTAGTTATAACTATGGAGACCAAAATGTTTGACAACAAACATTTTTCACTGACGTCTTCGATATTAGCTGCTTCCCTTTTACACAAAATCTCAGATTATTCTCACATTTTACGTCAGTATTCAGTTACCGGTACGTTTCTTTTATTTTTCACATGGAGATTATTTACCCCCACTACAGGGCCAACTGCACTAGCTCGGGAGTAAGATCACTTTACTCACTTCAGGTCTTAGTTAAAGATTGAGGTTAATGTTTGAGAATTTGTTTATTAAGTGTTAGCCAGATTAGAGAAAAATTATAAAAATAAGGCAATATATTAGTTATACCTATTCTGTAGTTATTACGTTATTACAACCTATACTTTTTCCTATATACGCTCATTTAGTGAAAACGTCATCTGACAGATAATTGGATGCAACATTACATGACTTATATGACGCGCACTAAATGTGCGTATTACGTTTTTCTCATTTTCTACTCACTTTGATCGTTTCTTTTATTCAAGTGACAAATGACGTAGTCAACTGAGATGAGTATCCTCACATCACATTTTACTCACACTCAGTTGTGTGCAAAAGGGAAGCGCCTATTATGAATGTTGAATATTGTGTTTTTTTTTTAAGTAAAATAATACTAATAATGGAAAGTCTCGAAAGTCATAGAATGTTTTGAAAATCATTTAAAAAATTCTACTTTCAGTTGATTCATTTCTTAAAACAATAAATATTTTTGAAATAGATGTTTGGTTAATTCTTGTGTATACATTAAAAATTATAAAAATCAAGCAATAATTAAATTTATAATAGGTATGTGACATGCAAAATATTTTCCTAGTGTGCAAAATATTGTGCGCACGGAGTCATAGTAATGCAAAAAAAATAATGTCAATGAAAAAATGTCTCATTTTAGACACTGACGTTAATGCGCAAACTTGATCTTTTTTGACAGTTGTAGAAAATAGTATATTATGTTACCCAGAAGTTTGCTCAGCCGAGGCGCAAGCATATTCTAAAATGATTAGGTAAGTGGACTAATTTTTTCCTTTTCGCGTCGTAACAAAATTTAAGAGCCAAATCAAACCAAGATTTTCTTATTTATTTTAACAACTGCTCAAAATGCTTAAATTTTGATTCAACACAAAAAGGAAAAAATTAGTCCACTTACCTAATCATTTTAGAGCATGTATTTGAATATTAAAATGAATTTATCTCGAAAACGGTGCCTCCGATCGAAGTTGCACAAGATTGCATTTCCTTTGTGAAAAACTCTGATAATTCATAATTTGAAGTCAAAACTCAAAAAAATTTACAAATAAAAAAGTTGCGGTAATTTTTACCCCCCACCCCTACTGTCACAGCTTGACCCACCCTTGGTAAACATTTTGATATTTACATCATTTTGTTAGGCTTAGAAAGTTTAGTGGGTGTGTAAAATTTCATTACTTTAACTTGAACAGTTTCGGAGATAATAAATAAAAACCGTCTTCAGGGGCCCACATTTAGGGGCCTGTAGCTCCCTAAGGGCCAAATTATTAATAAGCTGTTAAAGTCCATGATAAAGATATCTCCCTGTTAGTATAAAAATGGAAATTATAAATACCCTGTTAGAGGTAACTAGAAGATAAAATGTTGCTAACATGAACATTATTTAACAGCCGCTTCATCTGCCTGTTTGTATTTAATCTGCCAGATATATGTGAAACTTTAACCTATAACGTCAATTTTATGTCATCCATTGGACAAAGCTTGTTAATATTTCGGATTGTATTTATAATGGATATTCCAGGAAACGTTTCTTTATTGGATGTGAAAATTTTTTCCGATTCATCGGACTCTGACAGTGATCTAGAGGATTATGTAAATATTGTGTTCAGAAAACCTCGTACACTCCACCAAAGAGCGGATCATCTAAATTATTAGGACGATTTAGATTTTTTTAACAGATTTCGGCTCTCCAAGAACACCGTACAATTTTTGTTGAATGAAATAGAATTATCATTATCACTGAACACCAATGCCTACTGTAGGGACTATTGAAAAGGTTGGTACTAGGTACCAAAAATGAATATTGTCAACGAATTAATTAATAATTAATAAGACATAAAACATAGTTTTGTAACTTAGAAACGGACGCAATCAGGAAACGTCACAACAAAAATACGCTGTTGCCAAGTTGTGATGCAGATAGTATTCTAGCTAGGATATACCTCACTAAAGGATAGTAAACGGCAAGTTAATTTTAATATGATAATTAGAATTTGTTTTTAACAGAAGGATAAAATTTATCTATCCGCTAACAAACAGTCACTTTAACAGCCTATTAATAATTTGGCCCTTAGGAAGCACTTTGGTATAGAGGTAAGTTCGGACCAATCGATTTATTTTGACCTCGGGAATATGTGGTTTCTTTTTGATCGCTTACTTTTGAAACACCCCGTATACATCAAATCTATGTATCCACAACTCATTTATGTTTATTCTAGTAGCATAGTATAATATCATCACAAAAATGTCTGTATAAGTAGCTTGTATTATTACCTTTTTGTAATTCAAATTTGATAACTACATATCTATCTGCAATAATAACTAATTTGATGTGTAGAGTCCTAGGTTTTCGGTCATGTGGTAAAATATAAAAGTATTTTCTAACGTTTCGGTTTGCTATGTCGTTACTTTATTTTTAAGAAATAGGCCTACGGTTGTTAGAGCATTTGATGCACAAAGTGTATATTAATTTAAGCAAACCTACCTGTTAGAAAATTTGCCCTTGGTTTTGTATAGCAAAAATGCCGAGCTAGTCAATTATATTTTTTTATGGAGAAAGGGTGTGGGTTCGGAAAAATGGGCGCCAGATCAATAGATGATCGAGAAAAAGAAGATGAAAAATATTTTAGAACTATCACTTTAATCAAATAATCGTATATCTGTATATAGATATATCAGATACCTGTACAAAATATATCGGGTTCAAATTCCACACAATAAAAATATATGGTTAGTATCAATAACTATATTACAAACAGGTTAAAGTTATTAACTACATTACAAAAAAATTGAATGGTTAGTATCAAAACTATATTATATTAACTATATTACAAACCGATAACGGGTGTACTAAAATGGGTACGTTCAAAAATATTCAATTAAATGAGAATATCTTTAGTTTCCTAATGACGATAAGGAGTTGTACTAAAAATATGTACGGCAAAAGATATCGACATAATCAAGCGATATGTAAATGACACGGAACAGGTATTGCTTACAAACTAACAGATAATACAATTACATTAAAATTTTACTAGTAAATCACAATGATTACGCACATTAAAATTAGACATGTTTCAAGCTGTAACCGAAGTAGAGAGTTAAATTTAAAATCAGAAATATTTATCACAGTACTTTCAATCTTTTACCAAATCCTCACGAATAAAGATAGGGACTTATCTGAATATGTCCCTTTAGTTAATAAACACGCCGATGTTCACCCATTGCCAAACGTCTCTTTCTATCTAGTAATATTCCATAAAGAATCCCCGAATAATCCAAAAACTATCCAAAACCAATCCAGCTAAACTGCAGTGATCCCAAATTAAATATTCCAGACTTCCAGATCAATCCAGTTTTGTAAAGGTAACCACACAGTGTTTGATAAAAACGGTCTTATGGCAACCAAGATGAATGTAGATATAAACTTCAAGAACATACCATTAGCACGTGAAAGACGGGAAAAAGTGATAAAAAATGCTGATAGTTTTTCATGCCATGTACTTGAAATTATCAAACTCGGACCTTAATCCATAACCTTCTAAATAAGCCATACCAATTGAGGTACACCAAAAGTGATGTCTTTATAGCTACTTGTGGCGTCATTTATTCGAACATGTTGCTGTCTTCCAATAAGGTAAGTCTGGAATAATCTGTGGCATATTTCTCTTATTCCGATATTGTTTAATTTTTGCAGGAGTCTTGTGTGGGAAACAGTATCGAATGCTTTTTGAATGTCAACGAATATGCACAGAGATTTATTTTTTTTTGTCTAGGCTTTTGTAATATGTTTTGTGCTAATATATTTATTGCGTCTTGTGTATGTTTTCTTTCCCTGAATCCAAATTGCTGTTCTGACAATAAATGATTTTTTGTTAGATATACTAGATATAATAGGGTTTTATATACCTCCGTTAATTTTTTATAACGCCTCAAAACTCCTTAATCGGTTTTGCCGCACCCGTATAAATAAATGAAAATAAAAATAATGATGTTTCACAGACGCTTTGGAAACTCAATTTGTTTCCTTTTTCAATGATAAAGGCCGCTTTACAGTCGGCAATTTTTCTTGCATGCAATTTTTCTTACTGCAAGATGCTCCCTGCTATAAATGTCGTCTCTGTTTTACAGTCAGCCATTTTTATTTTTGAAATTTTTATTGCGTCATGGGTGCCAACCAAACAAATTTCACTGCATAAACCATCAGTTTATATAGTACTTACTTGCTACATGAACTATTCATTTTAAATTATAATAAATTCACAATAGAAAATTAGACACTTCTCGACACTTATTTACTTTGGATTTTGACTGAACAGGTTGCAGGGAATTTATAAGGGGTTGGCAATATGAAAATTATTTAAAAAATCACCAACATTTCCAAGCAAGTCCAATAAAAATAGATCCGGAGCCATTTGCTGCAAGTGCAAGAATAATTGCATGCAAGAAAAATTGCCGGCTGTAAATGGCCTTAGGTATTTTTTGGTTTGTATAATTCGTAAAATTACTATTGTGTAATTTTACGAATTATACAAACCACCACCAAACCACCAAACACTTTCTGAAAAACCGTAAAATACCCTATTGGGTATTGGGGGAGTAGTGAGATGAATTTATTCTCTCAGTTTTAAAAGATCCTTAACATGTAAATTTTTCACGTTCAGTGGCCACAGCGCAACGGTGCCACTAAACCGCTAATTTTTAATATACCGAAAAACCAAAAGTTACACAATAAGCTCACGCCTTCATTTTAATACAAAATTTATTAGCATCAGTACAATCTCTGTTGGGGGTGCATCCACATAAAAACATAAAACACACCACAGAAATTAGACAACCCCCAAATCCAAAGCCAAAGGCTGTCCGGAAGGGGGCTACACATTTGAGAAAACGCAGACAAACATCCATACCCACCGACATTGCCATTTGCCGGTGCCCGGTCTCGAATCAGGACTCGATAGGCAGTGTAGCCAGAGCCATGTCTGTCACTCACGCTTTAGCCCACTACGCCACCTTATATAACTTTACTCTAAAGACAAGGTTTCTTAGTATTAATTAATTGGCTGTGAAAACCAGCTCACTTTATCTGTATATTTTTGCCACTAAGCTTGTGTGCAAAATTGCTCCGTCTAGACCAATTATTTAATCATGCAACAGGCAGAGTTTCATTAACTCTTATTTATTGGGCAAAGCCACTGTTATATTCAGCAATTATATAAAGATTTATATTTGTTAATGGAAATCTCCAATAATTTCTTTTATTTTCAAGATAATTCAGCACTTCAAAATTTATCTTTGTAGCATTTTTATATTGACTGAATTTAATATCAAATTTAAAATCAGATATTTTATACCTATACAAAATGTTAAAAAAAAATTGCTACACACATGCCTTTTCTATGGTGCTAAAAATATGTGTATGAACATAATATTGTTACTGCACCACCCAACTAGACAACAAGACTATAATTAATTATGAGAATTATCTAAAAATGTCAATTGTTTGGTAAATTAAGTAAATTAGGCATACACATTATTGCGCGACAAATAAATTACTATTGTGTAATTTTACGAATTATAAAGGGTGATTCAAGTAGAGCTTCCAGATGATATAGATCAATATTTTCAAGACATCAAGTTATCTGTGAACGTCAAACTGCCTTTTGTAATCTATAAACATAAACAATATTAGTTATGGTGCCATGCACGACAGAACAACGCGTTAAAATGATCCAAGCCTATTATGAAAATGGGTGAACAAGAAAAAATGCATTCCGTGAATATTTCGGTATTCAAAATCGAATTTTGCAGCGCATAATTACAAATTTGGTCCAGAAATTCTAGCAAACTGGATCCGTAGCTAATGTCAAACTACTTCAACGTACGCATAGAAGTCGCTCGTTAGTCAAAGTGTAACCGAAGAACCCGGCATATCGATTCTTCATCGATCACAAATGGATCTTACGTACTCCACTACGCAACGAACTATGGCCAAGGATTTACACTTACTTCATTACAAAATGCAAATAACACAAGAACTGAAGTCTAGAGATCATTTACAGTTCTGTGTGTTTGCCGAATGGATGCATGAACAAGGAAACGAATTTTCGCACAAAATCATTTTTAGTGGTGAGGCGCATATTACTCCTTTGGATTTCTTTCTTTGGGGTTATTAGAAGAGTAGAGTCTACAGGAACAAATCAAACACCATTACAGAGCTGAAACAGGAGATTCGAAGCGAAATAGCCGACATTGAGTCTGTGATGTGCCGCAATACAATCTTAAATTTTGACAAACGAATTAGGTCATGTCTTAGGAGCAGAAGCGGTCATTTAAACGATATTATCTGTCATGTGTAATTGTAATAAATCAATCTAAAATACCGAATACAAAATACTTGATATTTGGAAAAATTTCCGTGTTTTCTTTAATAAGTTCATATGGAAACCCAAACTGAATCACCCTTTACAAACCACCACCAAACCACCAGACACTTTCTGAAAAACCGTAAAATACCCTACTGGGTATTTTACACCTTCTAAAAGACCGTAAAATACCCTATTGGGTATTTTACGGTTTTTCAGAAATTGTCTTAAATAGTTTATATGGTAGTAATGATCCACCTGAATATTTATTTTTCTTAAAAGAAATCAGTAAATAGTCTAAAACGGCATTTTCACCTTCAATTTTTAAATTTTGTGCGAAAACGCTAACCGCCATGATCTGTTTGGGCGTGACGTCACTATTATAGTAAACACATGCAGGCAGATACGCTTTATAGATATTGTAATTAATTTTCTGTTTAAATTGCCTAATAATGAGTTGTAATCTCTATCAGTGGTGTGTGGTGCCGAATTGCAAAAGTACAAGTATAAAAATACCAGAAAAGTTGTTTATTAAAGTACCGAATTTACCGAGTTACAATGAGAAACATTAATTTTGTTTAAACTTGTAAGAGGGCAGACCTATTAAATCCAAAATTACTATCGAAAAGAAGTGTAAGTACTGTAATTTTGTAAAGATCATTTCGATGTAAGTACAATGCACTTATATCTTGTATCTTGTATCAATGAATAGAAATAAAAAATCGAAAGGGAATTATTGTCATAAAATGTCAGTGTTCGTCAATTAGAGGTTATATGTTAAAGTTTGTAAATAATGTTCCAAAAAAACTGTAAATCAATGAAAAAAAAAAAATTTTTGTATGTTTAAGTTGAAAAATAATATTTATTTATTTTTTATTTATTTATTTATTGGAGGTTTATATTGAATATAAAATAATAGGTTCAGTTAAAAGAATCCGAATAAAACCAAATTGCAAATCATCGAGATTCGATTGATTGTCAAACTGTAGGAAACGTGTAGTTAACCTTTTATAATCTGTGTGTCTAGTTTACTATAATAGTTACGTCATCATGGCGGCTAACGTTTCAGTATAGACTAATATCTCAATTCTTAAAACTTAAATATTAAATTAATATTGTATTTTTCAATCAATAAAAACCAATATCTTCCTCCATGCGCAGGCCATCGTATTTTGATTATTCCACAATAAATTTTTCATAATGTAAAATACCCTATTTAAAATGTTTACTTCATAACCATAAATACTTACTACGCTCACAGAAAAGTTGAAATTAGATATATTTAAGTTTTTCTTCCACATTGTACAACAATATACAGCATAGTTATAATATAATATATAATATACGTTGAATGAAAATCGCCCTCTATTGATAGTACGCAGTATGTAACTGTCTTTTCTAGTACATGCTATTGATGGGAAGAAAAAATACTGATGAAAGAAACTGAGGTGGCAAATAATTCAACGATCTTTCATAGTCGTTATCGAGCTTGAGCTTCGTTCGATTTTGGATTGTATTCTAATGTTATCTTAGATGCAAATATGGTGTGATTGATATTCCAAATCAGGGCTTTTGTGCTTTACATAGATTAGCTGTTGTAGTAAAGTGGCAATTAGCTCTATATAGAAAGCCAAATTTCCTTTTAACAGACCTAGCTATGTATGCTATGTATTAACATCCGCGTACAGTGCGGCATAGAGCATTTATTTAGAGCCGGATCTGGCATGGTAATTTTTTATCCATTTTTTTAAGCTTTTCTGGGAACATACTGGACTGTGTTTTAAAAGGATCGAAGTCTACCGGATTATTTGAGTCCCATTCCCATTTTGGCCAAATCGAAATTTATGTAGTTGATCTGTCTACGTTCGTGTAGAATTCAGCTACACCGGAATCGATACAGAATGTTTCTAATAAAATCATCAATTACAGAGAGTAAATCTAATATCTGTAGGCACAATTGAACATTGGAATAATTGGAACGTTATCATAGGTTCCGTTGATTTATTTCAGATTTTTCAAAAATGCACCTAATTGCATCGTATCAGAATACTATTTCTGGCATTAAAATGTCAATGTACGCTATTTCCGGTTACTTAAAAGTATAGTGTTGATTTCGATGAAATTATATTCGCAATGAGATGACGTCATTGTTGAGCCGTCTATTTTTGTTATATGTGGAAAGATGCTTGCTGTATGTGAAATTCCGTCTAATTGCTTTGGTGAGAAATGTTGGTTTCCGTTGGGGAATAATACTAGTTTATTTTTACTCCGATGTTAAAGTTCACCTTATTGAATATAATTTTATTTCATCCCGTCCGGAAAGTACAACAGTACAGTATTCATATGCGGCCGGAAAATGAGACATTACGGTATCAGAGCCGGTAAAGTACCGGAAACCACCGGAAACTTATTACGAACCAATCACAAACTGTTATTATACCTTCTGACAGTTGTTTTGACATATATAAATCAACCGTAAATTAAAAATAATGTGTCAAATGTCAAATGGCATAAGAAAATAACCAAGTGTCAAATTATACAAATATACTAATATACAAGAAATGACGGGATGAAATAAAATATCATTCGACACACGTCCGTAAGGTGTTGTTCCAGCCTCGTTTAGATATTCTAGACTCGGCTCCTGACGTCGCCTCGTCCATAATATCTACTCGACTGTAACAAGTCACCTTCCGGACTTGTGACGAAAATTACTATTGTTCTTCCACTTGGCCTTAAAAACAGATACTTCTTTGACTTGTTTTAAATTTATTTGTCGCGCAATAATGTGTATGCCTAATTTACTTAATTTACCAAACAATTGACATTTTTAGATAATTCTCATAATTAATTATAGTCTTGTTGTCTAGTTGGGTGGTGCAGTAACAATATTATGTTCATATACATATTTTTGGCACCATAGAAAAGGCATGTGTGTAGCAATTTTTTCTTAACATTTTGTATAGGTATAAAATATCTGATTTTAAATTTGATATTAAATTCAGTCAATATAAAAATGCTACAAAGATAAATTTTGAAGTGCTAAAAGCTAAAAGAAATTATTGGAGATTTCCATTAACAAATATAACTCTTTATATAATTGCTGAATATAACAGAGGCTTTGCCCAATAAATAAGAGTTAATGAAACTCTGCCTGTTGCATGATTAAAGAATTGGTCTAGACGGAGCAATTTTGCACACAAGCTTAGTGGCAAAAATATACAGATAAAGTGAGCTGGTTTTCACAGCCAATTAATTAATACTAAGAAACCTTGTCTTTAGAGTAAAGTTATAAAAGGTGTGGATGCACCCCAACAGAGATTGTACTGATGCTAATAAATTTTGTATTAAAATGAAGGCGTGAGCTTATTGTGTAACTTTTGGTTTTTCGGTGTATTAAAAATTAGCGGTTTAGTGGCACTGTTGCGCTGTGGCCACTGAACGTGAAAAATTTACATGTTAAGGATCTTTTAAAACTGTGAAAATAAATTCATCTCACTACTTTATTACAGACAATGTTGTCGAGGTAAATTTTGCGTTTTATACATATTTTTTAATATAAAATGGAAGGGGAATGCATAATTTTAAATGTGAATACTAAAATAAGTTGCATGTTCCCCTCTTAGATATGGGTATATAATAAATATATAATGTATAGGTAGTTATACATATTAAGTCTCGTATTAAGTATATATTGCAATGTTATTCACTAACGTACCATATAAAATGACTTAATTAGAAATACCATGTAAAAATCAAATTTGAAATGAAAATTAAATTCTTAAAACATAAATAAATAAAAATATTACCACCCTGTACAAGAATACTTACAGTAAAGTCAAAAAGAATATTATAAAATAACTCTGGATCATCCTCGAACAGGAGAAAGTTAGCCACCACAAAATAAACTCATCATGGACTCAACGCAGCAAAAACCTCCTACGTTGGAACGTTGTAGATCCTAAAAAAGTAAACTATCAGTAAAATTTACAAAGTATTATCACAAAAAACAAACAAAGGATAGAAAACTACAAGATAAACATGAAATATGCTAATTTAGACTGAAAAATTGTACAATATGTCAACAAAAGCACAAAAAACTTGTAAAAATATGACTTGTCACATGTGTAATTAAAGTTTAAGGAAATATTAGTAAGAAAACTGTGTAAATAGATAATAAGTAACTAAAATAGACTTGATATAGTGAAAATTCAGTTCCTAAAATAAAGTGCATAAGTGAAAGAAAAATAAATTAAAAAAGTGTGATGGTAGAACGGTAGATCAAAATTCATCCCAACGTAATACTATGAAATGGACATCCAAACGTAGCAAATAAATTAAAGAACGGGAAAACAAGCAAGAAACCTGAAAAAGAATCAAGATAAAAGGGAAATTTCAAAAATAAACTGAAAAATACAATACAGAAAATGACAGTTGGCTATGATTTGACATAAATATTGCAAATTTACAAGAAAATTTAACTTACCTGGCAACGAACAAAAGCAGGAGAGTTGTTGATTCGATAATTTGAGGCATCCTCACGCCAGTTTTAGCTCCTGAAATATTAGAAAAATTACCAGAAAATCGCTGAAATATTGAGAACAATAATATTCAGAAGTGTGCAGAGGTTAAGTTACACAGAATATCACAGAGACCAAGCCACAGGAGAGGCATGAAGTAAGAAAAATACGTAAAAACCCAGGTACTTACCATAAGCTATCTTAAATTGGAAGCTGGAAATTTTCACAGCCGGCTACCAGTAATTTAAGTGCATAAATATAAAACAGCACTGAGGTCAACGACCAAATTTCATGTACTGTCAAAAATAAAAAAGACATTGCGAATCCCACGGGGAATTTCGGTATTAAACCAAACGTTAACGAACTTTTTTAAATTTAAGAATAGGTTTAGTAAGTAATTCATACTGTTTATGTTAAAAGTTTTGACTATCAAGTTTAAATATTAATTTAAGAATTTGTTTGAGAGACAGTAAGTCAAATATTGTAAACTGTGTTTGTTATAATAAATCCA
Source organism: Rhagium mordax (assembly GCA_963680705.1). Lineage (NCBI taxonomy): Eukaryota > Metazoa > Arthropoda > Insecta > Coleoptera > Cerambycidae > Rhagium > Rhagium mordax. The sequence goes on along the minus strand of OY796660.1, from coordinate 50,400,243 downwards.
ATATTGTGCCGACATCTGTTATATCTAATGAGAACTAAAGTAGCATAATTCAAAGAATCTGACTATAAAATCCTTTAAAGGCCGCAACCCTAAGTACAGCCTAAGATATGTGAGTAGACAACTAATAAGACATAAATTTCTTGAAATCATATATTTACAATTTGACAAAGTTTTAATAATAAAATTATAACTCAAATATAAAATAAATCACTAGAAAAGCCAAGGGAGGTAAGTTTTTCCTGGTCGAACTTCATCTAGAGTACTAAAAAAGAGAAACAGGGTTTAAAACCAAGAACCCAAGTAAGCATTCTTGTAAAATAAAAAAAAAACACATGGTATTTGTAATTAAAATCAATTAATTAGTATTATAAAGTGCTATAAGGTGTCTGAAAGATTTGCAGTATAAGTAGATTAAAGTGTGGTAAGTAAAATAAAAGAATTTTCCAAAAATAATTAAATAATAAAATATTCTGAATAAAAAACTATTTACATTTCATAAAAAGCATAAATAAATAGGCGATCCCACCTGAGAATATGAGCAAACATGCAAATTAAAAACGTGCAATAATAAAATTGAAACAAAGCATTCTAAAATAAAATAAAATAATTTTTTTTAAAACCCACAACCGAAATATTCAAAGTAGAAACTCAAATAAAATCATAATGATATAGGCCCATCAACCGTGACTGGCAAAATAAAATATCATAACAATATATATATACGAACAAGTTTTAATAGTCGCAGTAGGGCACTGCTGCTGGTGACTATATATTATTTACGATTTGCAACAACTAACTCAATTCTGATGGTGAAGGTTAACAAGCATATACCAATAAATAAAGAGAAAACATTTTTTTCAAATAATCAATATTTCTTTAGAATTGGCATGTCGATATTTCTTTATTGGTATATTCAGGATTCATACAGGACTACAAATATACTAATATAGTAAATTCCAGAACATCCCTATACCTATTATTATTATTAATAAAACTTATTGTTATAATTTTTCCTTTGTTTAAAAATACTTAACAATAATAATAAATAGATATTTATGTTGAAATCTTTATTTGAAAGGAAAACTGTTTAAGTACAAACGTATTTATTGAAAAACAGTTTGACAAGTAAACAAGTTCTAATAATCAAAAACAAAAACGTATTTCATTTTTATATCACTATGGCAAATTACAATTTCTAACACTCCCACTTAATTTGTTCATAGTCTTTACATTAAGTAGGTTTCTAAATTTCTTAAATTTCTCCGGTCCTAGAGTTTTTGTCAACACATCTGCTATTTGATCCTCTGTATTTAGATATTCTATGTTCATTAAGTGTTCTTGATATTTCTGTCTAATATAATGATATTTAACATCAATATGTTTTGTACGTTTATGAAATTCTGGATTTCTTATTAGTCGTATAGCACTTTGATTATCTACAAATAAAGTTGGCATTTGTACTTCAGTGACAGATGACAGTTCTGTCACCAAACGCAATAACCACTCTAATTCTGTAACTGCCATGCTAGCTGCAACATATTCCGCCTCAGTTGTTGATAGACTTACGGACTTTTGTTTTCTGGAACACCAGGTGATTGTATCTGAACCAAGTTTAAATACAAATCCTGTGTAAGATTTCCTGTCATTGCAGTCACTTGCAAAATCTGCATCGCTAAAACCTTGTAAGTGATTATCTTTGCCTTGAAATAGAAGTCCATAATTCACAGTTCCTTTTAAGTATTTAAAAATCCTCTTTACAGCATTCCAATGCATTCGTAGAGGTTTTCTAAATATTGACTGACAAAACTCACAGCAAAAGTAATATCTGGCCTAGTAGCTACTGAGATATACATTAAACTTCCAACTGCTTCTCTGTATGGAACCTTGTCTCCCACTGATTCTGTATTACTTGTATATGTTCCTTTAAATGTTGCTTCATCAATCGGGGTTAACACAGGTTTCGAGTCTAACATATGAAATTTCTTTAAAATGTTTGTAATGTAACCAGTTTGGTGCAATAATATCATATTTTCATTACCGAAATGAACTTCCAAACCAAGATAATCGCTTAATTCTCCAGTTTTCATTTCAAATTCTTCTTTTAAATAATTTAATAAATCATCAATGTCATTTTGACAAGCTGCAGCAACCAAACCATCGTCGACATAAATCGCTAGAATTATCTTTCTGTCATTTTTATTACTAAAGAATACACAATGATCAGATTCACTCATTTTGAAACCATATTCTTTTAGAACATTTTTGAACCTTTCATTCCAGCAACGAGGTGCTTGTTTTAAACCATATAAACTTTTGTTTAGTTTACATACATTCTCAGTTCCGTCTTCATAGCCAACTGGTTGATCCATAAAAATATCCTCCTCTAAATAACCATATAAAAATGCAGTTTTTACATCAAATTGTGTAAGAATGAGTTCTTCTTTAACAGCAATTGATAATATTGTACGAATTGATTCAAATCTTACAACAGGACTAAATACTTCACGATAGTCAATGTCGTAGTTTTGATAATATCCTTTTATAACCAACCTGGCTTTGAATAGGTCAATTTCTCCATTTGCTTTCTTTTTTATTTTGAACACCCATCGGTTTGGTATTGTTTTCTTGTCTGATGGTAAACTTGTTAATGTCCAAGTATGGTTTCTAAGAAGTGAATCCATTTCTTCTTCCATAGCTTTCTTCCAGTGTTTCGCATCTTTGCTTAAAATAGCTTCTTGATACGTAATAGGTTCACAACTCTGAGCTAAAAGTGCAATTGATTCTGCTAAATATCCGAAATTGTCTTTTGCTTGTATTAATTGTCTATTTCTTAAATTATATCTACAATTCTCTTTATATTCTTCCTCATTAACTTCTGATTCATTCACTGACATTTCAGGTTCATCTTGTTGCTTCTTTTCTTCAGCATTGTTATCATAATTTTGATCATGTTCATTTTCAATAGGTACAAATCCTTCTTCTGGCTCATTTTCATGACAATGTCTTTCTTCATTTACTATTTCAACATCTGCAAGTTCGTTTTTGAAAACTATATCTCTGCTCATTTCTACTTTCTTTTCATTAGGATACCATATCCTATATCCTTTAACATTCTCTAGATATCCCACAAAAATTCCTTTTTTGATTTTAGCATCCCACTTTCTTCTCTTTTGCTTCGGTACATGAACAAAGGCTTCTGTCCCAAACACTTTGAAGTAACTAATTTTTGCTTCTTTACCATACCATAGTTGAAAAGATGTTTTATTGTTTATTGAACTAGTACCACTTCGATTTAAAACATAAACCACTGTATTTACAGCCTCTGCCCATAGTTTTAATGGAAGATTCTTAGCATGAATCAACGTTCTTGCGGCTTCAACAATTGTCCTTATCTCTCTTTCAGCGGTTCCATTTTGTTCTGGGGTATATGGTACAGATTTTTGATGATGTATTCCAAACTGTTTTAAAATATTCTGAACTGTAGAATTTGTAAATTCCAATCCATTATCTGACCGAAATATTTTGACATCAAAACCAGTGTCACTTCTGACATATCTAAAATATTCCTGCAATCTGTTTGCTACTTCAGATTTATTCTTCAGAAAATATACAGTTCTATAATGTGAAAAGTCATCTTTGAGTATCAAGAAATAATAGGATCCTCCCACTGAAACAGTCTGCATAGGTCCACATAAATCTGCATGAATAATTTCTCCACATTTTTCAGTTTTTGTTGAACTGGATGAAAACGGTTTACGACTTTGTTTTCCATATACACAGGCACTGCACAGTATATCTTCTTTTTCATGAGCAGATAATTTAATATTCACGCTGTGCAATATTTTACGAACTTGATAAACATTTTGATGTACTAATCTTTCATGCCATAGTTGAATAGAATTTTCAGTAGCAATATTGGCTTGACATTCTATTTTATTAATTTTAATTAATAACTGGTACAATCTATTTCGCCTGATTCCTTCTGCAACTACTCGTCCTTCTTTAAGAAGTTTACATATTTTGTTGTCTGCAAATAAGTTGTACCCTTTATCTAATGCAGTACCAGTTGAAAATAAATTTAGTTCCATATCAGGAACATAAAGAACATCTTTTAGATATTTTTCATTCCATTCATTATTAACCAAAGCTAGTACCCTTATATCACCTTTTCCATAAGCTGGAAGTTTTGTCCCATTTCCAATTCTTACGAATCTGGGGCTTGTCAATTCGGTATAATTTATAAACCATTCAATATGATTTGTCATATGATCACTAGCTCCTGAATCTAAGTACCATACATTTTTATCAGCTTCTTCCATTAATTCGGTTTGTCCAATGAAAGCGTCCACTTTGCTGTTAGCTGCTATTACTAAATTACCTTCAGCTTCATTTTTCCTCAATTTACATTCATTTTTTCAGTGTCCTTCCTTTTGACAGTAAAAACATTTCCCTGGTTTCCGACCTTTTCCGTTTTTATGCCAATTTTGAAATTTCTTTCCTTTCTTTGCCACCATAGCTTCTGTTGTATCACATGAAAACTGAATACCAAGTCTTGCTTCTTCTATTAATAATCGTGACGTCAAATTGCTTAGAGTTCTTTTTTCTTCTGGAGTAGACTCCCACGCACTATAAAAATGATTATACGACGAAGGCAGTGTCATCAATATTTTGGTGATCATCATGGAATTTGAGATGGGATCACCTAACTGTTTCAATTGTTGTCCCAGCTCTTCTAATTTTGAAATATGTGACGCAATATTATCATTAGAATCCATAACATACTTATAAAATTTCTGTTGTACTAAGTGTATGCTTGATTCTGATTTCTGTTCATAAATACTGTGCAACTTATTCCACATATCTGCTGCAGTATCACAAACCATTATATGTAATAAAGGCTGTTGTCCTATAGTTGAAACTAATACTTTCTGTGCCTTATTATCTGCTTTTTCCCATTTGTGAAAACGTTCTTCAAATGCTTTTCTTTCTTCATTAGTTTCCTCGGCCAATACAGGTTTCTGAACCTCTCCACTTACAACACCATATAACTCATTTGCTTTTAAATGAACCTTAATAATGAACTTCCATTGTGCCCAATTATTAGCTCCTAACTTTTCTACCTTTAAAAGTTCACTGTCCATTGGTTTACAATAGTATTCCCTTCCTTTCAAATACCTACTAGGCGAACTGGGCCCATAACCTGTTGAAATCTTTATTTGAAAGGAAAACTGTTTAAGTACAAACGTATTTATTGAAAAACAGTTTGACAAGTAAACAAGTTCTAATAATCAAAAACAAAAACGTATTTCATTTTTATATCACTATGGCAAATTACAATTTCTAACAATTTATGTATCAAGGCATTAAAGTTCAACTTTTTATCATGAATGTGGAGTTTAGTAAATAAACCACATGAGTGATAAAAAGGAACTTTAGCCGAGGTGCATATTAAGTTTCTTTTTTAATCCAGAAACTGCGAAATTAAGCTTAATTAACTATATTTTTGAAATAATTTTTTCTACTCGCATCTTTAAAATGCCATTTATCGTATATGATTCCATGACGTTATACTCTAGACGGCGATCAGATAGAAGTAGACTCCTCCCCAAAAATGCCCGCAACATTTGAATGGAATTTCTCTATCGGTCGAATTTATCGAACCCGAATTACAAAGCAACCACTAGATTTGACAAAGGCCGACTCTACAATACTGGCGCCACACATTAATAAAAGTTTTATGTATTTAGTTTCTATATTAGTTTTTGTGTAGGTACGTATAAGTATATATTTTATTTATTTATAAGTATATGTTTTGTGTATTAAGTATTAAGGTAAGTAGGTAATGCAAACGATTAATATTGATTAAATGTTAAAACATCGTTTTTTTTTTAAGTTAAATCGAAAACTCATGACTGAAGGGGGCCCAATTTCTCCACCGAAAAAACGAATCTCCAGGCATTTTTCGAGGATAAGGAAAACGTGTTGAACATCTTTAAGGCGAACGATGGGGATAATCCGGAGAAGCCAAAGATGTCATAAGTAATTATTTTTAAAAGTCAAATCGGAATAATTTTTTATAGAACTATTATTTTTAGCAATTATAATTTTTATAATACAATTCTGAATTAAAAAAAAAGTATTTATATACCTCCTGTATTGTCACAAGCAATGAAAAAATTATGTTTACGTTTATCTATCACCTCTGCCAACTACAAACATCGTACAAGAATGGATTACTTCAATGACTATTTCTAGCATTTTAATGACGACTTTGAGGTACTTTAATGCCGATTAAAAAAAAATAGTTTCATTTTAATTAGTCTTGAGCATTGAGAATACGAGGTCATCTTGTATGTACAAACTACACTGTACATACACATTCAATTATTACAGCTGAAGCATCAAATAAGCCCAGACATGGGTCAAAAGAAAATAGATCCACTTAAAATAATTTAATAATGTCTGATTCATTCTTGATACTTACAGCAGCACTATCATTGATTATATTAATTAATTTGTAAAGTCGACTACCTATTTAAAAAAGTTGCTTACTTTCTACGTGGTATATAATTGTTCTTTAGCACCCGAACCAAATAACAAACCATAAATCATTACAATAACTTTAGTTTATTCCGATTGTCTACCGCAAGCAGAACTAGGGGAATTCCCATAGGTGATCTGTGGGGAAGTTTGGTGGAGGTACTTTTCTCAATAGTTAAAGTAGATGTTTTCTGCCAGACCTAGGTTTATTCTTAAATTTTGTCATATCTTACAATATTTTTTGATACTCAACGTTTCATAATTTTTAGGTTTAAAATGTTTTTCGATACGTCGCTCGGCAGACATACACTAATAATGCACGATAACATTAAATTTTAATCAACTAAACTTATATTAGTGTTAATTGAAAGCACAAGAGTTTAATGAAAAAGCGAACAAAATAAATCAGTATTATTTACGTACTCTTTTTGGTAAACCAATGCTGCATACTGCCTCCTGTGGTCACTGAACCTTGGGAAGAGGGGCAGCAAATTATCTACAGCCGCTCCCCACATTACAATCAGATTTAGTGGTTGTTGAATTCCGTGTCCTGAATAAAAAAACCCTAGGATGATTGGTTTTTGTGTACGGTCAGTTAACCACGTGCTGACTTGGCAGGTCGGAGTAGTCTAAGTAGTCTTCTATGCCGAGATCTGCATTGAATTTATACGGTCGAGTATATTGATTATCAGGATGATCATCAGTATTTTTACCAGAACAAGATCTCTTAAGTGACAAAGAGGCTGTACTTGTTGAGTTTAACAAAAAAAATCTTTGTTGTAAAAAATGTAAACTGCGATATTTATCATATTTGAAAGCTGGTAAAATTATTCTTCATCGATGATCGTTATTACAATGGTTTAGATCGATAAGCAATGGTTTGGAATTATCTGTGAGGTAAATACCGTGCAACATCCTTTTTTGTAGTTAACTTGCCAGGAACATGCAAAAAATGCATACAATTTTAGAACCTACTGATTGAGAGAGATTAATGGAACTGTCTTTTCAAATTGCCAGTACTACAACAATTTACGATTCTAAGAACTTAAAGAAATAAGAAGGACTTTTCAGATGCATGTCTATAATACTTTCTTATTATTTCTGCCCCTCTATGGTTAGGTTACAGATTAAAATATCAGAGGTGCTGTCAAAGTTTTATTTTAATTGACAACTTTTTTCAAAAATTTGTGCCTTTATGAATGCTTTCGTCCGAACAAAATATTATTCTACTTAAAGTAAATACACAATAATGAGCTCACTTGAGGCTATCTACATCAAGATAAAGCTATATCAAATAATAAAATCCTTTATTAATTAATTCTACTGAGACAGTATTGTGTATCAAAATGTATGCCACTCCCATTAACGCGATATGGTTGTTTCTGATTTCCTACTTTTTCCTTACTTACTTTAAACCGGATGTATCGAGGAATTACGAGCAAATTTTTTTACGAAATCGAGATAATTACTTCAGTATCTATAACATTTCGCGAAATTGCTAACACAGATATATTAATTATTAATGTTAAAAAGTGTGCTGTGCGGCAAACTGGATCGGTATACTTACCTTTAGCTGAATTTGAATCAGACATCGAATTTGTTCCATCGGATCACAGTTTTTGTTAACCTCAAAAAATAACTGAAAATATCCAAAAATTACATTTTCTGGTATATTATTTGCCCGTTTATTGAAGAGGTATGAAGACATGTTATTCTGATGAATTTAAATTCAAATAATGGCTTAAATTCTACAAAATTCCATTATTCTGTTATCATTGGACTATTCACTGAAAATTAATGAAATCATGATACTCTTTTGTATTTTGAGCTAGTAGAATTAAATCTGATATTTTAATTAATCTACTTCGTCATAATTGTATTCTGAATCCAAATCCAATGTTATAATTTATTTCAAAGAAATATGTATACCATTTTTTTTTTGTAATATTAGTCTAATTAAATAACAGGTTGTCCCATATTTATATAATATGTGTACCTATTATATGTAACTATTTTATGAATGTAAAAATTAATCGCACACACACACTCTCAACCTCACAAACAAGTATCTATTAGAATACTTCTGTGAAATTCGAGTGTTTATTTATAAAATAGCTTTGTTACAGTGTATTTTCTACAAATTTTTACAATAAACATTTTTTTTTTTTTCGGTTTCCCGAAGTTAATGCTGGACAGTCTCCCTGTGGCCTCCGACACCACACAGAGAGAGCGCCAGCGAATAATCTACAGCAACTTCCCACATCCCGCAGGGTTAGTCACTGTAGATTCCAGACTCGTGTGCCCTAAGTAGACGAAGGGATCCCAGGATGACCGCTTTCTGCATTTGACCAGCCAACCATTCTGCCGATGTTTGGCAGGCAGGCATGGTCTTCAATGCGGAGAGCAGCGTGGGCTTCATACCTCCGAGTACACCGATTATCAGGACGACCATCTTGACAGAGTAGCCTGGGTATAGCACTTGGAGCTCGTACCGGACATCTCTGTATTTAGTCCGTTTTTCCTCCTCCTTCAAGGCGATGTTTGTCTCAGCAGGTGCTGAGAACTCGATGACATACATCACCTTGGTCTGATGGTCGACGAGGACTATGTCAGGCTTATTGGCTTGAATTTGCCTTTGGTCGGGAACGAGTAGTTCCAGTAAATCCGACATTTCTCGTTCTCGACAGCGGACTCGATATCTCCGGGGATATAAGGCAGCACTGGTGTTTGGTCTATCTTGCACGAGTGCCGAAGATGGTAGTATAGCACTCGTAAAGTCGCGTTATGTCGGTGGATGTAGGCCGAAGTCGCATAAATCGGACAGATAATAGATGCATGAGCGACTCCGGCGCCTGACGTCTGGTCCTGCAGTTCATATCAGGATTATTACTACGGACACGTAATAACTCCGAAACACGTGTCCGTAGCTGCAACATGTTTCTTTTTTGGGGTCTGCGGCATTATTCTTATCTCTGTATTATTTAACCCTATTATTATTATTATTATATGAGTACCATTAAAAAAAATTAGTTTTCGTGGAAAAACGAACTTCGATCTACTTAATGACGAATAAATTGTCATATGACATATTTAATTGCGATAGTTGATTTGTTTTCTTATAATAACTGTAACAAATGTACATCGTATGTAAACCAGAATGGAGATACACCCGGTATGGTTTCTTTTAGTTAAACACAAAGTATCGTAAATAGAATACGGGACAGATCGTGGAATTGCAAAAGGGGCATTTCTTTTGAAAACAGACTTGTAAAATTTAGTACGTGTCGGACCCAATTTATGAAATACGTTTACCACCCGTAGTTAAGATATACAATCATAGAAGAGCCATAACGTTTATAAGACAATTTGCAGAGGTCCAGGAATATTCGACAATTGTTAAGTTCAAAGCATTTCTTTGGAAAAACCTAAGGGTACAGCTAAATCGGTACCACATGTTTGAAATACGTTGAAGAGCCACGGAGGACCTATGGTACAGGCAATTCGGTTAAACAAGGGCAATTTAGTTAATGGCTTTATTAGGGTATTTCATGGAAGGCGCGTAATCAATCAACCGGGAGTAGTGAATCAATCGAATACGCGAGTAAAGGTCATAAACCGTCAACAGGAATCATATCTCGGTATCTATCCATTATCTACAGAGTATTTTGAATAACATAAGTAAGGTAGTTAATTCAGGAGATATTCCATTATATGTAATGTGCGTAATATTAAGATAGGTAGGAATCTATATACACCTGAGCTAGGTTTTGTCCCGAAATGGAATTACAGGAATGGATATTGAGAATGGGTTTCCCTACGCTCGTAGTTGCGAATGCAGGTGCTATATAGAAATAGTTTTATATAAATTAGTACTAATAATTAAGTTGATTAAGTAATATTAATAATATGGAAAATTAGCAGTCTTGACTGGGTCATAAGGTAATTTTCCATCACAGTAATGTGGCAGGTAGCACTACAGGGTGGGTCGAAGTTCAATTGGTCAGATCGCTTAACGACTTACTTACCCCCCCCCCCCCCGAGTAACCGCCCTTCAGGCCTGATGTGCTAAATCTTTAAGGTTTTCAAAGGCACTTTTCAATTAGTTTTTCCACCAGCAACATCGTCTCTAATTTCGCGAGTAAGAAGTAAAGAAGTAGAGATAGTGTAGTGATTGTTCTGTGTTTTCTGATTTTGTTTGTTAATATATGTAGAGTCAGTCATTCATTTTTGTTTTGTTTTGTTGATTGAATTAGTGGACGTTTGTCTATTTTCCACTATTCGAGGATTCCAGAACGTTTGTCTATTTTCTGGAAATCCTAGTGATAATAGCTTAACCGTGGTTTGCGGGACATTTTTAAACCCATGTAAATGTTATCCACGCGTTAAGCTACATATCCACTTTTGCCACTGCCAACTAGCATTTTAAGTTATTATAGTATGAATTTGCATATTGTTTTGTTTTAATAGTTCATTTTGTACTGGGACTTATTCCCCGTATTTTCCATTTATTGTTTTGTTTTCACCTTTTTTCGTTTCAATTGTAAATAAATAGTATTTTAAGTGTTTTGAGATTCTTTCGTTTTATTGACGGTATAGCTGGCAATTTCATTGATCAGAAAATATGGAATAAACAGGGTTAAGGGCTTATTAACACACGGCACGTTTTGTGAGTGATATCAGTGTCCAATACAGGTGGCTGATCGATAATGAGTATACGAGTAAGACATAGTTATAGTTAATGAGGGCTCCTACTATATTTTGTGAATAGTGGTTCTGTCTAGAGACTAATTAATTCGAGTATTGATATATTGAAAGAACCATGTTATAGTAAAACTGGTTATCAAAGTATAAAATAAATATCTTTTTATAAATAGTAAAAACAGCTCGGCAAGACTGTTATATAACCCTTAATGATCATATCACGTTATGCTTTTTCAATTTCGCAAAATCATTCCACATCGTAGATATGTACTACGTTTTTAGTTATCTGTAGTATTTTTTCTGTGGAAAATATTTTACTTATACATATTACATATATTGTAGTTTTCTTTTAGTAATACCAAAAAGAAAATATTTTTTTGTACAATTTTTGTAAAAATAACAATCTCGACATGACACATTAATATGTTCTTTGCTCGTAAGCAATATCGGTTTGTCTTTAACGTCGTCCAAGGGTTTTCAGAATATTTCTCTAGCATTTATTTTCCTTTTAAGCAGTCCCAGCCTCAGCCTTTTCAATTTTGAATTTAATCTTGTATCTTTAGTGAGGAGTATTAATGATAGTTGTATTAGTGCTGGAAGGTTCATTCAATGATGGTTCATTATGGAAAAGAAAGTCAACCCATCTCTCTCAACAATTCCTTTGTTTAAGTGACTGATACCATGAAAGGAATTTTTGAGAGATATGAACATTTTGGCTTTCTTTTCTATATTGATATTGTTTATGTGTAACTTATGGTGAAAATTTTTTGACAGTTCTAACAACTAATTAAATTTCGTTATTTCTTGTCATGTGACACAAATCACCCAATCATGTTAAGATTACACTGATAATTACCATCCAGGGAAATTTTCAATCACTATGACAACAAAATTGCTTAACTTTGACGACTTCATAATAACTGCCAAATAAATTTCAAAATGTCACGTTTTGGCAATGCCAATTCTCAAATCTATAAACTTTTAATAAATACTTAAATAATTGTTTTGTTGTGTTGCGACATTTTGACTTTATTTTTTCAAAAAATTTTCTGACCGAATATCCCTCAGACATTGACAAATGCCTCATAATTTTATGACAACCTCAAGCAAGTTGCTTGGTAATAGCCCTCCGCCTTCGGCGTCGGGCTATTACCAAGCAACGTGCTTTCGATTGTCATAAAATTATCTCGTAAATTATCAATGTCAATGGGATATTATAGCTGAGAACTGCTGAAAATCTATGTAACAGATATTGCTTCCAAGATTTTGAACCTGAGAGTGTATCCTAATAATAGATGTGCCCTAAAGTACTATCTTAAAACAAAACTTTAATAACCGATTGAATTATAACTATTATAACAAACAAGAAAAACATAAAACTTTAACGAACTTATATCAAATTCAAAAGTAGTGGAGCAAAATGACTGGAGTAATTCTTATCACTGCAATAACCTAGACGAATTATGCAATATAAGAGTAAATAAAACCCACTTAAAAACTGACAGTAAATAGGAAATTTGTAATAAGAGGGCGATTTTCTTCAGAATTTTCAAAAATGTTCCAGAAAGCTTTAAAAGAAACAAATAAATGTAATATATGTAATTAGAAAAAAATATTTGCCTTAAACGCGAAAAATTTCTGCTGAAGATGCTATAGCTTATTTAACTGAATAAATATAGACGTGGCAACGCGCAACAGCTTTTGATTTTTAGCCTTATACTAGAAGAGGGGTTTAGTAAAAGATCTATTCTTAACATTTAACCCGCAAGTATTACTACCAGGTCCTCTGGACCCGAGCAAACCTATCAGCTGACAGAATGTAAAAAGTATTGAAGTGGAGTGGGTGACGCCTCTGCTATGTTCATGTAAATCAGTTTACTTCCTATTGCCGAAGAGAGCGCACGTCTGTTTACTGTAGTTTTTGTGATATACGTATCTGTTACTACTACCGGGTCCTGAGGACCCGGTAGTAGTAACACTGTAACAAAATCATAGCGATTCTGGGTAAGTCTTTTTTGTTATTAGTATGGTATAAAGGACTTTTCTTTTTAATATTTATTAGATAATATCATTGTAGGCTAATAACATGGACAGTAATAGGCCTTTAACCGATGCTGAATTATTATATATAATTAATAATGATGAATTTTGGTCTGAATGTGTGGCTGATGAGACCGCTATAAATATAGAGCCAGCTCCAGGAGTAGCGGAAGGAAGAATGGATGGTTTGCAACAAATAGTGGAAACCGGGGAAAAAAGTAATTCTGAAGAAGAAGATTTTGAAATTGAAAGTGATCATGACTCCGAAAGCGACATGGAGTGGACTCCAGAAGATGATGAACAGAATGAAGCTCAAGATATGATAGAAGTAGAGGAGGATCAAGCTCCAGAAGTAGAAAGCCAGCAAGATACAGTTGAGGAAAGAAGCAAATTTTATTACGGAAAAGGTAAAAGCAAATATCGATGGTCAAAGACTGCTCCTTCGCGTACTAAGACTCTAAGGCACAATATTGTTACTGTCCCGTCGGGTCTTACAGGAACTGCTCGTGAAAAACCACCCAAGACAGCTCTGGAGGCTTGGAGTTTATTGTTTACAGAGGAAATCATAAACATAATTGTTCGACATACAAACGAAAAAATCTGCCCTTAGAAAATCAATCCATATCCAGATATAATTTCCTCAAACAGCTGGGTCTAGAATTGTGCGCGCCATATATGAAGCTCCGCATTTACATGGATCATGTACCCAGAAAACTTCGCTGTTTATGTGCTGATTTACTTAGGGTTGTTATGAATGACGCTCCTAGGTCTCTAGAACAGCCCTCTAAATCCAAAAGACCGAGATGTCGCATCTGCCCTTCTTCAAAGGACCGTAAAACGAATAAGTACTGTACATCGTGCAAAATACCGATATGCCTAATATGTGCCCATACAGTTTGCCCAAATTGTGTTTAAGTTGAATTTTTGTACTAAGCTGCTAATATATATTCATGTAAAAGCCTTATTTTGTTTAAAACTTTTGAAAATAAAAAACAACCCTTTTGAATTTGACTTTTTTTTAATGGGTCCCTGGGACCCGGTAGTAGTACTTACGAAGCAAATTTTGGGTAGTAGTACTTACGGGTTTTAAATAGTACTTAATTAGGAGTGAAATTTAAGTACCCAAAAAAAGAAAATGTGAACGCTGAAAAATTTACTTATTATAACACATATTATTAATAAACCAGCATTAACTAGTGATAATGGAAATTCTTGCACTCTCTTAGGTAGATATTTTTTGTTCCCCTGCGGGATGTGGGGAGTGGCTGTAGATTATTCGCTGGCGCTCTCTCCGTGTGGTGTCGGGGGCCACGGAGAGACTGTCCAGTCGCGGGAAACCGAAAAAAAAAAGTAATAATAATCATAATAATTAAAAGTAAATGAACGAACAGCGTGGTGCCAAGAAGGGCCTGGCAGGTTAAAACCTGCTGATAGACCGCTGTATTACACAGGATTCTGAGCAATACAAGCGGAATCTATCAATGGCCTGGATTGATTATCGCAAGGCATTTGATACAACATCCCATGAGCTATTTTTACACTTGCTCGGATGTCTTGCGGTAGTGAGATGCATTGAACAACTTTTGCCGCTTTGGAGAACTCGCTTCGCCATAACATCCGGTGCCGAGCGAGTTTCGACAGAATTGGCGTCATTTAAGAGAGGAGTGTTTCAGGGTGACTCTTTGAGTCCGCTCCTCTTCTGCATCTCACTGCTGCCGCTATCCGCTATCTGTTGGACTCCGCCAAACCCGCGGGTATCAATGTGGGCCATCCAGCAACCGGAGGGATAAGGTCGCCCATCTATTTTATATGTATGACCTTAAACTCTATACCTCCGGAGAGCGAGAACTTGAAAATGCTATCAGGGTGATCGAGGAATACACGTGGGCAATTGGAATGGAGTTGGGTTGGACAAATGCGCAGTCGCCCATCTCAAGAGAGGACGATGCGAGGAATTCCCCGAAGATGCGCAGCTCGCAGACAGACGAAAGCATCCTACGACATCTGGATGCCGGAGAGACATATACATACCTGCGTGTGGAACAACGCCACATCCAGGATGTGAATCAAATAAAGGATTCTCTCCGTAGCAAGTACAGACACCGACTCCGAAAGATTTGGTCCTCAGAACTTTCGGGGAAGAACTAGGTGTCTGAAACTAATATGCGTGCCGTTCCGATTCTGTTCTACTCCTTTGGAGTAGTCAAATGGCGAGTAGATGAGCTGCGCCAATTGGACAGGGATACCCGCAAGATGATGAATATTCATATTCATCCTAGGTCGTCCGTTCCTCGTGTGTACCTCCCACGTCAGGGGGGGGGGGGGGGGGCGAGGACTCTTGAGTCTGGAGTGTATGCATGGCAGAGTAGCACTGAGTATGGTATGTAATATACTTAGGAGCTAGGATTCACTTCTATGGTTAGTGAGAGATCGTAGAAGTAGGCGCGTTATTGTTTAAGAGGGTCGCAGGTGAACTCGGTCTCGTGTTCGACTACAGGCGAGGAGGCAGGCGAGGTGCTGATTTAGAATCAGTAACTGAGCTTCCACCAAATCGTCTGACAGCCCACATTAAAGCTGCCAAACAGAATAATCTGTTCAGGCAGCACGTCTATAAACCCATGCACGGTGTTTTCTATAACAACATAATAATAATAATAACGATTTATTTAAATAGAACATCCTAAAATACAAAATAAATATTTTAAATTCAAAAATTTGAAAAATTTAGAAACAGTAATAGAAATAGAAATTATACAGTATTTGTACATTATAATAAAATATTAATAGTAAATAACATAAATAATAATAGCAAAAATAAACATAAGTGTAATTTAACACATATTGCTTTTAATATGTTCAATACCATCTTTTTTAAACAAACTCAACGATGTACTCGATTTTAATTCTAACGGCAGTTTATTTAATTAAAATTGTCAATCCCTTTATAAAACAATGAATTCATTGTTAGGCTATATTTTGTCCTTTGAATATAAATATATTACCTGCATTTCTAGTGAAATGCTCATGAATCTGACTATTTAAAGTAATATAGGTATTAAAATAATTCGGTAGCAGATTATTCAGTATTTTATAGTATATAAAAATCATGGCATAAAATAACCTATTAGACATAGATAACCATTGTAAGGCATGAATGTAATTGGTGTGTATTTGCCGCATTTTAATATGATTCTCATGCCACGATTTTGAAAAACCACTGGGTTTATCGACAAAACTGACCTTCTCATTTTTAAGGTCAGCAGGGCTGAAGTCGGAGACCGAGAGATTCATTGTGATGGTGTTATTAACACCTTGGTCTATCGGAGTCGCGTGATGGGTGTAGACTGTAGAGAGTGTAGAGTGTAGAGGTCCCTGATATCAATTGCAGGTCCTGCCCTCAGGCGCCGGAGTCGCTTATGCACTTATTATCTGCATGTCTGATATATGCCGCATGCGACCTCGACCTACATCCACCGACACAACGCGGCTTTACGAGTGTTATACTACCATCTACGGCACTCGTACGAGATAGACCAAACACCAGTGCTGCCTTACATTCCCGGAAATATCGAGTCCGTTGTCGAGAACAAGAAATGCCGGATTTACTAGAACTACTCGTTCCCGACCTTCAGGCTAATTCGAGCCAATAAGCCTGACATAGTCCTCCTCGACCATCAGACCAAGGTGATGTTTATCATCGAGTTTTCAGCACCTGCTGAGACAAACATCGCCTTGAAGGAGGAGGAGAAATGGACCAAATACAGAGATCTCCGATACGAGCTCCAAGTGCTATACCCAGGCTATTCTGTCAAGAAGGTCGTCCTGATAGTCGGTGTACTCGGAGGTATGAAGCACATGAAGCCAAAAATCGGCAGAGTGGTTAGCTAGTCAAATGCAGAAAGCGGTCATCCTGGGATCCCTCCGTCTACTTAGGGCACACGAGTCTGGAATTTACAGTCACCAACCCAGCGGGATGTGGGTAGTGGCTGTAGATTATCGCTGGCGCTCTCTCCGTGTGTTGTCGGAGGCCACGGAGAGACTGTCCAGCTTCGGGAAACTTAAGAAAAAAAAGTAAATGTGTAATTACAAAAAACTAAAAAAATAAAAATGATATGTGAGATATTTAAAAGATGGCAAAAAGCGTATGTAGCATCAAGTAATAAAAAATATAATAAAAATTAATGCAGAAAACAGCTACTCAGCAGGCAAATACCCGACCTGCATTGAATTACACCTGCAAAGTCTAATTGGTAGCCAATATCATTTGTCTTTTCCTCACCAGCCCGCTCAGTAGTTGTTTCCTGCAGTCCTATTCGGCATGCATTTTAGTCCGCCAGAGCTAGAGGTGGCTGCTCTTGATACCTGCATTGCAGATCTCTATCTGTCACAAAGACATTATTGATGTCATGACAGATAGTAGCACTGACCATCAGAGAGACACACTTATTCCCCATCACTTCAGCCAAAATAGAATTGCAAGAATATATCTTCGCACAAATCTCAATCACAATCTCTTTTGATGCCATCGTTATTGAGTTGGTTCTTTCGTAAAAGAAGAGAAAATGAATTAGTGAAACTTAGACCAATAGCTTTGGTCATGCACCAGAAATTTTGTTAAATTAATATACCCTTTACTCAACATTCGTTTGCCTGTTCTCATCCGATTGGTTTGTTACCACGACTAAAGACATGGTGTTTATGTATTTATTTCTACTGAAACGTGACTGTATTTAATTTACGAAATAAAATTAAATTACAGATCAGTCAATTTGTGCAAAGTATTTAAATTATTTATCGTATTTAAATAATTAAATGATTTAACTATCTATTTTCAATTTAAACCATAAATAGAGAAATCGTAATTGCATAATTAATTAGATAAAATATGGTTTAAAGTGTTCAGAGAAAACAACTGTAAGTAATTAAAAGCGGTGATTAATATTAATTGCAAGTGTCTTGAGATGTTTCATGTAGTGTGTATTTAGAATTTTAATTTATAACAGTTTTCCAGACGAGACAAAATATTTCATCAAACAAAATTTCTCGGCAGTATATAATAGCAAACGGAAAAACAAAATTAATATTCTCAACGAAATTCAAAAAGAGGTGCTAACGTTTTTATAAATGTTTCTAATTTTAAATAACCCAAAACTTGAAGCTGCTAAGAATGATAAATAGCCCAGACATACTCGGAGATCAATCTGATTTGTTTTTTCTGAAACACATTTTATTTTACGGTATTGATTGACAGATATACTGGCGCTTCACTGATATTGAGTTATTCACTTGAAAACCTTAGGCCTACAATTTCTTATTGATATTTTTTATATTCCCTCTAGATATAGGCACTATAGGCAGCGGTAGCAGCTGCTGTTTCCTTTCCTTTATTACTTTTGTCTTTTTTGTTATTAGATACATCAGGAATCTGATTCTAAATGATATAACAAAAGAAAATATGCACTGAAGATTTTCCTTAGTTCGTTATATTTCAGACAAAGTTTAATAGAGTAAGTAATTAGTGCCTTAGAGAAGCAAACAAAAAATATACGCAATTATACGGTATGAGAGATATAGGATAAAATAAATAAAAAAAATTAGTATGTACAACAAGGACAACATTTTTATAATTTTAGAAATTAAGAAAACATGGCAGTGAACAGCCACATTTAGATTATTAGTAACTGGACCCCTTTTACTGATTTCATTAAAGAATATGTAAAAGTGTAATGTTTTTCCATTTATTCCTATATTCTATTTACTACTGCTATTATTGTTTATTTATCTTATAAAACTTCATGTAAATAGTGATTTCTTTACTTTATGTATACACGGTGGTGAATTTATCGATGCCCACCATTGGTATCTCGGAAACTATAAGATAAAATTAGAAAATTAGAGGTTAAATTAGACAAAAGTTGCGCTATTTTATGTTCTACAATTTCCTGCCAAGAAATGCTGGATATCTTGATGCTTTCGCGGTTTATCCTGAAAAAAAAAAAATCGTGATTTCAAAAAAAAATATATCTTTTATACCATTCATGCAAATTTAATGAAATTTGGCAAGGTTATATTTTTTACCACTACCAATTGAATGGCGTTGATACATTTTCTAAGCCTTCTAGATTTTGAGTAACGATAGTCAACTTTTTTTTTTCTTATGGCCGCCATATTGGATTGTTACACCATTAGTTAGAGAAAATAATTCTCTTTTCACCTATGTCATCAAAATAAACTAATTTTTTAAAAACATGTTGATATTCGGATTAATGTAAAAATAATTTATAAAATCCAGTATGCTTTGGAAAAATAATTGCAAGCAACGTTGTAATCCAGTCGCATTTATTAAATGTACACTGGTAAAAAATTAAAGAAATTGTAGAGCATAAAATAGCGAAACTTTTGTCTAATTTAATCCTCTATATCTAATAGTTTCCGAGATACCAATGGTGGGTATCGAAAAATTCACCACCGTGTATACCTGTTAATAGTACTTATATTGTATTATTCTTTTTCTTATATGCTGTATATTTGGCTGTGTTTTAAAACATCAATGGGTTTTGAATTTTTGCATTCACAATCATGTTTAAAACAAATATATTTTTTAATATATGTGTACAGACAACGCAAAAGTTGTTTGATCATAGGAAATACCAGGTGAATTTACAATTCCCAACAGATAGTATAGTAAATGCGTATGCGCAAGCGTACTAACGAATTTGTCGCTGGTAACGACTCGCTGTAATCATTATGGTCATTGAGTTCTAGACCGCATCAAAAGAAATAGGTACATGCGTTACTCGCGTGCGCTTAGTTCACAAGAGCCCCTCATGCGTAAAATTCTAGACTAGGCATTGTTTAAAAAATTAATTTAAGGCACAAATCACAATAGCAACAATACAATAATAACAATACGTAACTATCGCGTCCTTAACAATAAATAATAACCAAAATTAAACAATTCATGAAGTCGAAGAACAAATGCCTTTTACGCAAATTACATACGACTGACGGAATTGTAAATTCGCCTGGTATTTCCTATGATCGAACAACTTTTGCGTTGTTTGTATAAGTACGAATTTTAAACAACAATAATGATTATTAATATTATCATGCGAAAGGGCAAAAGGGATGTGAAATGCGGAACGGCAAACTCTCTTCGCGATGCACCCTGGGCCGGGGGTTGTGTGTTCTTCCATCGGGTGCATCTTCAGGTGGCGGATAGGGGAACGCGTCCCAGATATGGGTTGTACCGGTGAAATCAAATAGCCGGGGCGGACTAAAAATCGACTTCATGAAATCCAGGTAGCGTGCAGCTGCTTAGGTAGCGTCTGTCACGGAGCGTGCGGCTGCCTGGTCAGCGTCTGTACCCCAGAGGAGCAGCTGAAATCACAAAACTGGCAAGAGGTATAAAATGCAGCCCGGGAACCAGGGCTAAAAAATTTTGCTACGATGGAGGATGATATCTCGAAATCGCTTATCGCATAGGGGATGGATACCCCAGTGCGGGTCCAGCAAAGTGGTGGTGAAGCAGGCCCCTCTGGACCGTTAGCCAGCGACTGTTGCTCCTCTTCCTCTACTGGAATCGACGCGTTCATGAGAAGAGGCTCCCTCAGTAGGATGCCTCCGAAAAGTCACAGGGATGGAGGAAATAAAATAATAAATTTGGCTCCAAGAGTCTTGGGTGGAGGAAAGGTTAAAAGTAAGAATACGGTTCACAGTAGGCTAAATTTTGTAACCCAGCTAACAAGATGCAACTCGGTGGAGTTTTCACAGGAGGCGAAGAAAAAGCGTAGAGGGGACGATGCTCCGGATGACTCTACCTCCGGGGAGTTGTTAGAACTGAAGAATGTGCTCCGGAAGCTCACTCAGAGTAGCGCAAATCTAAAGGGGCTCGTCAGCGTGAGGGAGTGCTGCCGCACTTCCACCGCGGCAAATACCAGCTGACGAGGAACATCCTCTTGAGTACGCCGACGCCCCTTTAAGGATGAGGGTTAACCTTAACATTAGGGTTAACCCAGAGCCACAAGATCTGACATGAATCCCTTATATGAGGTACGATTATCATCACAATATTGTATTAGAACAAATATTCACGAACTCAACGATGATTATCAATTTTATCAAAGGTGAAATAGAAAAATCCCAGCAGAATGATTATAGAAATCACTTTCACCTCAGAAAAATGTCTAATCACATCTATACGGCCATTACCCAAATCAATCTGATCCACTTGCTGTCTTTCAAAAAATGACCTTTTTCGAATCCCAAAGCAAAACAATCAACACATCCACAAAAAAAATCACTAACTTACACGAAACCATAAAACTGGGTATTAAGAATTGCAATAGCCTAACGCCTAGGCAGGGATTGGGGGGAATAAAACCAAAAAGTACGAAAACAGTCATACAGGAACATCAGGAGCATAGTATTGAAAATTGTGTTTCTGGGACAGTTATACGTAATTCCATATCTTATTTAAGAGGCGAGAAATCGGTTTTAGAAGGATATTGATTGATTCACACTTGCGCTCCTTAGCACGATTAACTCCTAATTTACTAAATAAAACTGATTAAAATAAGGACCACCCGATATGTATGCCTGGTTGCCTAAATACTCTTTACACCTGGACCCAAATAAATTTACTATAATTGATACGGCCTATATAAAAATACATCGGTAATACATAAAAGTGATAACCCGAAATAAAACCGTGACAACCTACACATACCAGGATGTGAACCAATAAATGATTCTCTCCGTGGCAAGTACAGACACCGACTCCGAAAGATATGGTCCTCAGAACTTTCTGGGAAGAATAAGGTGTCTGTCACTAATATGCTTGCCGTTCCGATTCTGCTCTACTCCTTTGGAGTAGTCAAGTGGCGAGTAGATGAGCTGCTCCATTTGGACAGGGATACCCGCAAGATGATGAATATTCACAGGAGTATTCATTCTAGGTCGTCTGTTCCTCGTGTGTACCTCCCACGTGAACGGGGAGCCGAGGACTCTTGAGTCTGTAGCGTATGCATGGCAGAGTAGCACTAAGTTATGGCATGTAACGTCCTCAGGTGCTCGGATCCGCTCCTACGGTTAGTGAGAGGTCACGAAACTGTAGAAGAATTATTGTTTAGGGCAGCACAGAGGGCCGCAGATGAACTTGGTCTCGTGTTCGCTACAGCCGAGGAGGAAGGCGAGGTGCTGATGTAGAATCAGTTACTGAGCTTCCGCCGAATCGTCTGACTGCCCAAATTAAAGCTGCCGAACAAAGGAATCTGTTCAGGCAGCACGTCGATAGACCCATGCACGGTGTCTTTTATAACAACATAGAAGCACTGGGTTTATCGACAAAGCTGACCTTCGCATTTTTAAGGTAAGCAGGGCTGAAGTAGAAGACCGAGCAATTCATTGTGGCCTGTCAAGATGGTGTTATTAATACCTTGGTCAATCGGAGTCGCATGATGGGTGTAGAGGTCCCTGATATCAACTGCAGAACGTGACGTCAGGAGCCGGAGTAACTCATGCATTTATTATCTGCATGTCCGATATATGCGACTTCGGCCTACATCCACCGACATAACGCGGCTTTACGAGTGCTATACTACCATCTACGGCACTCGTACGAAATAGACCAAACTCCAGTGCTGCCTTACATTCCCGGAGATATCGATTCCGTGGTCGAGAATGAGAAATGCCGGATTTACTGAAACTACTCGTTCCCGACCGTCAGGCTAATTCGAGCCAATAAGCCTGACATAGTCTCCTCGACTATTAGACCAAGGTGATGTATGTTATCAAGTTCTCAACGCCTGCTGAGACAAACATTGCCTTGAAGGAGGAGGAGAAACGGACCAAATCCGGAGATCTCCGATACGACCTCCAAGTGCTATACCCAGGCTAGTCTGTCAAGATGGTCGTCCTGATAATCGGTATACTCGGAGGTATCAAGCCCACGCTGCTCTCCACATTGAATGCCATGCCTACCTGCCAAAAATCTTGGCTGGTCAAATGCAGAAAGCGGTCATCCTGGGATCCCTCCTTCTACTTAGGGCACACGAGTGTCGAATCTACAGTCACCCTGCAGGATGCAGCGAGTGGCTGCTCTCTCTGTGTGGTGTCAGAGGCTACAGAGAGACTGCCCAGCATCAGGAAACCGAAAACAAATTATTTATTCACAAAAAATAATTTATTTATTCACAAAATTTATTTATTCACAAAAATACAATATATAATTTACAATGAATACGAGAGGACAGTGCCTGTCTATGTGCATCTATTTTATTAATTCTATTTACATATATATATTTGAACAATTAATTCCTTCTCGTATTACCAATAATTCACTATCATTGATTGATCTTATAATAACTTTTGATTCCTCAATAATTTCAGACTCAGGTGTAGTGAACATGCATGGTTTGTCTTATCATGATATGGTCAAAGTTTACTAAGTAATCTTTGATATGGTTTACTGTAAATTATTATCATTTAGGTTAGATAAATCAAATAATACAATATCGTACAGGGACTATAAAAATTTTGATTATGAGGCATTTTATGTGGACTTGCAAACTTTACCTCTTTATTACATAATAGAACTGGATGATATCAATGAGAAAGTTGAATTTTTTAATAGTTGTCTTGGTTACCTTTTGAACACTTACTTACCTTTAAAGACAGGTTAAATTCGTAACAGAGAATATTAAATTACTTATGTTACAAAGAGACAAAGCTCTGAAGAAATACAAATTCGAATATTAGTTACTGCTGCAGATGTTATTCGTTCTTGAACAATTCCATTAATAAAACTCAGTCAAATTTGGATAACTATAGAATCTTACGTAATTTTACAACCTTCTCCATTAAAAATGAAAAAAAAGCATATTTAAATTTTAAACTTCAGGACATTAATATAAAAGAAACATGGAATGAATTAAAACGTATTAATATAATCAGTAAAAAAATATTAGAGACATCCCAACCAATTTACAAAATCCAGTTGAAATTAATAATTTTTTTTGTGAATTCTATTCCAAACAATACAAATGACGACTTATGAATTTTTATCTAACCAACACAAAAAGAAATCTACAAAATAATTTTCAGTTTAGTAGAGTTAATGATCAAATTATAACTGGAATTTTACATAATATATCTACCAAAGCCACTGGCACCGATGATATTTCTTCTGTTGTTTTTGAACAAGATGCAACTGGGTAGTTAGTTCATCTTTTTCCCTTCCTAAAAATTTTAATTGTTCCTTAATTTCCTGAACTTGCAGATCAAATTATCTTTCCATGACATCCAGTTTTACATTAATGTCTGTAGTAAATTTCTGGAGCAATTGATATATGTCCGCAATTGTGATTTCTTTGGCTTTTGTCTTAATTTATTTTATTGCAGGTTTCTGTTCTTCAGATTTTTATAATTGTTTTTTAAACACTACATACTACTGTAAATCAATTGGATTTTTGCATACCATTTACTTTTTCAGTGGTAATTTGGCGACTTCTTGTTCTAATTTATGCCACCAACGAATAATTTGCATTAAATTACATACATACTATATTTATTAACTTATACAATACACTATGTAAAACAATTTACTTTCAGATTTTTCTTTTCTATAAAATGTTTGTTCAGTTTTCAGAATCAAATAAATCGTTTGCAATTTTCTGACAAAAATAGATAAA
Organism: Rhagium mordax; assembly: GCA_963680705.1. NCBI lineage: Eukaryota > Metazoa > Arthropoda > Insecta > Coleoptera > Cerambycidae > Rhagium > Rhagium mordax. The sequence goes on along the minus strand of OY796660.1, from coordinate 50,375,272 downwards.
TTCCAATATATTTTTACCGATTTTCGAGGGCAAAATGATTTAATTACACAGCGCAATGTTGATTCGTTATGAAAAACAATGTTGAATCATTACCATTTCGTTTTTTGATTTATAAAGTATTTTTTAAAGCAATCATGAATTCTATCTAATAAGGCTGAATATTTTTTGACTTCCATAACAAATATTAAAATCACGGAAGGATATTTATTTATTTAATACAAAAGTCGAGACAAAAGTATTATGTTAGTTTTTTTGAGATCGTTTAACACCATTGCAAGTACAACTTTATTGTGAAAACAATATTAAGAACAAGAAATTATCGAAAATGTTTATATAAGCATTTTATCATTATTTAATATGAAAAATAAACAAGCTAAAATACTCCCTAGATTTTCATGAAAATTTTATCACTGAACCACTTGCTTATGTAAACTCGGAAATTGAGTAAATATTTAACCAGTAGTCATAAGGGAATGAAAGTTTGTGTAAACATCTTCAAGACACACTTTAGTATGAAGTAATCTAAGGGAATAGTAAGTACTACTTTCTAGTCGTTGCTTTGTCGTGCACGTTACTTGTGTACGTTATTGATGCTGATAATACAGTATGACTTCAGTGAAAAATAGAAATAGTCATTAAAGTAATCCATTATTGTACGATTTTTGTAGTTGGCCGAGGCGAGGGCCGAGGTGACAGATACACGTAAACATTAATTTTTTATTGCTTGTGATAATAATTATTGTGTTGTAACAAAAGGTAAATAAATACAGTTTCATAAATTCAGAATTGCATTATCACTATTATAATTGCTAAAAATAATGGTTTTCTTATAAAAAATTATTTCGACTTGACATTTAAAAATAATTATGACATTTCCTAATGTCACTTAAAATTTTAAATAATTATGACATTTCTTAATGTCACTGAAAATTATTTAAAAAATAGAGTTAATTAATCTTAATTTTATAATTTTTGAATTTAAAAAAAAAATGCAATATGCACCTCGGCATTAAAGTTCCTTTTTATCACTCATGTGGTTTATTTGCCTCGGCCCTACGGGCCTCGGCAACTAAACTCCACATTCATGATAAAAAGATTAACTTTAATGCCTTAATTGATACATAAATAACTATTTTATACAGGGTGGTCCAGTTTATAATAGCAGAACTTTACCAGGAGCTAGTTCAGCGTAAATTAAATACATTTTGCCCTATAAACTATGGTCGAATTCTGCTTCGTTTAAGATCGACAGGGTGTTAAAGATGGAATTTTTTTTAGAATAATTGGCCATAACTCTATACTAACAAAATATAGCTTAATTCTGACACATGTCAAAACCTGTTTGTCATAGTTTACTTTGTTTTTAAAATTATTTTATTTGCATTTGGTGCTAGTTTCTTCCGTCTTTGAAGTTAATTTATTCGAAAACGGTGCATTTAATTGACACAATGAAAGAAACAAAAAAGTTGATAAATGGTACAGAAAATAACACAAGCACATCGATATTGTGAAAAAACAGCGGCGTACCTTTGTTTTCAAATATAATAATTCTTGGCTAGCCCGTACGCACGCCCCTGTATTCTTGATAAAAAATTGCAGCTACTATCCGAAAAAGAATACAGAACAACCTATCTATGCTAAATTTTAAAATGCTATCTTTTGTTAGTATAGAGTTATGGCCAATTATTATTCTAAAGAAATTTCAATCTTTAACACCCTGTAGATCTTAAACGAAGCAGAATTCGACCATAGTTTATAGGGAAAAATGTCTTTATTTTACGCTGAAATAGCTCCTGGTAAAGTCCTGCTATTATAAACTGGACCACCCTGTACATATATTTCAATAGCTTTTTTACAGTTATTTGTTGCCGATCCAATGGATTTATATCGATTATAATTTATCGTGTAAAATTGAATTCACTCTATTTTGGAACACTTTACACTAACTAAGTCAATGTTGTTTGCATTTTCATTTATGCCGTCATGTTTTTAGTGGTAACCGAGGTGGTAACCAAGAGATGTTTTTGTCACTAATTTTCGGTGTTTTCTTTCGATCTATTTATCGCATTAATACCTACGATGCCTCGAATGTTAGGTAAACCATTTTTTTATGGGAAGGTGGTAGTTTATAGTGACCATTACACACATTTTTCTGAATCCTTTGATATCCATACACATATATTTGCGATTTGTTTTTTGCTATGTAACTCGGTAACTTTACGCGCAGGGATGGGTGCCTAAGCTTATTTAAATAAATTGCACTCAACGGAATTTTTTAACGGCAAAGTGGAAACAAAGCAGCCACCATCAATCATCTTTTTCATTAAATTACTAATTACTGGAACTTGGGAGGACATTAAAAAAACTGATGAGTCTGTAAACGCGGTGTGGTTTTTGAAGATAGACAACAAACCGCCTCGCCTTGTGAATAATTTTATCAATTATTTTAGAGGGTATCAAGTAAGAACCGCGAGGGATGACTTGACAAAATGCTAATTATTTTAATACAATACTCAAGTTGCAAATAACGCTTTTTTAATTATTAATAATTACCTACTGTCATTCACATTCACGATTTTTGGTGTTAGTGACGTTATTATGCAAATTGATTTGCTGGCGTTAAATATAATCAAATGTTAAAACGAAATTGTCGGACCAGTTTTCGAATATTTTCATTGACTATGGGTATATTCTTTAATAGTGAAGTTTCCCACTTTCAATATTGTGTGTTAATTGAAATATTTCAGAATCGATATATTAGGTGATAAATACAAAATCTTACTTTTGACAAAATTCTGTATATACACATATATGAAATGTAAATTATAACAGGTAAAAATATGAGTACTTATACAAGGTCAATGATGTGTCCGACCTCGATATCTCGATTTTTATAATAGCTAGTTTGAATTAAAAATGTAAGTAAGTTAGATACACGAGTTTATAACCGTAATTTATTTTCTAATATATAGGGTGAGGCAAGTGCTTCTACAGTGTAAAGTGCTTAATTTTTTAAATGGAATGCTATATTTCAAAAGCTCCGTACGCGATACCGGCAATAATAATCAGCGATCGCCTACACTTGGCTCTATGAGGGTTCGTAATTACGGTAGTTTGGACTTTGTAATGTGTTTTGGATTAACTGTGTGGTTAGTACAGCGTGACACCGGCAATCGGCTTGCGCATCCGCTCCGATCCTGAAGTCGTACTGTTTTGAATCGCCATTTTAAAAAAACGCTATTGAAATCGTAAGAGGAAATCTTTCTTAAATAAAATCAGTTTGTATCTTCCGTAAGGACTTTTAGAAGATCGTCCTCGATTTTAAGTACCCTTGTGTTGGTTGGTGTACGAAGGGCATTTTAACTGGAAACAGGATTAAATTGCGATTCTGTTAAGCGCGGCTGCGACATTTTGTTTTAAAGTAGGTGACGCATTTATTTCTTTGCCATAAACGCTGAACGTTTGTATGTATTTTGAGTTCGAGTGTTTTAGGATTCTGATCAACTAAAAGTGTGGTTACACGTCTGTGTACAGAACACTGCCGATATCCGAGTAGGAAATCACTGGTGTACCTCCATGTTTCGGAAAATAGTCATTTAATCGTCATAATTTTTTTGCTAGGTACCGGATGATCATTTATATTATACCAATACAACCTTGTGCTTTTTGTTTGATAACATGCTGTATGTTTTTGAGGAATATGAAAGAGCATGAAAATAGCTTTTTAAAAATATATAACACTGAATATTTATCTTTTGCGGTTTTTGAACTATTTACTTTTTCATACAGCGTGTTACTATACAAAAAACACTAATTTGTATTATAAGTGTTTTTAGCGTTACTCAATTGTTTTTCTGATAAATCTACGCATAAATAACTAAAACTTCTGTCTTTACACTTTACTTCTTTTTCCAAAAATAACAATAACAAGTTAAGGGTGATCACCCTGTACGTTTTACGTACAGTATTGAGCTTTCATTAGGTGTAAACTCGACATAAGTGTAATGTAATCATCTTTCTTAGGGTGCTCCCTGGAGCCACGTGTCTGAACGTCCAGAAGCAGTATCTTAGGTGTTTTCGGTGTACATTGGAGACAGGAGATTTGAGTCTTCCCAACGCGTGATGTGAGAATAAATGTTCGTGTATTGCCTTTTTATTGCGAAAGTTTAAGCAGAATAGCCAAGTCGTTGAGTGACGAGGAACATTTTGGAAGTATCACTATTCCTGCGGCTGGTAACAGTATCTCCTCACAGTATTTAGTTATATTACGTCTACATGCATTGAATAACCTTAAATTTTTATTGTAAACTTTAATGTGTCCACATGCAAGTATAGAACCTGTGCTTTTCATGTAGGTATCTAGTGGATAGTATTACGTTAGATATTGGAGGTATCTACCTGTTACCCGTGGTGAATCACCCAGTTATTAGTGTTACGAACACTTGTCTGTTCTGTTTTACTTTTAAACTGTACAATTTTTGTAATATGTATACTTAGTTCATTTTATAGTTAAGAGGACCTCGGCGTTTTATTATAAGCACCACCTTAACCAACGGAAAGCATATTGTTTTGATTTATGGTTAAGTCAAAATTCAAAAGTCAAGATAGTATATTAGTATCGAAATTAGATGTACTGGGCGTTTAACGCCATGAGATCTAAGCTACTTTTATTTTGACGGAACCCTCGTTTACTTATCCGGCTTGCTACGCCTCTACGCCCTGTAGTACGTTCTAAAGATCGTGCACCCCTCCGTCTAGGTGGGGAGAAAAATCATCGTAGCAATATATTATATTATATATACCGTGTTTCCATATTTGCACACTACAAAGGAAAGCAGCAACCGTTAGCACTCGGACATTCAAGGAAGAAAGTATGGACGCATATGTTAAAATTAAAACAGAAATATGTGATTTAAAAACAATTGACTTCGGCGTTCCTCAAGGTACGGTGCTCGGACCGCTCTGTTTATAATATATTTGTTGCACACTAGTGGAACAGTTATATCTTTTGCAGATGACACGGCAATATTTTATAAAGATACTACCTGGGAAAACAAGAAAATCGGAAATAGATTTGTGTAATATATTTAATTGATTTAACCATACAATTTTAACGAATAATTATAAAGAGACAAAATGTATATCATTCGCATAATGTAAAAATAACTTACCTCTATTTGAAACTATCTCCATCGTTAATAACCAAAATTCCATTCAAATTGTGTCGAGTGATCATATAAAATATTTAGGTATAACAATAGATCAGTATCTTAAATAGGATATTCATATAATTAATACAATAAAAATGTTAAGAAGCATCTTTATAGATTTAGTATTTTAGGAAATTTTTAGATATTAATCATATGAAAATAATTTACTTTGCCGTTGTAGAATCTCTTATACAATACGCAATATTTGGATGGGGTGGGGATGAACAAGAAATATAAAAAAAGACTTTGCAAAAACTCATTTTAAAAATAATGTTTCATAAAGAAAGAACATATCCTATACTGATTTACTTTACAAGGAAACAAACATTTTAGATATTAGACAATTATTTTTGATAAGCATTGTTACTTACCTCCATAAAAATAAACATGTCCTCCAAACGATTGATCATAATTATGCAACCAGACAGAAATCTCAATCATATGTCAAAACAATAACATCAAGTAAATCAATATAGGACAACGTTCTCATGTCTATCTTTCTGCAAGAGTTTACAATTTTTTACCGGAAGGATTAAAACTGAATTTAATAGCATTGAATTCTATGGGATTACTAAAAAATAAATTAAAAAAATTTCTTCTCAATACTAATAAAATGGAAATACACTCATTAATAGATGATAATATATAATTAGCATATTGTAGTTAACGTTCTTATTGGCAGGTTAGTGAATTAACTAAATATAAGAATTGGTTTGTCATAAATTGTTGTTAAATCAGCAAACGCGCTAGCTCCTTTGTTATACATATTGTTCAGTAACTTGGTTGGTTCTCTGTACATGAATAATAGTTAACTAGTTAGTTAGTTAGTTAGTTAGTTAGTAAGTTAGTTAGTTAATAAATTTACTATCAACCTTAAACCGCTATTATAAATAATATGTATGTAGTTTCATATATGTGTGTACATACCTATGTTGTACGTCTAATTGAAAATGAGCTAAATGTATAAGCGTTAACTTAATGCTAATATAAAAAATTTGCATTACAAATACAGCTCATTATACATTTTTTAAGCAACATTAAACAAAACACCCATGCGCTACCTAGAGTTTTTGTAGGCTTCTCTTTTTCTGTTTATTTACACATTGTAATACTTAATTATGTGGTATGAAAATATGTATAACTAAATTTTTTTTTTTGTAAAATAAACATTATTATTATTTTTTTCCCGATGCTGGACAGCCTCTCCGTGGCTTCCAGAAGATGTTGGTATCTTCTGGAAGCTCCTCATTAATCATCGAGTTCATTCGTGCCAGATCTTGTGGCTTTGGGTTAACCCTGGTGTTAGGGTTAACCCTCGCCTTAGAGCGACATCGGTGTACTCAAGCGGATGTTCCTCGTCAGCTGTCATTTGCCGCGGTGGGAGTGCGGCTGGTACTTCCTCGCGCTGCCGAGGTACCCCTACGTAACCTATTCTGCGCAGGAAGGATAACTTGATCTCTCAGGTATTGTTGAGAGAAGGCGCGATACTCCTAGTGCATATCGCACCACAACCGGTGTAATCGCGCCATGTATCCCCTGCTCGCAGGTTCGCTGCTCTCATGGCAGTTGAGCAGGTCATCCCGTAGTTTCTCCGTCCTAAAGAGTCCGTGTACAATAATTGCTGGGTCGTCATTGTGAAGACCGTCCGGTAAGGCCCCTCCCACCTGTCTTTGACCCACATCCGAATGGGGTCCATTGTGAGGGGCCTGTCCTCTATTATGGTCTAGAACCAGAGGATTTGGGATTACAGGGTGGTTAACCCTGAAATCCAACGTCCGACATTTGTCAGAGAGGGTTGCTCCTCCCTGTCGTGGGTGCACCGCGTGGAGGTTGCTGGTCCGCATTTCGCACCCTATTATTATTATTATTTTTTTTTTTTTTTCCGTTTCCGGAAGAAATTGCTGGACAGTCTCCCTGTGGCCTCCGACACCACACAGAGAGAGCGCCAGCGAATAATCTACAGCAACTCCCCACATCCCGCAGGGTTAGTCACTGTAGATTCCAGACTCATGTGCCCTAAGTAGACGAAGGAATCCCAGGATGACCGCTTTCTGCATTTGACCAGCCAACCATTCTGCCGATGTTTGGCAGGCAGGCATGGTCTTCAATGCGGAGAGCAGCGTGGGCTTCATACCTCCGAGTACACCGATTATCAGGACGACCATTTTGACAGAGTAGCCTGGGTATAGCACTTGGAGCTCGTACCGGAGATCTCTGTATTTAGTCCGTTTCTCCTCCTCCTTCAAGGCGATGTTTGTCTCAGCAGGTGCTGAGAACTCGATGACATACATCACCTTGGTCTGATGGTCGAGGAGGACTATGTCAGGCTTATTGGCGTGAATTCGCCTGACGGTCGGGAACGAGTAGTTCCAGTAAATCCGGCATTTCTCGTTCTCGACAACGGACTCGATATCTCCGGGGACGTAAGGCAGCACTGGTGTTTGGTCTATCTGATACGAGTGCCGTAGATGGTAGTATAGCACTCGTAAAGCCGCGTTATGTCGTTGGATGTAGACCGCATGCAGATAATAAATGCATGAGCGACTCCGGCGCCTGACGGCAGGTCCTGCAGTTGATATCAGGTACCTTTACACCCATCACGCGACTGCGATAGACCAATGTGTTAATAACACCATCTTGGCAGGCCAAAATGTATCCCTCGGTCTCCGACTTCAGCCCCGCTGACCTTAAAAATGCGAAGGTCAGCTCTGTCGATAAACCCAGTGCTTCTACGTTGTTATAGAAAACACCGTGCAGGGGTTTATCGACGTGCTGCCTGAACAGATTTCTCTGTTCGGCAGCTTTGATGTGGGCTGTCAGACGATTAGGCGGAAGCTCAGTGACTGAGTCACCTCGCCGGCCTTCTCGCCTGTAGTCGAACACGAGACCGAGTTCATCTGCGGCCCTCTGTGCTGCCCTAAACAATAAAGCGCCAACTCCCACAGCTTCATGATCTCTCACTAACTGTAGGAGTGGGTCCGAGCTCCTGATGACATTACATGCCATACTCAGTGCCACTCTGCCATGCATGCACTCCAGACTCAAGAGTCCTCGGCCCCCCCGTTGACGTGGGAGGTACACACGAGGAACGGACGACCTAGGATGAATACTCCTATGAATATTCATCATCTTGCGGGTATCCCTGTCCAATTGGCGCAGCTCATCTACTCGCCATTTAACTACTCCGAAGGAGTAGAGCAGAATTGGAACGGCAAGCATATTAGTGGCAGACACCTTGTTCTTCCCCGAAAGTTCAGAAGACCAAATCTTTCGGAGTCGGTGTCTGTACTTGCCACGGAGAGAATCCTTTATTTGGTTCACATCCTGGATGTGGCGTTGTTCCACGCCCAGGTATGTGTAGGTCTCTCCGGCATCCAAATGTCGTAGGATGCTTCCGTCTGCGAGCTGCGCATCTTCGTGGAATTCCCCGCATCGTCCTCTCTTGAGGTGGACGACTGCGCATTTGTCCAACCCAAACTCCATTCCAATTGCCCGCGTGTATTCCTCGACCACCCTGAGAGCATTTTGAAGTTCTCGCTCTCCGGAGGCATAGAGTTTAAGGTCATCCATATAAAATAGATGGGTGACCTTATGCCTCCGGTTGCTGGGTGGTCCACACTGATACCCGCGGGTTTGGCGGAGTCCAACAGATAGCGGCAGCAGTGAGATGCAGAAGAGGAGCGGACTCAAAGAGTCACCCTGAAACACTCCTCTCTTAAATGTCACCAACTCTGTCGAAACTAGCTCGGCACCGGATGTTATGGTGAAGCAAGTTCTCCAGAGCGGCAACAGTTGTTCAATGCATTTCACTAGTGGTGCTGGTACCGCAAGACATCCGAGCAAGTGTAACAAAAGCTCATGGGATGTTGTATCAAATGCCTTGCGATAATCAATCCAGGCCATTGATAGATTCCGCTTGTACTGCACAGAATCCTGTGTAATACAGCGGTCTATCAGCAGGTTTTCCTTGCAACCTGCCAGGCCCTTCTTGGCACCACGCTGTTCGTTTATCTGTTGGTAGACCGGATCAACAGACCTCAACATCCTGGTATACAAGATACGAGTAAATAACTTGTAGCAGGAGTTGAGGCAGGTAATCGGCCTATAATTTTTTGGGTCAGACAGATCCCCCTTTTTGGGGATTAGCACAGTTCGCCCCTCGACAAACCAGTCCGGAATTTGATGCCCCTCGTTCAACCATGAGTTAAAAACTCGGGCCAGATGGCGGTGGGTGGAAGGAAACTTCTTCCACCACCAGTTGTTTATACCATCTGGACCCGGGGCAGCGAAGTTCTTGGTTCCAACAAGTGCTTGTTGAACCTCTTCCGAACTGATTGCCGGGCACACTTCGTCTGGCTCTTCTAAGACTCTACGACAGAGAGCCTCGAAGTGTGCTATAGCTGGAGTGTCATTATCGAATGGACTCGCGACTTCGTAGATTCCTTTCCAGAAGGCTTCGACATTATCAACAGTTGGCGGATTTTCGACAACACGCTGTGGCTCTTGGAACAGGCGAGACGGGTTTGTTTGAAACAATTTGTTTTGTTCCAAACTCCGCATTCGCCTGACCAAAGTTTTCTTAATAGCCATAAGCGCTCGAATCCTATCTAGACAGTGCTGCTTGATGGTCTGCAGCACCGTGCGATTTAGAGTGTGGTGTTGGCGTCTCAGTCCGGCTGCCACTCGCCGGACCTTCGGTGTAAATGATCTACCTGCGACTATATAATCCACCACACTCTGGATTCGAGAAGCGTGTTGCCTTGCTGATCGAATTTTAGCTTCGATCTTCTGTACGCGCCGCTTAGCTTTCTCGACCCTATCAACTGCGCTTGCCAGGCGCTGTTGTGGGACGAGTTGCTTGGCGGCAGCTTACACCGCGCTGTTGATCTGCCAGATGTTGGCATCTTCTGGAAGCTCCTCACTAATCAACGAATCCATTCGTGCCAGGTCTTGTGGCTTTGGGTTAACCCTGGTGTTAAGGTTAACCCTCGTCCTTAAAACGGTGTCGGTGTGTTCAGGAGGATGTTCCTCGTCAGCTGGTATTTGCCGCGGTGGAAGTGCGGCAGGCATTTCCTCACGCTGACGAGGTGCCCTTACGTAACCTGTTCGGCGCAGGAAGGATACTTGGTCTCTCAGATGTTGCTGAGAGAAGGCGCGATACTCCGGGTGCATATCGCACCACAACCGGTGTAATCGCGCCATGTACCCCCTGCGCCCAGGTTCGCTGCTCTCATGGCAGATGAGCAGGTCATCCCTTAACTCCTCCGTCCACCTAAAGCGTCCATTATTATTATTATTATTATTATTATTATTATTATTATTATTATTTGTGTTATTATACATATTAATATTATTCTACATAGCGTCCTCTTTTTTCCATCCATTTTTCGTCTATTTATACCGGGTGCCTCACCAGGTACTGAACCGATTGATATAAGTAAAAATTTTGGAAGTTTTGGGAATTACTAAAGTGAGTGTGGCCAATCCAACAAAAATAATTGTTTCGTGCTTCCGATTATACCAGAGGTCAATTTGTTTATTTTAAACAGAAAATCCTGTACATTTTCGATTTTTCGAAATGAGCATAAAATTCGAAAACATGTAGTATACTCTTATATACCTAAACTTAGTTGTTTCGGAGATATTTGACGTTTTGTAAGAAAATGACAGGTGCAACGGTTTGCAGGAACCGTTTTTGTGGAGGAGATTCTAATTTGCTATTTGACGCATAGAAAAAACACAAAGTGACCTACATTCTATAAAAATAAGTTTCATTATAGTATACCAAGTGATCCATTTTTCACGTTACATTTCAACGTCAATATTAAACTTCAAAACTTTGAGTTCAAATGGAACACCCTGATTTTTTTTTAAATCAAGTTATGTAAAATTAAATTCTCTTTTTCCTAGTATAGGCATTGAAGGTGTTAATGTTACAACTTTTTAAAATATTCACGATTTTCTTAAATGTTCAAGAAGTTTTAGTAAAAATTTCCATGCAACTTAGCCATGATTGGAAACAATCATCAATATCAGTCATTCTCTTATGTCAAAAATGCCAGCCCATGGTTTTTGATTTTGTGGGTATCGAGTAGCAAATTATATTATTTTTTCATTATACCATTCTGATATTATGATTTATCATTATAGTTCAAATCACGAAAGAAGACCGTTACGTCATCATTATAATTCGTAAGAATCAAATCAGTAGGTACTGCGTTAGTTATCAACAACGTCAGTCGGAGATATTAACAGTCACATATAATGGACTCCCTTTCCCTGTCTCTCTCATTTTACTATTTTGTAAACAAAGAACGCTTGAAGCGTACGTTGAAGATTAGAAATTAATTTGTGACGTAACGGTCATCTCTCGTGATTTGAAGTATACTCTATTCTTCATTGATATGACACCAATATTTATAATATAATATTTAATGGTTTCGTTTTTGTCAATATAAGATCCATATTGACAAAAACGAAACCATTATATCCTGAACAAAATTCAAAAAATTGTATATACAGTACACAGAGTGAATTTGATAGATGGTTCTTTATTATTAATATTTTCCAAAAAATTGTTTAATATATCTATTCCATGAGGCCAAATTGCAATAATATCGTCAACATATCTCCACCAAGTTATTGGTTTATGAATATAATTTTCAACATAATATCTGTTTTCAAAATCCTCCATAAATATATTACTTAGTATTGGTGACAAAGGGGAACCCATTGCCATCCCGAAGTCTTGTTGATAAAAATCATTTTTTAATTGGAAATAGGTTGTTTTTATTGATACCTTTAACAGTTCCATTATACTATTTACGCTAAGTTTAGTCCTGTTTGCCAAATTATTGTCGTTTATTAATTTGTCTTTAATTATTTTCAAAGTTTTGTCCACAGGGACATTTGTAAAAAGGCTAACTACGTCAAAACTAACCATCAGATGTGTATCATGAATATTATTTTCATAAAGTTTTTCTAGAAAATGCTTACTATTTTTTATATATGAATTGGTATTTCCAGAAAGCGGATTAATAATTTTTAGTAAGAATTTTGCCAAGTTATGACACGGAGAATTATTAGAACTAACAATTGGTCTTAAAGGAATGTTTGCCTTATGTATTTTTGGTAAACCATAAAAATTAGGAGGTTTACTATGATGTGGTGTAAGCTCTCTGCGTTCAAAGTCATTAAATTCATTTTTGTATTTATAAAGAGTTCTGTAAATTTTGTTTTCAATTGATTTGGTTGGATCTTTATTTAATCTTGAATAAGGGCCCTCAGTTATGAGAGTTGTAATTTTTGAATCACAAGTATCTGTATCTAAAATGACTGTGGCATTACCTTTATCCGCTGGTAAAATTTTAATACTAATGTCCTGTTTCAAAGAAGAAATTGATTGTTTTTCTTCAGAACTCAAATTATCTTTAATTTTAACTTGATTCTCTAAAATAATTTTTGAACGTAAACGGTATTCATTTCCTTCATCCGCTGGTAAATTTTGAGCAGTTTTCTCTATACTTGCTATTATATCAAATTTTGAGACTGTTTTAGGGTTTTTTTTTTATTTTTTTTTATCACTTATTTAACGTCGGCCTATTTCCGCTACCAGGGCCAATCACCGACGCCAGCAGACGAGCTACCCCCAACCTGGAAATTTTGCCGAACTTCTTATCTTACTAAGAGTAGGGATTTTTGACTTGCCTAACATTTAATAGACAAGGGACCGACTGCTTTACATCCTCTCCGAAGGATGGTATATCCTCAATACACCTTTCGCCTACAGTTGTATTGCTTCTGCGATATAGCTGATATACAAGCCGCTAGAAGCAGGGAAACGAGACCGCGTCTTTCCGTGGATAGTCACCATCCAAGTACTAAACGCGGTAGCTGTTGCTTAACTTCATATCGCTATGAAGTGAGTCAAGTCAGTCCTCCGCTCGCTGCCCTGTTTTAGGGTTAATAGCAAAATTTGAACCTTTTGATAAAACTAGTTTATCTGAGATTGTCAAAACTCTGTTTGACATATTGATGACAGTTTTGTCAATTAATAGTACATTAAACAACAGGTTTAGAAAAGCAAAGTTTTACTAAACGAATATAGTGTTTGAGTACGAGCGAGCGCAGCGAGCGAGTAACTCAAAACTATATGAGTTTAGTAACACTGTTTTTCTAATTTTGACATATAAAGTGACATATTTTGTTATTGAAACAAGTGACAAAAGACAAAACGTTCTACTTTATGTAACTGGTTACATAATGAAAACCATTATGTAGCTGGTTACGAAAAGTTCGTTATGTCACTAACTGTAAAAATAATTAAACAAAATACAACAGAAAAATATTAAAGTAACTTTTATTTAAGTTAGTAATTTTATAAAAAACAGTTTATTATTTATTTGTTAAATATTATTATTTAATTGTAAATATTCACAACGCAGTTGGTACAGTTACTTAAAAATTCTTGACAATCTCTCCCCGCCCTCTTTATTTTACAATCTTTAAACTAGATAGGGTTGGGTTAGCGTACTACATTTACCCCCCTATTTAATTGGTATTTTTATAACATCTAATATGGTAAAGATATATAATGCTAATTAAATATAACAGTAAAGCTAACGATACTGCAGGAATATCATATCAAGGTATAGTTGCATTTTTAACGACTTCGGCATTTCTACATATTTTTTTAGATTAATAATATTATGTTGTCCCTTAATGATACCATGTGCATCTCTTAGTTCGTAACTGTTCGGACCAACGATGGCACTCACGTAAAATGGACCGTCGTAAAATAAAAATAATTTTTTTATTTCAGCATTCTCTAGGAAGGATATAGGATGGGTTTTAACTAAAACTGCATTCTTTAAAATCAGATGTTGAAGACCATTGTCGTGTTTAAGTTTACGTCTCTCGGGTTTTGACTTAAGTCTTTCAGATGCCAAGATCCATCGCTCATCGGTTGGCAAAATGGGGAAATTAATTACTTTATTTATATTATTAGGCATGGTCACCAGCGGCGATACGTATTCGGTAGTTTTTGCTTTAATAATATTCCATAAGAGTATCTCATCAATTTGTCTCTGTACTTCTTCCCGTTGCACGTGAGGAATGGAGTACGAATGTTTAAAATCCCGCATCTCAATTTGATGTTTATATAGCGTTGTCGGGCCTGGAATTTCAGAAAACACGTCGTGGTATTCTCACAGAAACTTTGACAAATTACCGCGGTATTGAGAATCAAAACAATCGGCTTTCTGAACTACTTCCTCAAAATCTGAATTAGAATATTGATGTCTTATTGGAGTTTCTCCTATTACATTAATGGGTAAGCACCCATCACATTTACTTTCAAAATAAAAAGGAATTCTTATCTGTCTTTTCTTTTCATCATACTATAGTTAAACGGTAGTGGAAAAATCTAAATTTGCTTTGGATACCGTTAACCAGTCACAACCTAGGATTACCTTTCTATTTAATTTTGGTACCACTAAAAATATAATGTCGTACTCAACCTCACATATTTTGACAGTTAACAATACTTGTTCCTTGATTTTGTGCAATTTTGTGCCTACTGCTAAAGAAATAACAACATTATCAACAGGTATTGTAGCAATTTTTAGACCTTCCAAATTTTCCAGAACCTTTTCCGATACCGCAGAAATTTGACTTCCCGAATCGATTAAAACATCAGTACAAATTTCACCTATTTGTGCTGTCACAATTGGAGAAAACGTTTGGTCAACATTCTTCACCTCATCTGTATTGCTTAACAAGTCATTTTCCATATCGGAATTAAACTTCGTTATACAGCGAACATCCCGATTGCCTTCATAAATCTGATTAACTTTATTATCGTTCCCTTTGTATGCTGTATCATTATACCGGTGATTATCAAAATTTTTAGAATTCTTACTCACGTTATACGTAGCATCAATTTCATTAAAATAATTCTCAACCTCATCGATTGTTTTACAACAATTTATTACCATTCGTCGTCTAATATCATCATCAAAATGCTTAGATAACATACCAATTAGTTCTTCCTCTTTCAGTGGTTCGGACAAATATCGCGATTGATTCACAAATTTTAAAAAATAATCAGTCATGCTACCTGATTTATATTGACCAAATTTTATATTTTCTTTTCTCTTTCTTCTTTAACCCCCAATAGCGTTTCTTAAACGCCTCAAAGAATTTTTGAATATTTTCAAATGAAAATTCTTTATAGGCTGCCCAGTCTGCAGCAGATCCCCTTAAGCAATTTATCGCTAAGCCGACGCGAGCCGTAGCTGGTACTTCTGCCTCGTCAAATATACGAACTAATTTCTTTACAAGAGCCATTGGCTGTACACTGGCATTAGGGTAAAATATCAAATTTTGACCCCCCAAATCCTTCCAGAGACTGATATACTGTTTATTTGAACAAACAGTTTTGTCTTTAGTTTTATTTTCGTTACTCGCAACGGCATCATTAAGAGCTAACAATTTATTTTTCGTTGTGTTTGTGTCTGACGACAACTGCGAAATATTTTGTTGCATTACAGCTACATTTTCCGCGAGTGACTTAACTAATGCTTCTAAACTGATACCTGATTTATTAGTACCTGCATTATCATTTGCCTCTGGTTTTCCCGTTTTAGGCATTTTAAATCAATATTAACTAGCTTATTTACTAAATATCTAATTAGTACAAAACTAATAATTAATTACAGCAACTGCTGACTTATCTGAAAGCCCTGGCGCGTTTTAATGTAAATAATCGAGTATATTTTGAAAACGCATCGGTAATTACCAGTAATTGTGTTGCACCTGCCCGTGAAGTAGGTAACGGTCCCATTAAATCTAAGCAAACTAAATCACCAGGTTTGTTAATTAAAACTGGATGCAGATTACCTTGACTTGACTTTGAACATTTGGTTTTTTGACAAATGTCACAAGATGCCACCACCTGCCGCACATGACGTCGCATTTTTGGCCAAAAGAATGTCTTAGAAATATGAGTCAATGTTTTGTCACATCCAAAATGACCAATATCGGCATGCTGCTGCAGCACCAGATCTCTTACCTGTCCTAAAGGCACACAAAGTTTTAAATCCGGATTTCTTTCACATCCCCTTTTAAATAAAATATCTTGGTGCAACTTGTACCATTTTACTACTTTATTATAATCTGAGATTTGGTCGACATTATTTTCTTTCCTTTGTAAAATTTCAATTTTATCCCGAATCCAAAGTTCATTCCATTGGTCGTTACGAATTGTTTTAAAATTATCTTTCAATAGTTTATATTCTGCCGACAATCTAACCATAGCAACTTCTATACTATCATGCTGGTCCGGCCTAACTATTTTATTCACAGTAACCGGATGGCGTGATAATACATCAGCGATGATATTGTCTTTGCCTGGACAATGTTTTACTACAAGATCGTATTCTTGAATAAATAATACCCACCGCGAAAGTCGCGCGTTACGTAATTTACTATTCATTAAAAAACTTACAGATTTGTGATCAGTAATAACCGTTATTGATTGTCCCAAAACTAGAGAACGCCATTGCTGTAAAGAATAAATCAAACTAAGCATTTCTTTCTCGGTAACAGTGTAGTTAAGCTCACTACCATGTAAGACGCGACTTATAAATGCTATTACTTGGCGTTCTGAATTATACTCATTTTTTTTTTTTGAAAGTAAATGTGCCCATACTTTATTAAAGAAAATTTAAATCAGCATGTGTATTTGCAGTTATTGCATACATATGTATGGCCGGAAATATGAAATATTGCAAATACAAGTAAGAAACATGTACTGCTCATTCTATAATTTTGATGCGGAATTGGTTAAATATGAAAGTATTTCAGTGAAAGGTGGACCAAATTAAATGGCCTACTAGTTCACCTGATCTTACACCTTTAGATTTTTTCTGTGGAGTGCGATCATAGAAAAGGTATTTGATAACGATTTTGGCAATGCTGAGGAAGTCCTGAAACAAAAAATAAGGGATGCAGTGGGATAACTCAAAGTGCCTGCTGTGATGCGTAACGTCTACAAGGAGTTGATTAGAAGGGTTAAAAATGCATGGAGAAAGGAAGAAGCTATGTAGAATTATTAATGAAATAATAGCTATTAACACATCTAGGAATGTTATGACTATCATAACTGCCGCAGATGTCGGTTTGAAATCCGAGCTCGTAGAGCGAGGATTTTAAGACATCTAAGGCCGTTATGATAGTCATAACATCCGTGATTTGTTCAATAGTTTATCGGTTTCAGAAACTAAAGACATTATTAATAGATATTACCTTTTGATATTCTCGTATTAATAACGTTTTCATTTCATTAGTTGGTCAAGTCTGTATGGGTTGATTTGTCGCCATGGTTATAGTTATATTTTGTTTGTTTTTATTTGTTATCTTCCCGATCGTGGCAATGGAAAATACTGTGAGAGGGATTTTTCCATTATACACGGATATTGGATGTGTGTCCCTTGTCTATAAATGTGTAGCCCCCTCCCGCACAAGGCTCAGCCTTCTGGGATTAAGGGGGTCGTAATTACATGTGGTGTATTTATTTATTTATTTATTTATTTTTTTAAATGTTTACATTTTTAATGTCACAACGGCTACATAAAAATGGACCTTGGATTGCCTGAAAATACATTTCAGTTGGATTTCAGTATTTAATTATTATTGTTTGGAGTTTTCTGTCTGTTCCCAGCAAACACAGAGTGTATTTGTTTCGTAACGTTAAGTCACAAATAAGTAACTCTAGAAGCATATTTCAAAATGTGAAACAGATTCGTAATTATGGCAATATATCTGTACCTGAAAGATTTGTTTTGAAATTGTTTAATATAGTATAAAACATCTTTGTTGGGTTTGAAAAAAATCGAAACTGTTACCTATCAAATGTTATTCTGAATTCGACAAACGTAAATGTTTCATAACTTACAAAACGCCATACTTTCAATGGTTAAAATTTGAGAATATTACGCAATTGTTGATGCGGTATTCCTTTAGTAGCTATAAACTGAAACAATTACGGAATTATTGAAGCAATTAATTTTCAGTTGTGAAGTATTGAAAAATTTACATAATTAGTAATACGTTACATTTTCGTTATACATTTTCAAACAAATAAGTCGTTTCTATAGGCTAGAATTACTTCTGAGAGAGAGATAAAATTCAAACGACCAATAGAATCCTGGCACACTGCGCCAGCAGCGCAAAGAACTGTTTCCGGCTTCAGTACAAGTTGGTCTGACTGAATGTGTAGAGTGAGTAATTAATTGTGTACTTACATGTGTGGTATAAACAAGTGGTCTTGTGCAAAAACTACTATTGTGAAAAATAATTACACAATATAGGTATACACAGGGTAACTGGTAGGTAAGTTCTAATACTTATAGACCTAAAATTAGATAAGTTTTAATTGTAAGTATTGTAAAAATTAATTTCCTGGGCAAGATATAACATGGCGTGGGCACATTAACAGTGTGGGTAGCGGATCTTTTTACTAGGTACCTATAAATCGAATAATAAAATAAACGCTTTACTTAAAGAAGTAATTCTTCAGGTGATTTGAAGTGAAGAAAAGTTTATATGAACATATTATGTTCTAAAGATTTTTGTTTCTGAGATAAGCGGGTGTTGAATATTTAATTTCATTTCTGATTTTATCTAATTTTCCACAATTTGTAACATATGAAACTGAAATTTATGGATTCGATTTTTTTAAGTTTTGCAACATGGCACACTTCCGATTTAAACGTAGAGGTCACAGCTGTGACAAAGACATTCCGCCGGTCGTCCACTTTCTTCATTCTTCCTCTGTGCCAAAGATATAAAAAAACATCACATAATTAAATTACCGACAAGGTCTGTTGTCTGTCTGTTTCTTATATAGGTACTTCGAACGATAAATTATTCAAAAAAACTTCACAAAAAGGCGCTAATAAAGTTGGCGCATTTGATGAAATGTGTAAACACTGGTATAAAAAATATGACTTCCGAACATTGATAGTGGTCCGGTAAAAGCTAATGAACAAAAAACAAGATCAACCTTGACCCGAGCCTTGACCTATCTTATATTCACTTCAGATGAGATAGGTCAGTTGAATTCAAAATGTTGGCGTATTTTATTTCTTTTTCTCGAAAACTACCGCGTGTATTTCTTTAATTTTTTTAGTTGGATTTACCATCCCTTTGCAACAAGCTTCTTTCTCTCAGGAATAATAATATGTAATTGTTTAACTTCATTTATTTTATTGAGTGGGCTAGAGTTACATATAGTACATAGGTTTCATAAGTTTTACAATCGAAATCTTTTTCTCATTTCATCAAAAAAAAACCTTGTCAAATTTTGACAATCTCCCGCCTTCTCTTCTTATTTTTATTTTAAACTAGATGCAGAGTTAGGTTAGCGCACTCACCTTAAGGAGATAAATAAATTGGGGTTCACCCTGTACAGTGTACATTGCTAGTTTGATTAAGAATTGATTTTTATTTGTAGATTCATGCAGGAAATGCTTTCCATTTATGACAGATGCCAATTTTGAAGTTGCGTGTAAGGAATGGTTTAGAGCGGCCAGCCAGAGATTGAAGAAAACAGAGAAAATGGATTATTTTATTGTACAATGGACAATAAATTGTTTTGAACATCTATTTGTCAATATTTTATCTTTTTCCTTTATTTTATAGGATTCCTCCAAACACATTAACAGTGAATATTAAGGATTAAGGATTAATTTCGCCTAGATATAGAAAAGAGTTTATCTTAAAAGGATTTATGGTCTAAGTATAAAGATGAGAGATTGAGAATGTGAATTTTGTTAAATATTGCAAAAAGTGATTTTAAAGATGGGTCCTGAAAAAGTAACGAGCCCCCTACTGGAAAAATGTGACTGAGGTCTTCGTCCAAGAAAAATTACTCGTCCAATAACAAACGAAGCCAGGTTTGCTGTACGTGCATAAATCCACCCCCCAGCCTCCGATCGCTCATCTGCGCACTCCCGATCATTGAGTCTTTTTTGTTTTTAAATGTATTTAGTATAGCATTTTACAGACGCTCCAAAAATATAACTGGCTCTATACTGTCAGTACCTACATGTTGTCGAACAAATTACTTATTCACTGTTACTCAACTCGCGAGAACCAAAAAAGTTTCCGCACACTTTTTCGTTTTCGAGTTGTTCAACAGTGAATAGGTAATAAGTGGTTCGGCAAAGATGGACATGTATTGATTGATAGGGCCTGTCATATTTTTGAGCGTCTGTAAAATGCTACTATATGCATTTAAAAAACAAAAAGACTCCAATGATCGAGAATGGGAAGGTGAGGGATCAGGGTGGGAGGCGGATTTGTGCACATATATCAAACCTGCTTTATTTGCATTATTTGCATAATAAATATAAAACAAAAAAGAAACTGATTTGAAAGTAAATTGTAAAATTTATATTGCTTATGATAAGCAACTTTTCTGAAATTAATGAGCAACCTTAGTTTCTAATAACTTGCAACTGTTGTGAATCTGTACTTAAACTAAATTTGCATAACGGTTGCGAAGTATTTATATAAGTTTTGTATTTACAAATAACTTGGTGAATGAAACTGTAAGAGCCTAAATGTTTCAAGATATTTTCGGAGTTAGATTTTGGTAAAAACGAATTTATTACAAATGTAAATTGGCATTTGTTACGAATATTTTGTTTCGCAATTATATAAAGTAATAGTTGCAGTTTAATAACGATGCATTGTTGCGGACAAATAAGCAATTTGTCACCAAAAACACGCATTTTTGTGACTGAAACAAAAGTGTAACACGAAATATAAGTAGCGTTAATGTTCCTTAATAGTTACGAAGCGGTGTTTGCTGGGTTTATATTAATAAATTACCCTATAGTTTCATTATTTATTATTTCATCTGTTGACAGTTATTGACAGATCTGTATTGTAATATTACCGTACAAGAAATAAATATAACTGTACAACTTTAGTTATGACTTATTTACCAGCCTACTTTTGCATATGTAAACAAAGGATTAATATCCTGAAACCGATAAACGTACTTAATTTAATAATTTAAATTTAATTTTTTTGATCGCCCCGTATACAAAAATTTGAATATGAATATGATTTTGGATGGTTTACAACCTACAGAATATTTTGTGATGATTAAGGCAGAAAAAAGAATTGTGAAAAATTATTTATGACATTGCTAGTGACC
This sequence comes from Rhagium mordax, assembly GCA_963680705.1. NCBI lineage: Eukaryota > Metazoa > Arthropoda > Insecta > Coleoptera > Cerambycidae > Rhagium > Rhagium mordax. The sequence continues at coordinate 50,353,834 of OY796660.1, read as the reverse complement.
TCAATCAAGAGTCCCCATTGTTTTCATTGGATTCCCAGGGTTAAGGAGTTATGAAGTTCTACGGCTTCCTTGAGTTATGTGGTCAATACTGAAGTACAACAATGTTACTAGGTTGAAGTTTTAAAGTTGAATCACATTTGGAGTGCGATTTAAATGTACTGCGTAAGCAATTCTCGTTGCTCTGCGTTTTGCATATACATGTTTACAACTGATCAGACATATCCATGTGAAGGTAAGATAATTATTGACTGATGATCAGTTAATTTTTTTCACTGCTGATCATCAGAACTGACCATCAGTTGTTTGTGAAACGGCCTCTTTAAGGTTTTATTAATATCATTGATTATTTTATTACATAGGACAAAGATATAAGTATATTTACAAAAAAATATGAGAAATTTGATATTTACCAGCCAACTTTTTCGTAGGTTCCTTGTCTATCGATTATAACTTAATCGGTGATCTTCTTCACACCCCTGGGGAGATACTAGTTTAAAGCAGACTTCTTAAACTGTCTGATTTTGACAAGCGATACTTGAGGTCATTAATAACTCTACGTTCCTTTCCGTCTTTAACTTTAACGTTTTTGTTCGCTTTTAAAATGCTATTTATGTTATTTTGAAATATCGCCTGATTTATACTTTTTGGCATATTATGAGCGGAAAAGGTCTGAATCTTATAAAAAATATAAAAACGACTCTTAACAGACACTTTATATAAAAGGACGTAAAAACATACAAAAGACCAGCTAAAAGTAACATTTTCAAAGTGTGTAAAACTTGGATAATATAAAACGTACACGGTGTGCCCAAGCAAATGTGAATTTAAATTAAAATATAAAATTGTAACATTTGCAATTTGCAGCGAGTCACATTTTTAAAGAGGTACACAGATATATAAATATAAGATTTACCACTCGATTGATGGTTATTATGAATTCTAATATTTGTTTTTCGAAATTTAATACTTATATTGTTTCACTGTGTATATTTTAAAATGACATTGGCCTCGGAAGTAAAGTGATTGAAGAGATGGGATATAAAGTACGACCGACTTTGGTAATGTGTCTGCGATATGTCCATAACAAGGCATTGGCAGGGTGACTGCCCCTTCTATTACCCTCTCACCCTATCCACTCTATTCCGAATAGTTTATTATAAGAAAATGAATACTTACAGCTCTTCCAGGTGATTATAATGGGTCAACGATGTCTCATTGATGCTCGTTATATTGTTACTTGTTAAATCTCTGAAAAATAAAAAAGAGGTAAGTAACAGTTAACGAAGTAAAATAATTTCGTGTATTTCTATGTCTAATTATTTTGAATTACTCTAAAGAATGTAACTTAATAAATAAAGAAATTGAAATAATCGATTAGATGTGGTAAATGTAATTAACTATTATCTTTTATCCCAATTTTATATTTTCTGCTGACCGAATATTCCGTTTTTTGCATATGTTTGGGAAAAAGGGACCGAATCAGAATAGTGATTAATTTGTTGACGACGCGACGGTCAGTAGAACATGTCACTTTTTATCTAAAATAAATTAGTTAGGAGAAGGAAAATAAGTTTTCAGGCAGCCTCCTGGTTGAAGCGCCACGGAAGGGAATTACTGCTTGACCAATAACGGATTTTTGTCAAAATAATACTTACATTACACTTGACTGCACCACAGTTTTTAAAAACTTCGTGAATTATTCATTACAAAACCTTTTATTCGATTGGTTTAATGACAAGTCAGCAAAAAGTCTTAAGTCGCTATTTTTTTCTATGGAAAAGACGAGTATACGGGGACGGTTAAATTCTATATATTATTTATCCTTATTTTACGAAACATAATCCTACGGTTTTATAAAAAATAGAAGCAACATGTAAGTATATTATGCATTATGCATATAACTGGCATGCCTCGCCATTAGTCATCCATTACATCCTTGAACTACGGGTATAAACTTGTATTGTAACTACATATTTGATTATTTTACTTTATTTATAGGGCAATGAAAATTTGAGAATAGGACAAGATGTCATAAGACCTTTTTCATTGTTGGTATTTCCATCCATTTAAATTTCCCTAATATATTCCCGAACATCCCGTACCTACAAGTACATCTCAGGTAGGCACCTATTGTGTTACGCGTAAGTGAAATTAAAGAGAATCTAATAAACTTAATGTTATGTATATACAGTGTGGAAAAAAAGTCCGGAACACCTGAAATATCGCAAAAGACGCTCGAAGGGGCCAAAAGTTATTTTAAATTTGTCGTCTTTTGAAATACTTTAATTCTATGTACAGTGGCGTACGTTGAAGAGGCCTAAAAAATAGGGGTTGTCATTTAAAAAAAGGCGCCCCTTTGGCCTCTTCAACGTACGCCACTGTACACAAAATTAGAGTATTTCAAAAGACGACAAATTTAAAATACCTTTTGATCCCTTCGAGCGTTTCTTCGAGAAAAACGTATTTTGCTAGATATTTCAGGTGTTCCAGACTTTTCTTCCACACTGTACAAATATGAAGTGATAAGTGATAAGTATCTGTGCATTTGCAAGTATCTAAATTCTCTGTTTAATATACATGTCGTGTCAGTAAATACAGTGTGTCCAGGCAGGACCTTACACAATTCATATCTCGAAAACTACTGAACAAATTTTTGTGAAATTGCTTATGTGTACTTAGTAAAACCTTTCCAAATAAAATATTTTGACAGTTTCATCATTTCCGGTTATACCGGAAACATATGTCAACTTTGTTATTTTAAATGGAACACTCATATTTTTATTATTGGTATTGATAGATTACGGAATTCATTCATTATGTATAACAAACCTTATACCTAAAATTTATAGTTTTTAAGATATTAACATTTTTACCAAAAAATAGACACCTGCAGACCCCTAAAGAAATTCTACCTGTGAATAACCCATACAAGAAATTAAATTATCTTTTACTGTGGAAGTAATCAGCAGCCGTAGATTATTTAAAAATACACACCCCACAAGAATTATCGCATCACTAGAAATTGACCATAAGTTTGATGTTAATTTTCTTCTGAAGCGTTTGTCCGATTTGGGTGATCTTTTTTTTGCGTTGTAGGTTGAGTCTTCAGGAATGTTACTGTGTTACTGAATGTTTAGTAAAAATTCACTTTTGCTTGAATACCGGGTGTAACTATGATGTTGTATTTGTTCCAAAAATTCGTGACACCCTGTAGAGTGTATCAGCAGCAACAGCACGTTATAATTCAATCCTAACTTTAGCCTTATCTTTTCTTAACATTCTCTTTTTTGGTTTACTTCATTATCTGTATTAACAGATGAGATATACAGTTTTATAGCACAACATGTTTTTATTGACTTATATTGCTAGTTTTTACGCATACACACGCTGCGAGGATAGTAACAGAATATTTTGAAGAGGTTAATGTCACTGCAATGAATTGGCCAGCTTGCAGTCCAGATATTTAACCTAGAGCAGGTATGGGATCATTTAGGATGGACGATTCAGCAAGACCAAGTTCCATGTAGAACCCTACCTGAACTTGAAAATACATTGAATGTCATTTGGAACCATATTGATGAGAATTATATACACAACCTCTATGAAGGTCTACCAAGGCGAATACAAGCTGTAATTAGGGCGGGAGGGGAAAATACACGGTATTGAAAATTATTGTATCCTAAATTTTATTTTTCTAGAAATTTTATAAAAATTGCCTATATTGATACTTTTTTTTCATCCTGTATATCTCATCTGTTAACAGAGATAATAAAGTAAACTAAAGAAGAGAATGTTAAGAAAAGATCAGGCTAGAGTACTTACTTTTTGTTTTTTATTGCCTGCCACAGTTTTACGAATATAAGAGTAAAAACTATCAATATAAGTCAATAAAAACATGTTGTACTATAAAACTGTATATTTCATCTGTTAATACAGATAATGAAATAAACCAAAAAAGATAATGGTAACAAAAGATGAGGCTAGAGTTATCACTGAATTGTAACGTGCTGTTGCTGCGCGTACACTCCACAGGGTGTTACGAATTTACGGGTCAAGTACAACATCATAGTTACACCCGGTATTCAAGCAAATGTGAATTTTTACAAAAAATTCAGTAGCACAGTAACATTCCTGAAGAGTCAACCTACAATGCAAAAAAAGATCATCCAAATCGGACAAACGACTCAGAAGAAAATTAACATCAAACTTATGGTCAATTTCTAGTGACGCAATAATTTTTGTGGGGTGTGTAATTTAAAAAATTTAAATATTTTACAGGGTAAGTACAAAAGTGGTCACAACTTTAAATTTAAAACCATCAAATATTTTCCATTTTGTAAATGGAAATCTCCAATTTCTTTTATTTTATCAAATTCTACGACTAAAAATATGGATAGTTTATATTTACTTCCTTACACATAACTACAACGGTTTTTAAGATATTCATGAAAGTTCAGAAAATCCAATTACTTGTAAGAATATTTTTTTATTTCTAAGAGGACCATGTAAACAATTGTTGTCAGAAGAAGTAGTAGCAGAGTGGTAAAATTAGTTGTTTAACATTTTATAGTATACTAGTAGTTCCTATCTATAAATTTCATTGTATTATGGCTCGTCTGGGTTATACCAACGACGATCATCAAATTTTTTTAATTATTAATGAAGAATGCGACAAAGTACCAACAAAAACGTGTGATACCTTTGCTTTGAGATAATCCAACCATCACATGACACATTACACGGAGTCACTGAAAATTGCAAAAATTTTAGTTATTTTAAACCCAAACAAGCGCGAGTTAAGCCAATTACAAAAGCAAAGAAAATTAAATTACAGTTCTAGCTTACTTTCGAGTATATATCCCCATGTTCCATTAGAGATGCCGAAAGAGAAATTGGTTTGTCAAATCATCCATAGCAAATATTTTACATAAACATAACTTGAATACGTATTCCATCAACTTAGTTCAAAATTTAAAACAAACCGTGTTCCAAAGAACAATAATTGTGAATTTATTTTAATGAAGAAAACCGCTGCCAATTATGGGATCAAAACTTCCTCACCGTGTGGAATATTCAAATATTTTAGTTTTGTGTTAGCGCTAGCGCTAGTCTGTCCACGGCCTTTTATTGTGTCCGTGCATATTATTAATTTTATATTGTTACTTTTGTAGCATACTTAGTATTTATTCGAAACACCAGAAAATATAATATAGGATCCTTCGTTTAAAAAAATACGTTTCCGCAAATAACTTAGAACTAATAGAGTTTTTGTTTTCACGGATTTCCAGCGGAAAAAATATATACAACAATTTGTTAACTTGATTGAGTTCGTAACTCTCAAAATAGTAAAATTAGCAATTGTACACCGATAACTTGTGACATTCTGTAAATGTATATATTTTCGTTTATCTCTCTTTTCTTCTCTTTTTGAACTTCTTTCCCACTTTTCCTTTCTTCTTTGCCTAAGAGAAAAAGAAGGTTAAAACCTTCTTTCTCTCTTCTAACTTTCTCAGGATATTGATATAAATAAGGCGAAAATAAGAATGTTATTTGAACCAATCAGGGATCGTATTTATCTTTATCTTTATATTTTTATTTATCTTATTTAAAACCATCTTGTTATAGCACAATAAGAATAATATAACTAATCCCCTTGATTCCTAATATGGTTATCGTTTACATCTTCTCTGATAAATTACTACTGATTAAAGTATTTTCAGTTTCCCATATTTGCAGTTTATTTCAAGCAAAAGTTCGACTAATATGTTGAAAATATTCCAGCTTTTTACGAAAGCTGAAAACGCTTAAGATTACATAGGAAACGTTTCGCTGTTATCACGGTTAACTCAGGTCAGGATAAAGAGTTAATAAACTAATAAACTACCTCCGAAATGCGTGCCAGCGAGTTTTAATTTAAAACTTTATTTCTTCACCAACACAGGGAAGGTAATGCACGGTGGCAATGGACACTAGTGGAGTTATATTACACCACAATGTGATATAATGAAGACAAGGCAGGTAGCGATTAGGATAATGTTCGTCTGTGTTGGCCGTGAACGTGATAACTCCTAATTTGGATATAATTTCTGTATATAAATTATTTAAATGACGCTTATATAATAGTACTTCTGACATGAGATTTAAACTTATGTCGTGGAGTTTATTTATATTTCTGTGAAAGTGAAATTATTGTATATGTGGCGTTTTTTAACCCTTAGTCCTTTAAAATTTTACTGTAGTCCTTGTATAATAAATATGTGATATACTATATACCGGGTGGCCACGAGACTAGGGTCATGCTTATATCTCTTTCAATAATGAACCGATTTAGACGAAATTTGGTACAAGGATATTAGACCTAATTTCGGATGGACATGCAGATATAGTCAAAATGGCCGACTTCCGGTTTCACCGGAAGCGCGTGTACCCCCGATTTTTTAAATGCATCACCCAGTATATTTTATGGTTTTCGTAATCTACAACTCAAATTACATAGAATAGCGTTGCCAAATTTACATTTTTCTCAAGGAATTTTTTCCGTAGAAGGCCGTGATTGGGAAAAAATCTGTTCCAGTTGATTCTAGTAACTCATATTAATAGTGATTACATCAATTAAATCAATAACAAATGACTCATGAAAGAATCAAATTCACCAAACGTGTTCTTTTAAGAAAAAATCTTTAAATGTCGTCAGTTTTAGACAAAGATGAAGTGGTGCAGTTAGATCGGTAATTAAATTTGCTATTTAATGGCATTATGGCCCTTAGTAAGTGCCATTTAAAAAAATTTTTTTTTCTTAAAAAAACACGTTTGGCAAATTTTATTCTTTCATGAGGCATTTGTTAATGATTTAATTGATGAAATCACTATTAATATGAGTTACTAGAATCAACTGGAACAGATTTTTTCCCAATCACGGCCTTCTACGGTAAAAAATAAATTTGAAAAAAAGAAAAATTCCTTGAGAAAAATGTAAATTTGGCAACGCTATTCTATGTAATTTGAGTTGTAGATTCCGAAAAACGTAAAATATACTGGGTGATGCATTTAAAAAATCGAAGGTACACGCGCTTCCGGTGAAACCGGAAGTCGGCCATTTTGACTATATCTGCATGTTCATCCGAAATTACGTCTAATATCCTTGTGCCAAATTTCGTCTAAATTGGTTCATAATTGAAAGAGATATAAGCATAACCCTAGTCTCGTGGCCACCCGGTATACATTATGACATTTTCAAGACACAAGATATATGATTTTGATCTTTTTTTTTGTTTTTTCATACGATGCATACATAAATACTTTAAGACTTATTTTCAATTCAATACCAATTTTCTCGTACAATATGAAGAAATACCATGACGTAACTCTCGTCTGTGTTATTGAGAAGAGAAAGAATTTATTTATATTTTCCTAGGATATTCTAAAAATAGTAAAGTTTGTTAATTATAATTGTTTACAAATAGTATGTTAGTTTATACGAAAACAGAAAATAACATTTAAATAATACAATAAACATTGACAATAGATATAGATAATCAATATGTATGCAGATATAAACATGTTTGTTATTTCACAGCGCATAGGGGCATAGAAAGAGGTCATCAATATTAAGAAGGAATAAATCCTTACGAAATACTATAATTAATTTAGACATCCCGATAAGACACCTCAATTAATATAGGTACCATATACAGTGAGCACATCTAATTGAAAAGCCATAGAATGGGGGTAACATGACAATGAAGGAGAAGAACATGACAAAATGGCCGAAATGTCAAGAAATCAATATAATTAATGCGGTAGAGAATTCAAAAACTATAAACTTGGAGATATTACCGATATTAGCGCAGTAGACTAGAACTACTGCATAACTAACAATGCGGCTCTGGTCAGACTGTCTAATGAGTAATGTGACTGGGTATGGATAATATGGCTGCGTTTTTCTAATGTGTAAGCTTGGCTTTGGATTTGGGGGTTGTCTAATTTCCGTAGTGTGTTTATTGTTTACTATTAATGTCTAATTGCTTGCCTCCGCCTATTAAATCATTAAATATATATTATCTAGGAAACTAGCATGACACTGCATACCTACTTTTGAACAGATACCATAGGGTTAGACTCTACTTTGAGTAGGTATTTAAAGACGAATAGCTGGAATATTGGAGACTATGCTTATTACAGTGAAATACTAATTTCCAATTAAACCAAATCATGAATAAGAATCAATTAATTTTAAAACAATTGATAATAAGAATATATCATATAATATTTATGTACAGGGTGTCCCAATGTTGATGTCTCGGGACTATATCTAGAGAATGAAAAAATTTATCACAAAACCGTTTACGCGGTTTAATTTGGGATGCACTAAGGTACATTTTACGCTATAAATATATTTTTTTCGAAATCTGGAAAATGGCGAAACTGACGTCATCAGAACTTTTTTCCCAGGAACATACCCTTTTTTTGTGCTACCTGGAAAGTGCTATTTTTTCTGAACATTTTCTAATTAAAAAGTTTTTTCGTATCTTTTATATTTAAAAATATACAGGGTAAAATAGTTTGGAAAATACCCTCAATTGCATACGAGTTAGCCATGATGTAATCGAGTGGCCTATGGAAAACAATGAACTAGGGCTGTTGACATGTTTGTTTAGTGAATAATAATATATTGTTTGTGTCAAATAGTTTACGGGTATGAATTAATTTAAATAGCACCGAAATGTTTACAACGAATGAAAAAGTTGACATGATTTTAATCTATTTTTTTTCTCTTCCTTTTCTTTTTGGGATTTATTACCAGATCTCTTGAAATTCCTATCCAATTTATATTAAGTAAGTATCTAAAAAATATTCAAATTAACCAGTTTAAAATTGGGAAATAACCTCTACGCCTTTGACGTAATGTCAAAGGAACAGTTAGAGGGTGTTTTTTGACAACTAATAGGAATTAAAATAATACAAGAACGCTGCGCTGTCGTTTCAGAAACTATATCTGTTTCCTTCTCTTTAGATTTTTTATGTAACGTGTAGAATAACACGGCATAAAAGAAAATTGTTTATATCATTTCCATAGATACTTACCATAGAAATGTTGAAAAATATACTAAATAATATTAATTTTATTGAGTTCTTCTCTCAACATTGGTAACCAAGTTGAACAAAATTCTACCGAACAATTTGATACGCATTTAACTTCATTAAGTAAAATTATTGCAGATTCTTTGATTTTTCTCTTTTTGCTGTATGCTTCTTTAGTCAAAATTTTTGCTGAATCCCATTTTATCCTGTGATCGTTTTCCCAAGCATGTTCAAAAATTTTAGATTTTTCTATTTCACCTTTTCTAATATAACTTTTGTGTTCGCCTAAACTTACATTAAGTGGTCTAGATGATTCACCCACATAATGTTTATTACACTCACACGGAATACTGTATATACAGGTTTTGGAATTTTGTTCAGGATTTAATGGTTTCGCTTTTGTCAAGATCGATCTTAAAGTATTATTTGTTTGAAAAAATTGTCCTAACACCAAAAAAAAACGATTTAGAATTTTGTTACTGTTTTAAAATATTTTTTTTTATTAAAATATACTGTTACAAATCGTTGATAAAACATATAAATAGATTTTGTTAATTGTTTTCCATAGGCTACTCGATTACATCATGGCTAACTCGTATGTAATTGAGGGTATTTTCCAAACTATTTTGCCCTGTATATTTTTAAATATAAGAGATACGAAAAAACTTTTTTAATAGAAAATGTTCAGAAAAAATAGCACTTTCCAGGTAGCACAAAAGAAATGTATGTTCCTGGGAAAAAAGTTCTGATGACGTCAGTTTCGCCATTTTCCAGATTTCGAAAAAAAAAAATTATAGCGTAAAATGTACCTTAGTGCACCCCAAATTAAACCATGTAAACGGTTTTGTGATAACTTTTTTCATTCTCTAGATATAGTCCCGAGACATCAACTTTGGGACACCCTGTACTGTAGAACAAAACGAAATAGAATTTTGTTATACTAGGTTCGGCGTCCAAACGGAAATCGACTCCGCCCCATTAATTTTATGGCAGCGCAGAACGGTGTACGCAATAGTCAGTTTTACACGATGGAAATTAATGAAAGTTGTGATAGCTTCAACAAAATTTGTTATTATACGTGTTACATTTTCTACTACAGCTGTACTATATTTTTATAATGTTTATAAATTAAAGCTTCTATTATACATCTTCAATTTTGGACTTTTAAAAATAATACTTTATTCCCGCAAAAATTTAAACGACGTTTCCTTTATTAGTCCGCACTGCGCAAACTAAAGACACTTTTACTCGGCCTCGGCCAGCTGATTGCCTGGTTTGTTTACGTTTGTATTCGTTTTTAGGTTAGGTTCTTTCGCGAGTTATTTCCCCATACTTTAAAGAACGTCCGTGGTTATTTAATTCAAAAAAGTTTAGTTTGTGATTTGCTATAACAATTTCACGTAGGTTACTTCACTGGATAAACCCATTGAGTATAAAGTAATATACTCAATGATAAACCCCAATGCAAAATACTCAAAAATAGTCATATCTGCTAAGAGTCGTTTACTTTTCGGTTTTCACATGTCCAAATAAATAAAACGTGTTGTTTACCTACCTATTTTGTCTTTATTTTCACAAGGTTCTACTACAGTTCGTTTAAGAAAGTTACGAGAGATATAAATATAATATAAAATAGAATGCTTTATTCATCATTTTAATACATTTGGTAAATCAGTAGAAAAAATACTTTCAAAGCCCTACGTATTGCATATAACAAATTTGTAAATAACATAACAACGATAAGTAATATAATTCTCAACGAAACCGTCCTCGGATCCTATGTGGTGGACTATAAGATGATTTCCCTTGTCCGATGTATTTTTTAACCCCATCGTAAACATTGGATGAAAACCTGCCTTGGAATCAGGATTGTTGTGTCCTTCCATACTTTACTTACAGTATGGCCAGCGTTCACCTAAGTCACAGATTAGTATAGTTAATCTGTGCCTAAGTCTCATCTAAAAAGTACAACTTCTTATGCTCTTCCCGGTATTTTCTGATGTCTCGCAGCAATCTTCGCCTCCAAGCGATATCTTATTTTTTTCCCTTGGGCACTATTTAGTTAAAAACCTATAATGCCAAACACAATTACATTACAACACGAAGAAATAAAAAGTCCGTTTACTCACTGAAAGCCAATTTCTGTTCATCGCCTTCAAAAAAATAATGGATTATACGCTTGAGAGCACTTTTAGTTCCTTCATCATTATTGTCCAAAACACACACTTTTGGTGGTTGAAGTTGGTGTGTTTGTTTGTATTCACCAAGAATATTATAAACACTTGCAACACTCACACCTGCTGCCGTTGCAGTGAACTTTATGCCTTCCATCTTTGGTTCCTCCCGATTTTCCCCATCGTACGCCTTAAAAATGTTCAGCACGCTTTCCTTGTCTTCCACCGAAAAATTTCTGGACGTTCGTTTTTTCGGTGGAGAAGTTGGGTCCGGGCCCCCTTCAGCCAATTTCCGATTTAACCTTAAAAAAAAACGAGATTTTTAACATTTTATCAATGATCATTTTAATCGTTTGCATTACGTAACTTAATACTTTATACACAAAACATATAATGTTAATTTAATTCTTATACGTACCTTCACAAAAACGATCGTAACTGTAGAAATTTCAAAACACAGGCAAAGAATAATACCAAGGATAGAGAATAATACAGCAGTTGACGTGAGGCTGGCTCTCCATTTATTCGCGTTTTCCATATGTTTAGCGTTTATACGTTTCGCGACAATGATAACATATGCTGATTGGTCTGTTGCCAAAATACGTAAAAATTTAATACATGACGCGACTATTGTAGAGTCGGCCTTCGTCAAATTTAGTGGTTGCTTTGTAATTTGGGTCGACCAATAGAGAAGTTCCATTCAAATGTTGCGGGCATTTTTGGGGAGGAGTTGAGTTCCATTTGGACACCGAACTGTGTATAGAATAAAAATTCTTTTTTATCAAACTTGCATCAATTTTATGATATGATATGATAAGTATAACTAATAGCCATATACAAAAATATTTTCTTAAAAAGGGATAATTTTGAGTAGGTATATTCCTTTGTAAATAAATTTGTGTGTTTAACTTAACGAAGTCAAGGCTTCTACGCAATCATCGCATATGTAGTATAATAGGCGACTAGAATTTCAGTTCGCGGAGAAAGAATTTATGTCGAATCAGATTAGTAGAAGTCAAACAAGGCAAACCCACGATTCATAACAAATCTTGATTAAGCAACGACTTTTTCTCAAAGATAAACAGTAGTTATCAACATAGATACTAAACACTGAAAGATCTTAGACATATGATATACGTACCAGCTTACAACTATAGAACATTAGTTTTATACTCATACAAAATTTTTTATATGATAAATCATTGGTTAGATATTTTATTAATCTATTTTTATTGAAATGAAGTGCTGAGATGGGGTCATGCGTACAATTGCCGGTCTTCGATCAACGAAGCAAAGCAGCGTTTGCCGAAGCCGGCATTTGGATGGATGACCGTATCTCATTACATTACCGATGATAGTGCAGCGGGCTAGATCGTCCTTGAGTGGGACAAGGCGACTAGCTACTGCCTATTTCTCCTGGGTTCGAGTCCCAACTCAGGCAGATGGCAATGTCGGAGGGAATGGGTGTATGTGGTGTGTCCTGGTTAAGTGTTAGAATAGCTCTAAGCTAAACTTCGCCAGGACGTTAATATAAATAAGACTATAAAAAAATGTACACTTAGCAACGTGTGTGAATAAAATCCCACTTAGGAACTTACTGAAAAATTGGTATTTATTAAATATTGTATATTGGCCTATCTGTTCATCTATTGGTATCTCTCTCTGTCTATACGAACTTAATAATAATATATCATAATAATATGTTTATCGTCTAAAAGGAAATAGTACACAGTTTACAAATATAACAGCAATAAAGATATATATTTGAAAAGTAACAAAATACTTGATGATGAGTTAATATAAACAAAACCATTCTATTAACAATCATTTTTTCCGTCATACTTCTTGTAATATGTTGTAAATTCTTTAACATTATAAAAAAGGGGGCAGAAGAACTTTCTTAACCACATTAACACTGTAGGCACAATAATATGGTTTAATTAGGTACATAGAATTAAAATTATTTAAAAAAATTTATTCATTTAATTAAGAAAACGGTTCACATCATAACATTCATGTAGACCGGTCTGAACACACAAAAAAAGCTTTTTGAATTATGTAACAATAATTTGCGAATATGGTCGAAATGTGCAGAAATTAAAATATTTTTCGCGGAAGAGAACTCGAAAACTTTTCTAGAAATCAAAATTTTCTTTTAATTACCAACAAAAAGACAATGATATGGAGGAACCATTTTTTCCTCAACACCTCCGTTCATGGATTCTCAACTAATAATTTATCATTTTTGGATTCTTTTTATAAATATAAGTATAAACATTGTGTTCTATAATTTTCGATATTTTTCATAATTTCTTAATAAATCGAATCCAAATGCAAAGAACATTTGGATTGAAATTATGAAAAATATCGAAAATTTACAGAACACAATGTTTATATATTTATAGCATAGTCCATTATCGCATATTTTCAATTTTTAAAATATGGATAAATTTATAATAATCATAATACTACTAATGATATACATTAAAGTTTATTTCGAAAACGTCTAAATACTTTACTATACATTAGTATTATATAGAAGGCAATATTCAATCAACAAAATATTAATGTGTTCGAGATATTCGACTTTACTGAACACAAAAATATGTTTCTTAAAAAATATCTGCCCGTCTGTCGGTTGGTCTATATACTGGCTACTTGAGTAACTATTAAAATCTGATACATGTCTAGTTGTTGACCTATAACAGAAGGTCATAGTTGAGCAGTATCTTTTAACAAATGAGGGCGATGTTTTAATAAAATTTGGTTTATGTATAATAACATTTAGCAAAATGAATAAGAAATGTAATCGTGCCATATACCACGAATATGAAATTAATGCAGCTACGGATACGTGTTTCGGAGTTATTGCTCCTCATCAGCGTAGAGTAGCTAAATAAAGAATCTAAGATCTGGGTATATGGCAAGATTTAATTTATTATTCATTTTACTTAACCTCGCTAAATATCACTGGGCAAATTGGTAAATAAATATGTGGGCGGTACGAGTTGCGGAATCAGAAAATTTTCTTATCTTCTTAATATTTGTATTTTTTTATAAAATGAACTGAATTCAGGAATTGCTTATTGTGTATAAATTTTTTAAATATTACGTATCAAGCAAATCAAGTTTTATAGATCATTTTTCATTTTTCTCTCGCCTTAATTGATATTCACTCAGTACCAAAAGAAGTCACGCACTCGATATTTTGGGTAATTTTAAAGCCCTTCAGTTTTTAAACCGATTTACCGATTTAAACATTTTTTTTTCAGTTTATAGCCAAATTCATTTTGTATGAGCCCAATTGGAAACAATGGTGACTCTTTCCAAATTTCATGGAAATTGATGGAGATATTGACACCTAAGTTTTCTCACAGATTTTCAAAACACTCTGTGGGTTAGTCTCGCATTCATGGAAAAATTATTCGTCCTGCATTCGATGAACCATATCTCAATAAACATTTTGTTTTTTTATTCAGTTTTATCCCTAGTATTTTCCGAGATATAGTGGTTTTCAAAACACCCTGTGGGTTAGTCTCGCATTCATGGAAAAATTATTCGTTCTGCATTCGATGAACAACATAACGATTTATTATTTTTTTCTTCCTCTTTTGGCCCTAGAAACGAAGTCTATTAGCCAGTCTTCGTTAGTAATTGTTATTTAAACCTAGTATTCCCTATGTCTGATTGTTGTACATATATATCGCCTCTATACAATTATACAATTTTATATTAGTGTCTATAATTAATAATTATTATAATATAAACATATATACCTACACATATATACTTACTTATATATATATTTTTTTATTTTTCTGTAATAATATACATTTTTTTTATTTTTTTCTTCCTTCTATTAATAGATAAATTAATGTTCCTTTTTTTCCTTCTTTTTTTTCTTTTTTTAAAATTTTATATTTGCTAACCTAACAAATTGATAAATATATAAATACGTTAAAATTATTTAATAATAATAGATATCCCAAATTAAAAGGTTAGCTTATTTTCTCTTCATTCATATTTTCAAACAAATTTCCCTACAAATATTGTATTGCTCACAGCTAAAGATGATATAATGCTCTATTGTTTCCTCCTCCCTGCATGTGTCGCATAGTGTTGAGTCTTCTAATTTTATTTTAAACTTGTATGCTTTGCATAAGCAATGTCCAGATCTAATTTTTGAAATGGTTTTTATAAAGTTTCTGTTAACGTAACTATTCTTTGAGAACCATGCTTTTGTTGGGACCGTTGGTTGCAATTCTTTATAAAATTTACCGTTTTCGCTCATTTTAAATTGATCATTATGTTCTGCTTTTAATCTAGTTTTGATCACCTCTGTATAATCCTCATAGGATAGTTTATATATATTTTCTTCGCCCACGTCGCAAGCTATTTTTGCCAGCTCATCTACCTTTTCATTTCCCCCTATCCCTATATGACTCTTTACCCAGACTAGCGTAATATTTTAATTTTGCCTCCCGCCTTCGCCCATATTTCGTATGATATCCGCTGTAAGACATAACGATAAATATTTTGTTGTTTTATTCAGTTGTATCTCTGGTATTTTCTGAGATATTTTAGATTTTCTATATTTTCTTTAATATTAAGGAATGATACACAAAAATTATTGAGCAATCTAGTGTGTTTTGGAAACCCGAAAATAACAACCCATTTAATAAAAACTAAAACAACTTCCATTAGATATTTTTAATAAATGACAAACTTAAACACTACTAAAACAAGAAACAGTAAAACAGTCACAAGAGTAACATTGGAATTTTCAATATCTTGTATTGCCGCCTCTAGCAAGTCTCACAGTTTCTAATCGGCATGGCATGCTAGACATTAAATTTCTAGTACGTTGCTGTAATATATCATTTCTACTCTTGAATTAAAGCACCAGCCATCTATGCAAGAGTTTGAGGAGCCCTTTCACTGAATTAAAGCATCACCCATTTTTGCAAGGGTTTCAGGAGCCTTTTCATGAGATCTAACTCTTCATGTCAGTTCATCTTATATGACTGATGGTCGAGATGGTAGCGTACCTACCTGCCTCTCACCCAAAAGTCCCGGGTTCGAATCCCGGTCGTGACATTGGAAAATACTGTGAGAGGGATTTTTCCATTATACACGGATATTGGATGTCTTTAAATGTGTAGCCCCCTCCCGCACAAGGCTCTTCTAGAACCTTCTAGGATAAAGGGGGTCGTAATTTTATTACATGTGGTGTATTTATTTATTATTTATTTATCTATCTCATAGATGCTCTATAGTCTATGGGATTCATATCGGGACTGTCACTGTCATTAATTGTTGTGATGATGGCAAATTTGTTATCATCACCAACTACGAGCTGCGTAGATATAATTTCTCAATTTTAAAGGTGAAAACTAGGGTTCACGTAAAAACGTTAGGTATATCCAGGAAAATACCAGAAATGAAACAGTGAATAAAAAAACAAAATGTTTATTGAGAAATGGTTCATCGAATGCAGAACGAATAGTTTTTCGATGGTTTCAAATTCTCCATTAATTTCCATGTAATTTAGAAAAAGTCTCCATTGCTTCCAATTGAGCTCATACAGAATGAATTTTACTATAAACTGAAAAAAAAAAATGTTTAAATCGGTCCACCGGTTTAAAAACTAAAGGGCTTTAAAATTACCCAAAAAATTGAGTGCGTCACTTTTTTTGGAACTGAGTGTATTTCATAATGAATAATTATTATTTATATAAATAAAACCACATTTTTTAAGACACCCGTATATTTTCTATTTACAATTATAATGACATTGTCAACATAAAGAACACATTTTTTAGTTTGTAAATTAAAATAAACTATCCAATATTTTAACTAGAAATCATGACTACTAAATCAGACCTCAACTTTTACAAGCAACCAATTTCCTATATTTATTATTATTTATTTATTACATATAATTTTTATTACTG
Source organism: Rhagium mordax (assembly GCA_963680705.1). Lineage (NCBI taxonomy): Eukaryota > Metazoa > Arthropoda > Insecta > Coleoptera > Cerambycidae > Rhagium > Rhagium mordax. Next base: position 50,336,625 of record OY796660.1, on the reverse strand, counting down.
TAAATACATAGTAAAGATTTGATGGAAATTCGATGACTTTTTATTTTATATTTAAATTAACATAGTTTGGCTTTGTGCAGTTCTGTACTAAACCGAGACCTATTTCTTACTACAAAAATCGTTTAAAGTGTAATCACATTTTACCTCATATGAGCATGAAGGACATTTACACTTCTAGTAATTGATAGAAAATATCAGTGACTGTGTAAACTATTTGAACTGGCGCATCCGGCAAAAATGACAACTGTATTGTCACGCACGAGTGAGATATACATACCCAATATCCAATGATATCAACATCAACTTCGTTATTTTAAATGATATACCTACTATAGTTTTTATGCCACATTTGAAACCCATTTCTTATTTTAATATAATATCCTATGCCACCCTATCACTGATTAATTAAATTTTATTAAACTTTAAACTAAATATTTTTAAAATTTTATCAGACATATTTTTTTATTCTTTTTCAATTTACTATCTTAAACTTACTCTTACTTACTTAAAATGTATGGTTCTAAATTAAATAGTGTTTTATATTATTAAGTTAATTAGTGTTTTATATTCTATATTATATAACTTAAGCTAGGACCGATAGATGTCGGGGCAATTAGTATTAATTTTAAATAAGTGGTACTTACGTAAACAATAATAATTAATAAATGACATTTAAAAGTAATACCTATGAGTTTAAAACCATGGTATAAGGAGAATGGTATGCCCGCGCGCATGCACGGTGACATCACTCAGTTTCAAAAGCACAATTAACCTCAAAAATATGTATTTTCTAAAATTTTCGAATATTATGCCAATTTCATTAAAATTTCTGCTTGATTTCTGTACTATCAACTAAAATCTTGTTTGTGCATTATTAATAAAGTTTTAGTTGGCTTAATCAAATAAAATAAGATGCTTTTTGTTAGTTGGAATTCCAACCTAAAATTAGTAGTCTATTTTTAATATTTTTTCCAACCTAAGCATCTATCACAATTTATTTTCCTTTTACGACAGTCAAGAAACAGCACCAGGTATATTAACAGTTGGAACTGCATCAGATCTTAAGTTTCTACTGTTTCTGGGGAGAATATAACAACGTCTGATGTATTAAAGGAACTTCAAAATCTGTTGATTCTGCTTGATATATGCTTGGAACAGGTAAAGCTAAAAAATCTAGTGATGTGAAAGTAGCAATCCTGCTAAATATAATAGGAGAAGAGGCGGTAGAGGTGTTCAATGCATTTAACTTAACAAATGTAGAAACACAAGATTACGAGACAGTAGTTGAAGCTTTTTTATAAGTATTCAAACCCAAAGAAAAATGTTGTGTAAGAAATGGGAGAACCCTTTGATCAATTTCTTACCGAATTAAAAAAGTTGTCAGCATCATGTAAATTTGAAAATCAAAAAGAATTTATAATTAGAGATAAGGGTTGTGCTAGGAATAAATGAAAAGACATTGCAAGAAAGGTTATTAACCAAAGAAAATTTAAACTTGGCAAAAGAAGAAACAGAGTGCAGGTCAGCAGAAATAATTGAAATTCAAGTAAAAATGGGACAAGAAGAAAACAATTTTCACGAAATAAGAAGAAATGAGAAATATCAAGAAACAAATTTTAGGAGAGAACAAGGAAGAAATAATGAAAGACGAGGAAAGGAAAACATACTCTTGTGTTACAGGTGACTCAATAAACATGGACTTATAGAGTGTAAAGCATATGGGAAGAAATGCAATAAATATATGTAGTCTTCTGAATCATTTTGCTAAGGCTTTTAAAGTGAAAAATGTTAGGGACGTAAGTACAGATAATCAAGTAGAGGAATCAAGTAGTAGAAATTATGATGATGATAATTTAAATATTAGCGTGATTAGTGTTTGTACAGTAAATGAGAATGTTAAAAATGTATATATTCAATGTCTGCATGGTATGAAACTATTTATAAAGGTAAATAATTTTAAAATTCGATTTAAAATTGACATAGGGTCAGAGGTAAACATATTTCCAATTGATTTATATGAAAAAAAAATTAAAAATATAAGGTTACGTAAAACCAAGGTTATATTACAGACATATTATGGTGGTTTTAAATTGAAAAAGGTATATAGTTTAGATCTCAAGTGCAATAAGGTGCCAAATGCAGAACAATTTTTTAAATTTTTGGTGGCTAATGTAGAGTCGACATCAATATTAGGACTACAAGCCTGTATTACACTAGGATATATAAAAAATATAAATGAAATAAATAGAGGAGATTGTAAAAAAAAAATGATTTTTAATAAGAAATGAAGTAAATTTTGCAGGTCTTGGAAAATTTAAAGAAAAATATGAAATAAAATTAAAGGCAAATTATATACCGGTTGCTAAATCTGCTAGGCGCTTACCTATAGGTTTAAGAAATAAAGTGAAAGAAAAGTTGGACGAATTAGAATCACTTAATATAAGTAAAGTAGAAAACCCAGGTGAGTGGGTCAATAGTTTGGCAATTATTGAAAAACCTAATGGGAGTTCAACAATGTGTCTTGACCCACAAGACCTAAATAAAGCAATTCAAAGAAGCTATTATGAAATTCCAACCATTTGACATTTCTTCAAAATTGTCAAGAAAAAATTATTTTTCGGTGTTAGATTTAAAAGATGGATTCTACCAAGTAGAACTAGAAAGTAGCACAAGTAACTACTGTACTTTTGGTACGATTTACGGGTGTTAATAGAATGCCTTTTGGTATATCAAATTCCCCTGAATTGTTTCAAAAAATTATAGAAAATAATTTTGGAGACATCCTAGGGTTAGTTATATATTTTAATGATTTACTCATAGCGGCTCGAGTAGCGGCTGATACAGAAAATAAGCATGATGATATATTAAAAAAGGTAATAGAAAAAGCCAAAATATTGACCATTAAATTTAATAAAAACAAGTTTCAATTCAAATAAAATAGCGTTAAATATGTTGGTCTAGTTTTTGGAGCTGACGCAATTAAGCCTGATAAGGATAGAGTACGAGCAATAAAATGTCTTGAAAGTCCAAAAAGTGTTACAGCGAATACTAGGTATAGTAAACTACTTGCGTAGATTTACACCTAACTTTGCAGAACTGACAAGTCCTTTAAGGGTATTTCTCAAAATAAATATTAAGTTTCAGTGGTTGTCAGTTCATGAAAATATTAGATAAAATTAATAATATACTAATTAGTGAACCTGTATTAGGTAATTTTGATTCAAATAAACAAATAACTATAGTCTGCTTGTAGGTATACGTATATACCTTCAAGCAGACGCTTCCCAAAATGTATTGGGATGTACTTTGCTACAGGAAGGCCGGCCTGTTTTTTATGCTTCTAGAAGCTTAAACTGAAAACAATTATTCCCAGATTGAAAAGGAACTTCTTGGGATAGTTTTCTCGTGTCAAAAATTCAATTTTTTTATATATGGAATGCCGGAAATTAGAATAATAACAGATCACAAACCTTTATTAGGCATTATAAAAAAAAACATTTCTCAAATCGCTTCTCCTCGACCACAAAGTCTAAAATTAAAATTACTTAAATATAATATAATTTTAGAATTTTGTCCTGGAAAGAATATGTTTCTAGCAGATTTGCTATCTCGCTCATTTATATAAGACATAATGGTAGATGATTCGGAAATACTTGATATCGTGCATTCCATTGAAAGCCATTTGTCAATAACTCCTGCAAAAAAAGGTAGAATTTCAAAATGCGATCTCTCATGATCACGATTTATGTAAAATTGTAAGTTACATACAAAATGGGTGGCCTAATAATTATAAAGCCATGCCAAATTTGCTAAAACCATATTGGGCTTGCAAAAATGAATTTTATTATGAAAATAGCCTTTTATTTTTAAATGACAGACTTGTAGTTCCGAAAGTATTAGTTAATGATATGCTTAAATTATTACATGAGTATCACATGGGAATGACAAAAACAAAATTGAGAGCATAATTAAATTTATATTGGCCTAATATACATTACGACATTGATCGCATGATTTTAAACTATGCAAAGTTTGCGAAAGTATAGAAATAATAATTGTAAAGAACCTATGCTTCCCCATAGTATACCAGGTAGGCCTTTTGAAAAGATTGCTAGTGACATATTTGATTTTAGAGGCAAAGCCTACATAGTTGTTGCTGACTATTATTCAAAAGCAAAATAAAACGGCTGATAATGTAATAAACCTATCCAGGTAGTGCAAGCGAGAAAGATAAATACAGCGTACTATGTGTTAAGTAAAGCAGTAGAGCCGTGCGTAGTTCGTTCTGCGCAATACAAGGGCAACTGTGCGGCCGAGAACCCTTGCATGTATTTGTGCATGTTTTTATATCTAATCCATTTTCATGGAAACGGTTAACTTTATTAAAAAATCATAGAACGACTTTTTTATAGCAGACAAAATTTCCTTTCGAACAATGTATAGCACAAACCATATGCTTTTTGTATAACGGCCCCAGATACGTTTCAATTACGGACAAATTAAAAAATGAATGAGTTTATTAAGATTCCTTAAATTTTGAACCACTCTTACGTCTAAACTATTAAAGATAGATATATGCCATCACTGACTTTCTTATAGAAAATTTAATTCTCTATAAATTTGTTTATATACATTTTCATCATATTTGTAACGGTTTTGGCAGCGTTTCGAGTCAAACATGCCGCAGTAAATCGATGCGTGGTTCGTTCTAAGCACCTGAAGAGACACACGCTTACCGTGGCTGCCTGATTCTATTGAAATACAATGGTCCATAACTATTATGATTACATTTACGTGTGATTTCAATGTAGTAAGATGTGGGGGAAAAGTTTAGGTAGCTTTAAAGAATTTAATTTTGAAATGGCAGTCATTTAAAAAAAAAAATGGGTGGACGGTCCGACAAAAGTGTAAAGGATTACACATTTTCGACTATCACGTCGTATCGCCTGCAACCATTGTTTACGTAAAACCAAACTTCTTGGGAATGCATGAAACGAAAAGTGACATCCTTTCTTTGCCCGATTTGAACACTTCGGTACAACAAGACATACATACCTACCTAACCATAATAACAAAATGATAAAATGATGTTCACACTACGGTACGCCAAACATTACTTAATTTTAGTAATTTAGGTACCTATAAAAACACTTGCTCTCGCATGCAACCTTTTTTTGTTGGAAAAAATTGCTCAACTTTGACATTTAATATAGGTTGCCCCTAAGGCAACACTTAGAGAATGCACTGTAAAAATTATAGTGAACAATATTCAGTTATTTTGTTGGAATGATTTTTAAAGAAACACCTTACAAGTCCATAAAATAAGCGTACGCGCGTGCTGTGATCTATCAGTTCATTATGTAAAGCTTTAAAGTTACCAAGACTTGCAGCTGAGAATTGGACTCGAAACGCTGCCGAAACCATTACAGTTATGGCAAAATGCTTATAAACAATTTTATAGAGAATCAAATTTCCTATAAAAAAGTCCGTGATGGCATATATCTATATTCAATAGTTTATACGTGAGAGCGGTTCAAAGGTTAAAGAGTCGTAAAAAAATGAATAAATTTTTAAATTAGCCCCTTAATTGAAACGTATCCGGGTCGTTATACAAAAAGAATATAGGTTGCGTTATACATCGTTGGAAAGGAAATTTTGTCTGCTATAAAAAAGTCATTTTTTTATAAAGTTAACCGTTTTCATGAAAATGGAAAAAATATAAGAACGTGCACAAAAATCTATTTATTCTCTCGTCCACGCTATTGCCCTTCTGTTGCGCACGCACCATACTGTGTGACGTATTTACCGCATCTCGCCAGGATCGGTGTATTGTAAAGTTAAAGAGTTTATTTTCCACGCACGGCATACCTGAAGAATTGGTATCTAACAATACGCCATATAACTCTTATACATGCATAGTTTGCATTAGAATGGGGCTGTGTGTTGACAACTTCTCTTTATAAAAAATCTAATGGGTTTGCAGAAAAAATGATAGGTATAGCAAAAAGTAAAAATCAGATGATATTCAATTATCCTTGTTAGAGTATAGAAATACACCAGTTTCTGGATTAAATTTGACACCTTCGCAAAATTTGATGGGTAGAATGTTGAGATCTAAACTCCCTATGAGTAGCAACACTTTAATTCCTAAAAGTTATGATAATAACTTAATAAAAGAACAAATTGAAAATAAGAGAAATATAGATAAAAAGTTTACGATAGAACTGCTAAAAGTAAATTAGATTTTCAAGAGGGAGATAATGTCGTGTTAAGAAAGAAGGATGTATGGGTTCCGGCAAGAATAGAGAGAAAGTTAGAGTGTCCTAGATCTTCCTTAGTTAGAGATGCACAGGATAATGTATAGAGAAGAAATAGTGTAATTTTGAGAAAGTCGATATATTAGTGTTAGTAAGAATTGTTAAGATAAATAAAAAAAAAATGAAGATGTTCTATATTCTATATTATGTAACTTAAGCTAGGACCGGCATATGCCGGGGCAATTAGTATTAATTTTAAATAAGTGGTATATAGTTGTTAATGTAAACAATAATAATTAATAAGTGACATTTAAAAGTAATAGGTATGTGTTTAAAACTAATAACGAGAAGAAAATAACAAAGCAATTAGTTTTATAAAAATGGGAAAATTGACAACAATATCTGTTCTCACTGATATATTGAGTACCTGCATATTTCTATACGTTACTTCGATTTTGTGTGTTCCAAAATCCAAATTTTAAATGTTATTTAGAGCATTGAATTAAAAAATAATAAAGAGGCGCAACTGTCAAGGTTTCGAGAATTTAGTGTTGTATTTTTTTACCAATAGCTTCATGGTTGTTTTTAATTTTAAGGGTTATACAGCCACATTACAAATACCTTCCCATAGCACTAAAAATTGGGGACAATCATGAAGTGATTGACATAAAAATACAATACTAAAATCTCGAAACCTTGACAGTTGCGCCTCTTTATATTTTTTACTCAATGATTTAGAGTAATAAATTGAAACCACTGAATTAGTTTTTTTGATGTTCCTGAAATTGTTTGCAACTCTCAACTATTAAAAATACATTTAATGTATTTTTAATAGTTTAATATTTTTAATAAATGTTTTTGTTAACTATATTAGTCAATTATTGTAAAAATATTTTGTACATTTTTTTGATGTTTCTAATGTTTTAAGGCAAACCAATTATTTAAAACTTGCAAAATAAATTGATTTATTATTATTATTATTACATACAAATTACTCAAAATAACCATATATTTTAAAAGTCGGAGGAAAAATCGGGTGTTAATAAAAAAAAGTTGAAAATAACTTTGACGCGATAGAAATTTACAAAAAAATTAATATACATTAATATTAGTTAAAATCGTAATCAGAACCCCTGGTACCAATATCTGATTTTTTTTTTAATTTATCCTAACCATAACAGCGGCCGAAGAAATCTTTTGCTCCGTTTGAATTAAATAAACGCCTGCTGATTGTCTTGACGTCACAAGCTCGCTAGCTTGGCTGACGCGCGTGATTAATTTTCGTACGCGGCACCGCGCCGTCAGAAGTGTCAGAACGCAGTCTACATTTACAGTAGCTCTATTATATACGACGTTGTGGTGTTTGGTTATTGCGTCGTAATATTAGTAAATATGGAAGAAGGTTGCCAGAAAGGAGATTCACATAATTTGCCAAATGTAAGCGTAATTATGGTATCCGATTTTCTAATAACAAAGTAGATGCCGATGAAACGTTTTTAATATAACGTCTTACTGCCTCACACCATTTTTTCTTTTTTAATGTTGGCTTTGGGACGCTTACAAATATTTTCGTTGGCGTCTTAGTAGTTGTATTATTGCAGCAAGGAACAAAACACCATTTTCGTGCCACCGTATTTCTTTTATAATATTACTCATTAACACAGACAACGTCACTGCATGACGAACCCGTATTGCACACACAAGCCGGCCGGCGCGCGGCAGCGTGCCTGCGATTATGTGACGTCACGTTACTAGCCTCTATCTTGGGAACGTTTCTTAGCCTCGCTGCTTTGAGGTGATTTCTATTGCGAATAACTGGCAAAATGAAAATATATAAATTTTTTTATTGTTACATTAGTTCATAATACCAATAAATCTATCATTTTCAATTGAAATTAAAATTTTGTGGACATGCCTATTGATATTAACACTTTTGATTGCTGGCTTATTTATGCATAACTTTCCCAAGTTTTCAAGAAATTAGGAGTGGGAGTCGAATTTAGAACACGGTACAAGAAGAATATCATAAGCGAAAATTCGTGATAATTTATGTAGCGTAGCGAAAGGTGGTTTGGAAAGGGGCACAACAAATTGGATGCCCACACTGTGACGTGCAGCAAAATTTGAATCAAAATGGGTAAAGATCTTAATTTCTGCATTAAATTTATATTAATTAGGCACCAGCGTAAATATTTATCAAGAATAATTTACAAATGTTTGATTTGGTCTGTTTCAGATATTTTAAAATAAGAATTATTATTGTCGTTACTGTTTATTCGTAATAAAATTTTTGAAGAGCAGATACTTATTTATACTAAAGTTATAGAAAATTTAGTGATTCAAATATTAACCGTAGTGATATACACATAAATAAAGAATATCCTACAATATTTATTGAGCCGGTTATCGAGGTTGAAATATTTAACAATATTATGGATCTAAAAAAATAATTTGGAGTGGATAATATTACTTCTAATATGTTAAAGTCGGTTGTGAACGATATAGTGGGACCGTTAACCTATTTAATAAACTGGTCTTTATTCGAGGGTGTATTTCCAGACGACTTAAAAATGGCTAAAATAATTGCGTAGCATAAAAAGGGAGACATATCGGTTATAGACAATTACAGACCCATATCACTCCTATCATCTGTTTCAATCAAAAGTTATAGAGCGAGTAGTCTATAATAAAATTATTTCATTTTTTAATAAGTTTAATGTTCTTAGTGATAACAACATGGCTTTCGGAAGGGCAGGTCTACTTAGTCAGCTATACTAAACTTCCTAAACGAACTGTACAAAAAACTAAATAATAATAAAAAATGTTTTGGCGTTTTCATGGATTTGAGCAAAGCGTTTGATCTTGTTGATCATACTTTACTCATAAAAAATTAGGAAAATATGGTTTTCGGGGTAAGTTGGGTAGCTGGCTAGAGTCATACCTGTCAAATCGTCAACAAGTCGTTGAAGTAAATGGTATCAGGTCTAACAAACTGGTCGTTTCATGTGGAGTTCCTCAAGGATCCGTCCTGGGGCCTCTTTTATTTGTACTTTTTATAAATGATTTACCAAATATTATCAATGATTGTTTGTTAATTATGTTTGCTGATGATAACTCGTTAGTAGTTGTAAATGATAATCTTCAGGATTTAACAAATAATGCACAGCAAGAAATTAATAATTTTGTTTCAAAATTCAATGGCGATCAACTGCTATTAAACGAAAATAAAACTGTTTTCATCCACTTTACTCCTAGAAAGATAAATTGATCATCATTGCGGCTGAATCAGTAGAACTTTACGATCTATCGAGCAAAAACTACAATAATCAGCAAAGAAAAGAAACTATTTGGCACAACTAACACGAATAGGTATGTCATCATCAGTACTTTATAAAAAACTAGACATTTCTAAGAAAAATATCCAATTTCGTTCAAAGACGATCCAATGTCAAATGTCAACTGCGGATTTCATTCTTACCTAACAGCGCGTAGTGTGGCGTCGCTGTCGGTCGTTGTGATGAGGATACCCATCAGCGTTACGACACTTTGCAGCATTGCGTACCAGACAGATGGATTGGTAGACGCGGTTCATTAGAATGGCCAGCTAGATCTCCGGACCTAACTCCACTGGATTATTTTTTATAGGGTTACCTTAAATCCAAAGTGTATTTTAATAGACCCAATAACATTGAAGGACTTTAAAGACAGAATTAGTTACGAAATTGGAAGAATTGGACCTGAAACAATTACTAACGTTTTGCGAGAATTTGAATTTCGGCTTGGGCATTGTCAAGAAGCAAATGGTACGCAATTTGAACATTTAATTTACTTAATTATTTTTTGCTGGATTTATTATTTCTTGTATTTCTGTTTTATTAAACTGTTAAAAGTAGTTAAGATTTTTTTCTCGATAATTTCGTCATGCAACAGTCATAGAATTTAACGTACTGTATGCAGAAAAATGTGCTCTTTCAAATGACATTTTTAAAAATGGGGGTTGCCATTTAAAAAAATTGCTGATGACGTCATAACATTTTTTTAAATGAACAAATTGAGAAATTAATTTAAAAATCGACGTGTCTGAGCGCATTTTTGTCACTTGCTTTGTAACGATTTTACGGAATTTATTCCAACCTTTACTTGCTCACTGTATAACAATACCTTTAAAGTAATTATTATCATATTTATTGACAAAAATAAAACGTATGCAATTTCTTAAAGCTGGAGGCATACATATGGATTTAGTTCAATAGCAAAGAATGAAAGTAAAACGAAAATAAAATAATAATTGAATATGCTTTGTCGTATTGTATTTCAAAACATTTTATGGCGTAATATCCATTAGCACAATTTATAGTTTTTATTATTTTGTTAGCGTCCATGTCCAGAACAGATGTATTTATTGTGCACTGGAAAGACAGAGAGATTTATGACGATTGGTAATTTATTGGATCTTCTTTACATGAAATACAGGGCACATAAATCATTGATAATCAACATGAAATTATTTTAATGGAGGCATCAGCAGAATAATGTAATGAACTATTTAAATACTGATTTTTAATAAAAAACGATGATAATTATAAAATTATGAAGTTTGTTTGAACATAATAGAAGACAGTGTTTCTGGAAAAATATTTTCACAGAACTTTGTTCTGCGACGGAATTAGACTTAGATAATTCTTTATTAACCAGTTAACAAATCCATTTGTTCCTGCCAAAGATCTCAATGTATAAAAATCCTGTTTGATTAGATTTAGAATTTACGAAGAAAAGTCTTTCTTCGAAATATACTTAATATATTTGATGAAAAAGTGAAATACTTTTATTAGTCGAAACTTTATGTTTTTTATTGTTTTATGATTTTTTTGGTTTTAATTATATGCTTCTGTTTCAGACAATACCTATAGTTAAACGAATTGATGACGATGACAATGACAATGTTAATAAAACATTTTTTTTGTTTTCAACTACGACAGAAGACAGGCGCCTCATAATCGACTTCATTCAGATGAGGGCCAGAGCTAGATAGCCTTACCGGACGGCTTTAGCATTGATAACTTAGCTATTTCACAAGGACCCTTTGGGTGGATGAAGGAATTAAAGGTGATCTGCTTCACTGTTACAAGAGCAGTGAAATTTCACGAATTATACAAATAAAAAAGCTCAGCATTGAAAAAGGAAACAGATTGAGTTCCCGAAACATCAGCGAAATAACATTATTTTTATTTTCATTTGTTTTTTTTTTCAGTTTTTTTGACGTAAAGTCAAAGGCGTAAAGGTTATTTAAAAAATAAATCCAGATATTTGTTAGATTTCTGGGACTAATCAAGAATGTGGTAATAAATATCAAATAAGAAAAGACAAAAATTCCAATTTTAATCAACGAATAATTCTTCTTTTATTAAATATCCTTAGAAAGTAGGGAACAACTAATTAAATTATTGTATTGTAGGTAAATTCTTATAAATTGAATAAACGTATACCAGATATTCTTTTAGGTTGATTAAAAATATTAGTTATGGGACATTTTATATTATCCACCAATTTTGAAACTTTGGTTACTTTAAAATTCTCTTTCAAAGTTCGCTATTAATTGGCATATACGCTTCACGACCGACTAATTTTGCGCGTCCTGAAATTAATATTCTACTCATTTTCAAGTTTTATCATTTCAGTCCACTCTTAATTGAGTTCAGATGTTGGAAAGACTCAACACATGTCAGGTGTCTGACGCTGGCGCTTAGACTTTATTTATAAAATGATAATGTTCTGTATTACTTCCTGAATTTTGAATATATGTAAATTTACCGAGTAACTGCCAGAATTATGTTTTCATTTCACGTTTCAGTTATAAAGAGATATGTATGTCAAGAGACTAAACTAAGTTATTAATATTCTTTTGTCATGTATTACATTTTAAAATTTCACTAATTGGTGCTTGTAGAACTATTTAGACTATTTAATTCCTAATTTTATTTTTCTGTTACATATTTATCCTAAAACAAATAACTAAGTACCATTATATCCTCACTAGCAGACTTTCGCAAACTATATTGCTACGCACATCTCTTATACATTTACAGTTGACGTTAAAATTTGTTTTTTACGTTAATGTTCAAAAAATTACAGAAATGGTTTGATGAATTGCCATATTCACATTAATAATAATAGGTAAAATTGATCATTATCAATTTCTCTTCTGAAGGAATCTCTTTGTGATGTATTTGATGTGATTGATTGATTGATTGATTAATAGCGGGGTTGGGTCAAACCCAAATTGCACTGCAGCTCAATTGGCTTATTGTACATCCCCGATTCTTACATGAGCTCCGTCCCTTTAATGAGGTTTAATAGCTTCTTTGCAAGATTTTCATGCGGAAGATTGTCCCCGCATTGTAAATCACCGAAGAGAGCAAATCTCCTTCGGCCCAGTGCTTCACAGTCGTACACTATGTGCGAGGAGGTTTCTTCCTCCTCTTCACATAGTCTGCACATCGTACTGCCCCTATGCACGCCTATGCGTTGCAGGTGCTTTCTCATATGGCAGTGTCCTGTTAAAAGGCCCACTACATGTTTGATTTGAGGTCGTCCCAAATGGATGACTTCAGAAGTCAGTTTTTGGGAAGGTACTCCAATAGTGGCCTTCCCTTGGTGTTGGCCAGGTGTCATGTCCCAACGTTGCAGATGTTCCTTAAAAGACCATCTTTGAACCGCCGTTTTGACTGCCTGTTTTGAAATACCAATCACAGGTTCAGGCCCTGTGAATGGCATCGCAGAACCCGCTCTTGCCAGGTTATCTGCTTTTTCATTGCCTTCAACCCCCGAGTGACCTGGTACCCAGATGAGTTCGACATTGTTCACCCGGGACAGGTATATCAGTTCCTGTAGGCACTCCCACGTTATTTTAGAGTTTATACGTGGGGCTGCAAGTGCTTTTAATGCTGCTTGACTATCAGACAGAATACGTATGTGCTGTCGAGTATACCGACGCTTTGCATTCTCTCGAATGCATGTCATGATGGCATACATTTCTGTCTGGAAAACGGTGGCGTTAGTCCCTAGGGATAAACTAATGTTCACCCTAGGTCGCACGCCATGAATTCCAGCTCCTGATCCTTCATTAGTCCTGGAACCATCGGTATACCAGACGATTCCCTTGGACAAATAGGATGGAGTAACTTGACGCCATTCATCGTGGTTAATTTTCACTACGAATGGCTTGTCAAAGGAGTATCTTGGAAGCATGCAGTCAGTGTCCATCATTAAGATGTGGTCACCGGCCGCAACCTCCATAATCTTTGAGTGTCCATACTGTTCCTGGTTAACGTTCCAGTAGCCGATGGACCGCATCCTTTTGGCAGTCATTAGGGCTTCCCCCTTTATAAATATATCAAGGGGAATCAAGCCCAGGATGACTTCCATGGATGCTGTTGGTGTGGTGCTCATAGCACCCGTAACGCACAAGCATGCCAGCCTTTGTAAGCTGGCGAGTTTTGTGACGGTCGTTCTTTGTTCAACCTTTGGCCACCAAATCAGGGCACCATAGGCGAATATGGGTCTGACCACAGTGGTGTATAGCCACTGTACCATTTTTGGTTTCATGCCCCATGTTTTCCCAAACATGCGTCTACACCTCATAAGAGATGCTTTCGCCTTGTTTGTGACTTTTGACAGATGTTGGTTCCATGTGAGTTTGGTGTCCAGGATTATTCCTAGGAATTTGACCTCTGTGACTACCTCTATCTGTTTTCCAAAGATGTTAAGGTTGTAATTCCCAACGTTTCTTTTCCTGGTGAAAGGTATCAGCGACGTTTTGGAAGGGTTCACCCGCAGGGTTTCCCTTTCGCACCACTGCTGTACAATATTTAGAGCTCTTTGCATGCGCTCTGCAATAATGTTGGTATACTTTCCCCTTATGAGTATGACGATGTCATCCGCATACCCTTGGGCGTAGAAGCCACTGTCGCTAAGTGTTGTCAATAGATCGTCAGCGACGAGGTTCCAGAGTAGGGGTGACAATACTCCACCCTGTGGACACCCTCGAGTTACTTGTACCTCTAGGGTGTCGCCCGCAATTGTGGCATGAACCCGCCTACTCTTCAGCATGTTGTCCATCCACTTACAACAAGTGTCGTCAATCCCATGTCTTTGAGCGGCCAGGATCATTGATTTAAAAGAGGTGTTATCGAATGCACCCTCAATGTCAAGAAAAGCACCCAGTGCTATCTCTTTATTGTTTATCGACTCCTCTACCCTACTAACGAGGTTGTGAAGAGCCAATTCACATGATTTCCCTGCCTGGTAGGCATACTGTCTACTATTGGGTGGGTTTTCTATTAATGGCCCATCCCGAATATGTCTGTCGACAAGTTTTTCCAGCGTCTTCAAGAGGAAAGACGAAAGACTGATTGGTCGATATGACTTGGCATGGTCGTAGGAGGTGCGCCCTGGTTTTGGTATGAAAACCACCTTTACCGATTTCCATGCCAGAGGCACATATCCCATTGCCAAGCATACTCGAAAGATTTTACATAGAAACGGAATTAGGAGGTCACTTGCCCGTTGCAATAATGCGGGAAGTATTCCATCCGGTCCCGGAGACTTGTAGGGTTCAAAGGATTTGATCGCCCATTCAATTTTATTGTAGTTGACGATCTGATTCGCCACTTTCCAGTCGAACCTTGTAGGCTTTGCCTCAAGAGATTCAGGTTGTGGCGGTGAATCTTCGCCAACTATTGTCGATCCTGGGAAGTGAGTCTGTAGTAGAACATCCAGTGTTTCCCTCCCGTTTGTCGTATGGTCGCCTGTCGGTCGCTTTATAGTCCCGACAGGGTTTATTGGATCCTTTGACAGAATTTTGTTGAGGCGTGCCGCCTGAGGTGTGTTTTCGACCTCCTGGCAGAATCCTCTCCAAGAGTCTGTCTTTGATTTTCTCAAAGCTTTATTATATTCCGTGAGGGCCTGGGCATGTAAGTCCCATTGGTCGGTTTTTTTCGCTTTGTTGAACATTTTGCGAGCGGCCCTTCTTAGACTTTCCAGGTGTTTGTTCCACCATGTGACATTTCTGGTGGTTTCCCTGGTGACAGAAGGGCAGTTTTCTTGATATGAGGTTACAATGGCATCCTGAAGTTGGTCTGCCATCACCTCTATATCATTGGTAGTCTGAACTTCGGACTTCACAGCCGCCAAACTGCATTTCAGTTGACTTCTGTAAGCGTCCCAGTCAGTTTTTCTGGGATTTCGATGGGTTGTTAGTTCCCTTTCGAAACCAGCTAGTTCGAACCTAATATGTCTGTGATCAGATAATGATGGCTCGTGGGATACATGCCATCGTTTGATGCTATCGCACAGATATTCCGTGGCTAGCGTCAGGTCGATGACTTCTTGCCGACGTTGAGTTACAAAGGTTGGCTCATTGCCTTGGTTAGCAATATGTAAATTATTACTCACCAAGTACTCCAGGAGTGCTTCCCCTCGACGGTTGTTGTCCGTGCTGCCCCAAACAGTGTTGTGCGCGTTTGCGTCGCAGCCGGCTATTAACTGGAGTCGGTTTGCCTCGCAGTATTCCACCAGTTTTCTTAGGTCTTCGCCGGGTGGTGGGTCTATGGAGTCGTATGGCATGTAAACAGAGGAGATTATTAGCTCCCTTACATGCCCATCCTCCTGATATTTCAGCCTGATGGTCGCTAGATCCCTAGAACAGAAATCATACATGGGCAGACATTTTACACCTTTCTTAATGAAAATGCATGCCCTGGGGTTATCGGAAGTTTTGTCATATATTAACTCACCTCTGGTTTCCCCGAGTCCCATTACGCGGCCCCTCACTATCCAGGGTTCCTGAATGAGAGCCGCATCTATCTCCTCGGTGTTTAATTTGCGACATAATGTCGCAGAAGCACCTCTACTGTGCTGGAGGTTCGCTTGTAGCAGCCTCAGGACATGGGTTGGTGTTGTCCCCTCCATTTCGTCCAGCACTAGTAGCTAACACTCTGAAGACCACTTTCCCTAGTCCCAGACATGGTCTCATGTCTAGTTGCCGGAGGGTCTTCAGAGACATTTCGTCAATCTCCAGCACAAGGGTTATGCCTTTCGGCTCCTTGGTGCTATTGATGACGTGCCAGTCTTCTGTTTTCAGTCCTGTGTTCTGAGTTTTCAGAAGCTCCAAGACTGATTTAGTTGGCGTGGTATCGAAGGGTTTTGGAGCCCACATTAATACCTTCGCCATCGAGAGTAGGTCTTTTGCAGGCCCTACTTTTAGTTCTGCATTCTCCCACGGCTTGAGCTGGGGAACTATCTCCTGTAACCAGGTTCTGGTTCCCTCATTCTTGCAGGAGAGAATGGCTGCTCCTCTATGCATATAGCAGCCGTTGAACTGCGGACCTGTTCCCTCCTCACCGGGGGTGATCCGCCCCAACAGCGCCATCTGCACAGAGCCAAACTGTTCCTCTGTCAGGCGTATTTCAGGGAAGCCCTGAGGAACAATTGCCATTTTAAAGGCCGTTAGAACCTCTTTGAAGGTTTCGCTTGAAGCGCCCTCCTCCGTGGTTCTTGGCCTTTTGGTCCCGGCTTGTCTATTTTGGGAGTTCGGGGTGCTCCCATCTGATCGCGGCCTTTTGTTGACTGTTGCCCTTGCGGAGTTGTTAGAGCCTCCTGCAATGGCAATGTCGTTGGCATTAGTACTCCCGGAGGGAGCGTGTGGGCTCCTATCACGGGAATTACCGCTGCCTTGCTTGGGTTTTTTTCGCTTGTAGCGGACGGGTTCCCCGCTAGCGATGGCCCTTTGTATGGCGAGCTTCCGTCTCTGTGCGCCGGAGAGTCGCTTCTCACCTTGTAAGGTGAGTTTGTTGATATCTGTGGTTATCGACAGGTTTTCTGTCGTTCCCACAGAATCAACTTCTTTTCCAGATCCAGACGCGGCGTTAGAAGCCATGTCCGTCACTGTTTCGTGTTTTGGGTCGTTAGTGTCGTTATTATCCATATTGAATCCCACGAGTAAGGGAAGAAAATTACGGCCGTGCCAGTGCTCCCATGACACGGTTCGGGGTGTATACAACCGGGTGCCCCAGGTTCCCGGAGGGTGGTCGCTAATGGTCGAGCTCCCCCCCGACCATGCATCTCTTCGGCGCGCACCATACCTTAAGATTGGGGAAGTTTTTATGGTGGTACTTCATCCACGCAGTCCAGGCGGTTAAGCCAAGGCCCCCGCGCCCCCTGTAGACACATACCTCTGACTTTAGCCAGAGGGTCGTTGTGACTCAGGCGGTTTGCGGTGTGAGTCGTGAGCTGGTCTGCGGCGTGGTTTTAGTTGGAGATCTTCCCTCCAACGGTATGACCAACGCTGGCCCAACTCCAGAGGAATGTGGCCGTTCTCCTATCCGCCACCTGGAGACGCACCCGGTAGGTAGCTCAACCCTCGGGATGTATTTGATGTACTCGTCACAAAAATTTAATCGATTCTAAAAAATAGATTTGAATTCTAACTCAATTTGGGATTCTGAATTTAATTATCGAGGTCTATTTGAGTTCGATAAATTGATAGATAAACTGAGTACTGGAACTACTGAGAAAAGCAGGAGCAACAGTATTTTTGACAGAAAACTATTACAAGCGTTGCCAATCTTGGTGTTGATTTTTTAAGATTTACGATCGTGTATGGATGGATGTTCATATTCCCATTTAATTTAAAGAAGTTTAATATTTAAATGCAATACACGGCTTTTTATACTAACCAATTCAGTGTGTTTTGAAAATCCAAACCATTTTGAACTGTTGGTAAAAACAGTAAATACCAACCAGAAATTTAAAGACAGTTCAGGAAGACCTAAACCCTTGCCTCTCCATTATTATTCAAACACTATACTTTATACATTAGTCAGTGCTTTAATTAAAATTATTTTTTTCTCCGAAAGTGATGAATTCGAATGTCTTGCAGTTAGTGCTTCTTTAACTTTGATTCACACCAACTTACCCACTGCAAGTAGTAGTAGCCAAGAAATGGAGTAGAAGGATGGAAAGGTACTTTTAATATTGTCAACCACTTAATACTTTTAATTAACACGACTTTCCTTTTCGATGACGACAGCCATGATGCGTATTATTTATTAACAGCAATTTAGTGAATCTAAGACTAAGGAATAATAATATAATTGGTGAGCTTGTTGACAAAGAAAATGATATTATGGCAGAGGATGTAATAAGTTACTCAACATTCTGGAAAATACATTTATGAAAGTAAAACTCAAGTGATTTATAAAGTAAGTTAATTTTAAGCCATTAACTCATAATAATCGGTAGTAGAACTTGTTGATAAATTTCATACTCGAGTATTAAAATATTAATTTAAATAAGGAGAACAACCTCTGCTATTATATTTTTATAAATCATATGGACATCCTATATTCAATAGCTTTGTTAATATTACATTTATTAAAAATTACTTTGCCAAAAGTTGTTCAATCTTTTAAAAGAATTACGTCCACAGTTTTAATATTTTATATTTTATTGCAGTAACTTTCAACTTTTTTTTTCAAATCGTAGACCATGTTTTTCAAATTGTAATATCTAGCCACTAAAAAATTTAACAAATAAAAAGATAAAAAATTGCATGAAATGAAATGATGTTCTAAAAATTGTTAGCATTAATTACAAATCATTTTGAATTAACTAAAGAGTGAGATTTATTGAATTGGTTAGTCATAATTTAACTGAGAAGGAAGGATTAAGAAAATTCAATGAAGGTTGATTCAATCCTCTAATTATGGAGACAGAACCCAGTGCAGAAAAACCTTTCATCATCAATGGCAGAGATTTACAAAATTTTAACAAGAGAACATATATAAATTTAATATCCTCAAAATCTAAATGATTGGATTGATGTTACTGGGAACCCTTCATAATCCATTTTGACGAACAATAATATTAACATAGATAGGTGCTTCAATTATTAGAAAATTACATATCTGCATATAATAATGGTTTCCATATTTTGATAGGTTATGGTTTTAGCAGGACAGTGCTCTACTACATATACCTACAGAGTGAATCTTTAAGTGGGGTCATATTTATAGGGGATGACACCTTTCAACTATAGGAACACGAAACTACATTATTTTTAACGTGCTCTGAAAAATGAATATTGTTTAAACCCTTTTTATTTCAATTTGAGTACCCCGCCAGTGAAATGCGCTAATGAGAGTAATAACTAATAAATCAGGCTACCGCGTGTGTCTTATACGATTCCTGAGCTGTGTATTGTTGCCAAACTTCACGATTTAAATAAAATATGAGGAATTTAATAGTACAGCAAATTTACTTTTTTTCAGTGGGCGTTCGCCGTACCGTTTCCACAGAAACAAAAAAAATACAAAACATCCACAACAAGAAACTAAACAAAATGTATTATCTAAACAATAACAAAGAATAAACTATTCTCCTTAAGTGCAACAATAAAAAAAGTAAAAACTAACTGCATCCAGGAGGATGGCCGTCGTCTACCTGACATTATTTTCCATACTTGATGTGTATCTTAAATGGCATATATTGACGATGATTTTTTTGTTAATAAATAAATTTTTATTTAAAATTAACTGACTCGTCACTTGAAACATAGGGTTCCCGTCGGTCACCCTGTATGTACATTGTTCTTATTCATAGAAATTAAAATTATTACAGTGATGCAAAAGGTCTGAACTGTTTTCAACTGATTTGTTAAAAAAAATGTTTTCTTAATCGCCTCTTAAGTCACCGAAGTAACCCCTGGAAAATCCTAAGATTTTGTGTTAGGTAAGAGAGACGAGGCCCTACAGTTCATTGTGGAGTCTGAACCACATCTAGGGCTTCGATAATTCTCTATCTATCTAAAGTCTGTCTGATGAGAGATTGCAGTGGTGGAGGGGACGACAAAAGCGCGCGCTTTGATCTTATTGGTTACAGAGTCAGGTAGGTTCACAATGGCATTTACGAATACGATTTGACAGGCCATTGCAGTTTACGTGTATCGACTGTCAAACTTATGACTATTAAGTAATAAATGTGTATTATTCTAAATTTAACACTACGAATTATCAATTACAAATAATATAAAAGGTATTGTAGTAGTCCCTTCAACTTTTAGCAAATAGATGAGTAATATATCCAATAGT
This sequence comes from Rhagium mordax, assembly GCA_963680705.1. Classification (NCBI taxonomy): domain Eukaryota; kingdom Metazoa; phylum Arthropoda; class Insecta; order Coleoptera; family Cerambycidae; genus Rhagium; species Rhagium mordax. Next base: position 50,316,221 of record OY796660.1, on the reverse strand, counting down.
AGCCCCTCAACAATGGCGCAGCATGTAGAAGTTGAGATTTAAACTGCGGCAGTTAAAATAATTTGAATTTCATTGCCACACTTTATAAAATATTTTCAGAGCTGAGTAAACCGCTCTTCGCCCAAGCCACGCCCACCACTACAATCTCTCATCAGACAGAGTATAATTCCGAAGCAAATCAGAAATAAATTTTTAATTTGCCCCAGGATGGATTCGAACCATCGACCTTTGCAATCGAGTGCGTACATATCAACGCATTTACCCACGCGGCTACCGTGCCCATTTATTTAATGGAGGGAGTTGTAAAATTTAGTAAACTATAACACATACAATAATTAATTAAAATTTGTGCTAAAGAACCCTTTACTAAAATAATTCATTTTTATAGTGGTTTTTGTGGCGACATAAGGTGTGTGTGAATAATTTAACAGATAATTGAATTAGATACAACGTGATTAATGGTAGATTTGAACGTTTTAATTTAATTACACGTCAAAGCGTTGGGGAATATCCGTCCTGATTTGATTGGATAGAGCCTCCTGTTAAACGATTGTATTGTGGAAAACTGTGGTTACATCTGTTAAGTCTTATTAGATTTCCAGTCACTTTTAGATTAATCTCATTTGAAATAAAACTTATAGCATAGTTAAATTCATTTTACTAAACTAAGTAAGCCTCACTGTTACAATATTTTAGATTACACATTGTCAGTAGCTAAAATTTACTTAATTAATAATTGTCAGAAAACAAAATAAAAATATGGTGAAATTTTTCATTATAATACTTATCTATAAATACACAAGGATGCAGGTAAGCCAAAGGATGAACGTCATTAAGTTAACTTAGTCACATACAAGAGTATAAAGAATACTTCTGTATATTATATTCAATATACATCTTATTTAATTCAAGTTTAGAGTGGAAAAATTGGTCAACATATTTGAAAAAAAGTTATTAGAATATATTAGCTTAACATAAGCAAATCTTCAAAAGAGTTCTTATATGTTATATGATCATCATCAAAAATTTATATGAAATTAAGTACATATTTAGTAACAGAAAAATAAACCAAATTCTGACTTATTTTATTGAACATACATACAAATTTACAAATATACTTATATACAAACTGTTACAATTTAAGAAATTGTTCTTAGTAGAACATGGTAGTAGTTATGTATTATGTAGATATACCTAACGCTAGAGCATAATAATTGCTAGTGTACTACGTGTCTACGTCCTAAATCATATTATAACTGGCGATGAAATGTGGGTCAATCATATACTATACCAAAGTAATAATGCAGTATCTATCCCAACTGCACAAAAGAAGAATCATAACGTTGAATTCTATGCAGGACGAATTATATCGCATTGGCAAAAAGCCGTTGTTAACTGATATTTGATTAAATTATTATTACTAAATTCAGATCTCCACAAAATAAAACTTGTGTGCAAAACATGAAACCATGATATTCCCATGTATTTTGAGCCGTAGAAAACGTATATGACATCAGAATTTTTCTGGCAAATCACAATTTTTTTCTAACATGAACAAATGGCTTAAAATCATCAAAAATATCAACTACCGAAAAGAAACTGAAAACCGTCGAATAACTCGAGAATACACTAGAGATCGAAAAATAAAAGAATGCGTGTTCAATATTTTTATAAAAGGTATCCAGTGGTATCAAAGTTGACACCCTTTTCCCACCCCCTCGGGGTAGGATGGGGATAACTTTCAAATATCAAATGGGAACCCCATTTTTTATTGGAGATTTAAATTCTACTACGTAGGTTTTGTTCGAACTATTCTTTTCGATTCGTGATAGATGGGGCTGGAAGTCTACTAATCATATACAATTTTCAGTAGGTGTTTAGTTTCAAGGTTATGCGAAAGTCATTTTGTGTTAATAAATGGAATGATGTATTTCTTATTCCAGAATTTAATGATCTTTCAGAAAAAATCATAAATTTTTGCGGATACAACATGAAATTCTTGAAGAGTTACCTATCTGAAAGATTCGGCATGCTTGAATAAAATGTATTTTTAATTTTAAAATACTTCATGGTAATGGATTGCTGCAGCAAGCCCTAAAGTTGATTTTAAAAAGCCTAGTGTGACTCGAGACAAAATTAACAACCCAAAGTAATAATACTAGAAAATTGCAAATTTAATTTTTTTCTAGAAAACTCCTAAATTCAATTATTTTAATTATAAGCTTAAGTTCACACGAATGAATTTCAAATTAATAAAATAATGATAACAATAATTGTTATTATAAGCTATAAGCTCCTTATAATAATAATAATAATAATAATAATGTTTATTTACTCGAAATAATCAAACAGAAATACAAAAAAATACAAAGAATTTCAAACATATTTTTAGTAATAATATAAAGATTATAGATTAAAAACATTTTAAAATGTAATACACAATGAATTAAAATATAAAATAAAATTAGTTTTATAAATGAATAGAGGACAATAAAAATAAATAAACAATAATCACTGAAGCAGTAGTGGTACTACTGCTTGTTTGTGATGAAAGTGTTTTTACAATATCAATCAACCCGGGTAAAGTCACAATTTGGTAAGTATTGTCAAGAATAATACAAAATTAAAATAATCTTGATCTCTGTTCTATGTCAATAACGCTTTCTTGTAAATACAAGAGAAGCAAAATTTCGTAAATTTATTAAAATGAACTTAAATGAAAGGGAAATAATGTTTCTGATGCGATGACACCGGTGATCATATAATATGATCTTAAGCGATGTCGCTAGTTTGTTTAATGATATACTTCCTGATTGTATAAATATTTCTAAGGTGACAGTTCGGAAGACAGTTTTGCGTTTTGGAGAAACTGTAATGGTGAAAGATCGGGACTAAGACTGCAACAACTAATGATGATAAAAGTGTGGAAGTTCTGATATCAGTAATTGAAAATTTCCAAAATTCGATACCAAAAACAGCGTCATAACTGTAGATATTGGGGCTGATAAAAATTGTCATTGGATGAGAGAAATCATACGCAGCGTCCTCAGAAATTAAATGTTTGTGCTGGGATTTGTGGTTACCAATTAATAGGAGCTTCTTTTATCAAAGGAAACCTCACCGCAGCAGCATATTTACAACTGTAACAAAGTCAAATTGTCCCTTGCCTACAACATTTATTTGGTTCAGACCTCCACAACATTTTTTGATTCCAGCAAGACAGAGCTCCTCCACATTTTGGTATTTTTATTCATGAGTTTTTAAACAATACTTTCCCAGACCGTTGGATCGGCGGGAGATGCCATAGAGCGGCTCCAGGGTCGTCAGATCTTAGTCCCCTGGTCTTTTTCATTTGGGGGCATTGAAAAAGTAGAGTATATGCGACAAAAACTGACAATCTAGACGATTTAAGAAATCGTACGAGTATAATTGAAGTGGCTGGACAGATCCCAACCAACATTTATGGTCAAGATTACGTTAATTCGTCCTATTAAGAGGTCAGAATTTCTGTTTGACCAATTTGGTGATAGGCATTATTATCTCAAATTGTCCACAAATTTATCAATGTGGGGAAAGAAATTAAAGTAAATCCGAAGTAAAAATTAGGTAAGCTAGGACATTTTGTTCATAAGGTTAAAGATATTTAAAGGTAATATAACCCTGTCAGTAAGTCAAGTTGTGGTAATTTTAAGGTAATTACTCCTTATTTATTACCTAAATAATATAGCTATTTACGCATACCACAAAAACAAGAGAAGGGGAACTTAGAATTGCAAGTTGGTAAATAATTACAGAATATTAGGTAAAAAGATAGTTGAACCACAGCCTAGGTTGGTACTTTAGACCGTGGACCAATATGACGTAGTTACGATGATAGAAATATACAATTGGTAGGGGCCGTAGGGTACAGATTTAATAAAATTATTTTTGGAGAAGGTATCTCTCATTATGTTTGGGAGTAAATTAATTGCGAATTAAAATTTACTGTAAATATAATTATTGTACTTCTAAAAAAAACTGCGCGCTCTTAAAATAAATATGAATGAAATAAAAATAAAAAATTATAATTTTTTAAAAATCTTTCAAAACTGTAATAAGTGTCTAACAATACGTCCAACTGATTTCTGGATGTCAAAATATGATTTATTTAAGTTCCTGAAAGTATGTTTTACAAAACAAACAATTTAAATATCAACTTCAAAACAAAAGATACACACTTTTACACCCAGAACTCCCCACTAATTTCTGACGCGGAAATTACAACTATCCTCGTAAATACGTAACAACTATACTTCGGCTCAAATTTGAACATGCTTGCTTCCCGGTATACTTATATAAAATAAAAGTTGTTAATTCTGACATTTGTGATACCTGTAATACCAAAGGCGACCTTGATCACCTCTTCTTCGATTGTTTGAAAAATAAGGCAGCTTGTGATAAATTGTATGATAGCCTTATAAATTGCAATGTTCAATCACCCTTTAATATGCTATCTCTTCTTTCTATTAATAGTAAACAAATTTTCGATTGCATCATCGATTTTTTGGAAGAAACTAAAATTTTATTATCAATGATTCGAAGAAATGAATGGGTTATTGATAGTTTTGTACCCTGTGTGTTCTCCTGTGTTGAAACCTTTACTTTTTAGTGGTCCTCTTAATGTATTTGTGAATGTAGAAAAATGTTCTGACAAACCCCAGAACGAAGAAGCCCCGTTCCTTGAGTTATTTTTTTGAATTGTTATATATGTGTATATAACGTTGTCGTTGTAGCTTAGATACATGTGCATGTAAGTGGCTGGCTGTGTGGTTAATGACCTAATGCCAAAAAAAAAAAATAATTCAAAACAATGTGCCCATTTCTTTCAAAATGGCGGACGCATATTTTTCAAGTAAATATGGAGTCTTTTACATATTAGACTTGAAAGTCTAATAGTTCTCGAATATGAACCTATAAAACAAGTTTTCTTAGACCGAAGGCGAAATAACCAATATTTTCGATTTTGAGGTCCATATTTCCTATTTAAGAAATATAGACTTTAAAGTAGGTCATAAAATAGGTCAATTTGTTGACTATTAGGATAGGTCGAATGTCCCAGTTTAGTAATTTTCATGACCTAGTGGTTAGGTGTGTCGGTGAACTGCGCATAGACACATCTAACATAGTGGCATATTTTTAAATTGTCGCAGCAGATTTATTAAGGAATCTACTTTCGGGACATTATTTACCTCAAACACATCGTGAAATACACTATAGTTATCATCAAAATCTGTTGTTTGACTGAATTCATAATTGTTCTTAACAAAAGTAGTTACAGATGCCATAGTTGTCACATCAGATTCTGTATTTATCACCTGAGTCCTTGTCTCGTCATTATTACTGCCACCTATGTTCTTTATAGCCCTAACTTATCTAATATCGGTAAGGCTTCAATTTTTTTTTTATTTGGCATATTTTATTTTTATTTCTTCATTTTCTTATGTTGTTTATTAACTGTTTTCGTAATATAGCGTTACTCTACAACAACTGTGCGTTGTCAACTGTCAACTGATGAAGTTTGTGGTTTAGCTCGCCTTTGAAGACTAAACATGACCAAAATACTTTTTGGTACATTTTTACTGGTAATTTCGACTTTGTCTATTGTTGGTATTTCCAATAGGTCAATACCTATGGTAATTTTGACTCTATGGTTACTGAATGGTAATTATTTTGTCAAATGTTTTCTAAAATATTACTTCGCCCTTTTCTTGAAATTTAAGTGGTTAGAATTAAGGAATTTGCAACCTATTATTAGACTTGTTATGCATATAACTAAGAGGTCATTTTTGAGATCAATTTGTGGTAAATTTTTACCTTGCTGAATATCTTTAATAGACCTATGGGCTATGAAGACATTTTTTAGGTAAAATTTATGTTAATTTGGCTTTCAAAATAACCTCATATATCTATGAACTTTGCGGGTATTTTTGAGGTAAGGTTTAGGTATTGTCTAAAAGTTATTTGTGGCATCTTTCTGTATTTTCTTTCTGTTCTTATTTGGGATTTACGGCCACACTTCTGAACATTACCCAGATAATCTGAAAAATATCTGGATTATTTAAAAAAATAACCTTTACGCCTGTGACTTTACGTCAAAGGAACAGTTAAAGGTTGGTTTTTTGACATAAAATATAATTAAAATAAAATAAAAACAATGATGTTTTGCAGACGTTTCGGAAACTTAATCTGTTTCCTTTCTCAATGCTAAATAGTCTTCCTCTTGTGTAATTCGTGAAATTACACAATTTTAATGTTTATATCATAACCATAGATACTTACGACGCTCACAGAAAAGTTGATTAGATTAGATATTCAAGTTGCTAAGTTCTTCTTTTAGCATCGGTAACCATATTGTACAACAATCTACAGAATAATTTGATACGCATTTGTCTTCATTTAGTAAAATTATTGCAGATTCTTTAATTTTTCTCTTTTTACTGTCCGGTTCTTTTGTTAAAATTTTTGCTCCATTCCAATTTATTGGATGTCCGTTTTCGAAAGCGTGTTCACAAATTTTTGATTTTTCAATTTCATTTTTTCTAATATAACTTTTGTGTTCGCCCAATCTTACATTGAAGGGCCTGGATGACTCTGTCATATAATTTATATGATAGGGCAAAAACAATTTCTTCTGCTGAAGAAATATTAAATAAAGAAAAACATATTTATTAGAAACGTACTAATTAACAATCAGTACCCAGAAGTCTTTGTTGATAGAACATTGACGAAAATTGAAAATAGAGTTAATAATCAACGCCAACAAGTACCAGAACGGCAATACACAACATTAACAATGATTCCTTATGTACAGGGGTTATCTGAACAGCTACGCACTATCAGTGATAAATTTAATGTTAGAACGGTATTTCAAACTACTAACACTTACTTACAAAAACAAAACCGGTTAATAGTGATCAAAATTCAAAAAACTGTATTTATAGTATTCCGTGTTGTGAATGTGACAAATATTATGTTGGTGAGTCATCCAGACCCTTCAATGTAAGATTGGGCGAACACAAAAGTTATATTAGAAAAAATGAAATTGAAAAATCAAAAATTTGTGAACACGCTTTCGAAAACGGACATCCAATAAATTGGAATGGAGCAAAAATTTTAACAAAAGAACCGGGCAGTAAAAAGAGAAAAATTAAAGAATCTGCAATAATTTTACTAAATGAAGACAAATGCGTATCAAATTATTCTGTAGATTGTTGTACAATATGGTTACCGATGCTAAAAACAGAACTTAGCAACTTGAATATCTAATCTAATCAACTTTTCTGTGAGCGTAGTAAGTATCTATGGTTATGATACAAACATTAAAATTGTGTAATTTCACGAATTACACAAGAGGAAGACTATTTAGCATTGAGAAAGGAAACAGATTAAGTTTCCGAAACGTCTGCAAAACATCATTGTTTTTATTTTATTTTAATTATATTTTATGTCAAAAAACCAACCTTTAACTGTTCCTTTGACGTAAAGTCACAGGCGTGAAGGTTATTTTATTAAATAATCCAGATATTTTTCAGATTATCTGGGTAATGTTCAGAAGTGTGGCCGTAAATCCCAAATAAGAACAGAAATAAAATAAAGGTTTAGGTAATTTCTAACTCGGTAGAATTATTTACAAGATCAGTGGGCCATGAATACATCTTCTAAGTAAAAAACAAGTACTTTTCAACCTAAGCATCGAATTTCAGGCTATTATTACTTTATAGTAAATAATTAAAATGAAATTAAGTAATTCTTGACCTCGCATAGTTATTCTGCCTATGCAGTTGGTCTATTTTGCTTGCTTGCTAGTTGGGATATCTCTTCAGTAACTACAAAATGCAAAATGTTTTAAATGAAATCTATCAACGTTTTGTACATTATCAACGGGAAGTCAGTTTAAACACTTACTCAATTAAGTTATTTACTCCTACCTTCGTCAATGTATGCATTACAGAGTAGAGGGGATTTTTGATCTTTAAATATTGTGGAAGTGACGAGCCACGGGGTTCTAATATCTGCTTGTAGCATACCACGGATGTGTTTATCGTAAATGAGAGGGTTTGGACTGTTTGGAGTCTTGAAATACTCTGGAAGTAAGGAGCCATGGGGTCCTAATCTGTGATTATTTATAATCAACATTAACCCGCATTAACTGAGAGTTAATCCTCACCATTCCATTAAAAAAACAGTTGATTTTCAAATGAACTTGAAACTCTTGATATATTGAAAATTTCATATTGTTATATAGTAAATTTCCAAAAACTGGGAACTCTTATATGAATCATTATTTTCTGAAATGCGTAGTTTTCGAGAAAATCGGCCGTTCACAACTTTGGAGAACCCTGTATACGGTTCACCTTATAATATATTCATTGCATGCATGGTATAAAGTGCCGATCGCAACATTTATTTTGTTACCGCGTATATTTATAATGTATTAATTATAATTCCACGTCCTTAATATCGTAATAGAATATTTCCATCATAGACATAATCGTATTAAGTAGTTTAATTGCAAATTGCTTGGTGATCTTTCAGCCATGGTGACACTTGTGTTTCTAATCATGCAATATGTCTTTTTCTCATACGATGTTCAAAACGGTAGTGAATTCTGGATCTGAGAGTCATTTATCATCCCTTTTAGACCCAGGCGCTTTGTCCTGGCCAAGGACGATAATCAAAGTAGGAAGAAGCAAACAGCAGGAAGTTCGTTAACCCGTCAGAACCCGACAGCATAGCTCTGCTCTACGCACAAAATTGTGCGAGCCTTCTGTTTGCGTTACGCCCATCTTGTAATATGGACCTTCTTGACGTTATTATTTTTTGATAAAGATAAAATTACTTTATTGCTAATGGAATTGTTTGCTTAATGTTTCGTTTTAACACAGTAAAATTGTAAAAGACTAAACAAGCTGCTGTTTTCGATATAAAACATTTTTATATGGTCATTTATGTATTTGATTTCTTAAAAAGTTAGTTTTCCTCATTGAAAGGAGATTTGTAAAATTTATATTTCTAATTCAATTAATAATAGGTACATTACATACCGTAGCGCCGAGGTCAGATATGAACGCGAGGCTTATAATGAAGACGACCAGCGAGGTATGTATAATGTATACTATTTTATTCACAATGAATATATAATAACATAATCTTAGCATACAATTTTTTTATTTAATTGAATAGAGTAAATTCATGGATATATTTTACTTTATAAGTCCATGAGTAAATTAGTAGATTAGGAAATTAGTCAAAATAACTAGGTAGTAGGCTGCTGTAACAAAGTTGCGCGTTGAGACATTAAGGTTCTTCTGTCAAATTAGGTTATTGATTCCACAAGCATTGTTATTATCAATAATTTGTGTTCATTTAGCTCAAATTTCTATAAAAAAAAGTTTGATTCTGACCATTATGACTTAGAGAGATTTGAAATCTGCTGCAGAAAAGACAACAGATTTGCTGCCGCAAAGTGACGTTTGAAATGAGGCGTCATTTCAAACGTCGCTGCCGCGACGTTTAACTAGCTGGAAATGAAAGTTAATAATTGCTGAGTTCCCAATAGTTATTTATGCATCAAGTGCATTATATATATCATAACGCCCGGAGGGTGATATGAATCAACACGAGGGCCTTTGGCCCGAGGGCGTTATGATCTAATAACGCTCGTGGTGAATAAAAGATTTTATTGTTCACGAAAAATATATAGCTAGCTTTTTCTTTTTACTTTTTTTCTAGTAGTCTATGACAGTTGTTGATATTTTGACGTTTGTTGATTATAGACGGTAGCCGCGTGGGTAAATGCATTGATACGTACTTACTCGGTTGTAAAGATCGGTGGTTCGAATCCATCCTGGGGCAAATTAAAAATTTATTTCGGATTTGCCTCGAACTCAGATGGATAGAGAATTATCGAAGCCCCTAGATGTGGTTCGGACTCCACAATAAACTGTAGGGCCTCGTCTCTCTTTACCTAACACAAAATCCTATGATTTTCTGGGGGTTACTTCGGTAACTTGAGAGGTGGTTAAGAAAACATTTTTAAGTTCCTCTTTAGAAGCATGTCAAAGCACTAGTGGTTAAGTTTTCTCTCCGAAAATTTCGAAAAACTAAGAAAGTTAGATCATTTTTCAGGAAAGTTTTCGTTCTATAACTTTGCTTCTATTTTTCTCACACAACAGGGCGCTATAGGCCATAACACGCGCTCATTGTGCAATAGGGTATAATGAGTGTGTTTATGGTAACCGTATCCATGGTAAAATAAACAAATTATATACAAGTGAAAAATAAAACTGTTTATAAGCTGACAATGGAAGCATTACGTATATGATTGTGAATAAAACTATTTATTCAATATTTTTAACTAAGGAGAATAGTTTAACTTCAACTTTATTAGCATTAGTTATTTCAACTGTCGATTTTACGATTAAAACAACAAACAACAAAAGTTAAGATCTTAGAAAGTGTTATCTTAACCAAACGGGGTCTATTCCTATATGGTCGAAGGGTAGTCTTGATCATAAATTTCGTTGATCTCATGACATAGAGGGCTTATTGTTACTAACTGGAACAGGTGGCACAATTTGCAATTTTAAAAGAAATATTTTCTATAATAAGATCGAGCCCTTGATTATAATAAAAATAATAATATAATTAGAATTTCCAGATCACAAATTAATTAAAGATTTAGATTTTTGGGGTATTAGGTCCAATTTAATTGAAACACTATCACATTAACTTGCCGACGTTTCGGTATAATTTATTACCATCCTCAGGGCACTATAAGATGGAAATCAATTATTGTAAATTTTTTGGCATATAATAAAATTTTATAAAATGAACCCAAATATAGAAATAATATTTAAACAATTACTTAATTATTATAGGTATACATATTGAAGCAAATACGTACTTATTTTAGGCACTTTAATAATTATATATTTAAAATCAATCTATATGTATACTAACTGTCAACAGATGAAATAATAAATGATGAAACCATAGGGTTAATTATTAATACAAACAGACAGAAAACTCCAAACAATAATAATAAATACTGAAATGTATCACTACTGCTCCTGCTTCTTATAATATCTATTAATAATGTCTTTATTTTCTGAAACCGATAAACTATTGAACAAATCACGGATGTTATGAATCACAACAGCCTTAGATGTCTTAAAATCCCAGCTCTACGAGCTCGGATATCAATAGTCAATACATTCCTAGATATGTTAATAGCTCTAAAATAAAATAGTACCTTTCGGTATACCTACAATTAATTTTTATTGGGTTTTGGAGATTTAAAACAATTTTAAACAACAAGCACTTTTTAGTGCGGCAAATATTTAACTAATTTTGCTTTTGACCGGCCATTTTTGATACACCCTATACAGATAATTTATTGTTTTTTATTTAAGGAACCATTAATAAACTTACATAACCGCATTTAACAAAATTTATTCTAAATATATAATAATTTCAAAAATGATATTTTGCTGCTATTAGAGGTTTTGACATCACGACTCATGTCTCATCATTTATGTGAATATTTAGAATATGAGAATTTAATCAGCACAAAACTCTTAGAAATTTACTGTACAACTCCTGCAACTCCTCAAAGTAAGTCTCTGGCCGATTATTTCGCGAAAACGACTTTATTTTACTTCTGTGAATAAATAGCAAATTTTCATATTCAACATATATATTCGTCAATTAACCCCGTATATCCGATATTGCCGGTTTGAATTTCTTCCCGTTTCCTCAATTTACAAATGGGATTTATCGAAATAATAAGATAAATTTGTAAAAATTGTGAGATGTAATTTAGAAGAAATCGAGATATTAGGTAGTTCAGTGTCATAAAGTATCATAGAACTGTTGGTTTTAAGTTACTACACTACACATTTCTTTCTGTATTTCTTCTCTAAACTAACTTTACGTTAAAAAGAGATAAGTTGTCTATGTCATTTTTGTCATTAACATTTGCATTTTTGTTGCTGTTTTCTACATTTACATTTGTATGTTTATAATATGTTTCATTTGTGTTATTGCAATATTTTTATATTAACGATCTGGCAAAGTATAGCCAAATTATTTTATGACTTCACCAGAGCAGTCAACCATTACCTCCAACATTACCGTTTACTACAACTGAAATTCGAACTAAAAAGATAAACAGTGAATAGCCATATTCTGCTAGGCAACCACATTCTAGTTAACTGCACAAACTTGTATGCAATTTTACCAGTATAATTTAATTAGACTGCCTATAATGGCCCATTATACAGGGTGGTCCAGATTTTAATACATTAATTTTGAGAGGCGATAGAGAATCGCAAAATAAGGGGACTTTTAATTTCTGCGCCAATGAATGGTAGATGCAGATTTACATAGAAAGGCGGTGTGCCAAATTTGAAAAAGATGGCTTTCGTCTTTCCTTAGATATTAAATTAAATATTTTTTTTAATGAAATTTAAACACCCTGTATCTAAGTTATTTTTCGAGGTATGTCTATTAATAAAAGTCCCCTTATTTTGCGATTCTCCATCGCCCCTCAAAATTAATGTATTAAAATCCGGACCACCCTGTTATATTCGCATAATGAGTAAAACTATGTAAATAAGAAATTCAAAAAGTAGGTATTTAAAGCTGTGTTTATAAGACATAAATGTAGGTATACCAACTGAGTAGCTGATGAACATTCATTGCAAGTTTCTTAAACAAATTTTTCGAAATAATTTTAAGTCAGTCGATTTGGTTTCACGAAGGTTACACGTGAGATTTAGTTTGAGTATCTTTCTCTTGCCCTGAGATTTTAGTTTGATTTAAGAATTCTTTTAGGTGGTCCTCGACATGTACTTTCGTTTGGTTGTTGCAAATTCTGGAAACATCTCATACAAATTATGGTGCATTCATGACGCCCCTAAGTGCCTCATTTAGAGCACGCACCTGCAGCTGAAGTCTAGAATTAATTGACTCATTACTACAGTGTACAAGTAGGTGTAGTCAATTAGGTACAAGTCTAGATACGCCCTAGAGTTTTCTGCATCGAGGGTAAACACCTGACTAGTTTCTTTCAGATGTCATATGAAACCTCTAATTCCCTCTTCGATTGTGCGTCCAGAATGTACTTCAGCTACCTCATCATACCGACCACTACTTCCTTATCCTCGTCTTCTTGAGAGGTTTTCCGCTCTAAAATTTACGATATCGGTGAATGTTTCTCACTATTTCCACGTATTGTCTACGTGGAAATAGTGAGAAACGCTCTCCTCATGAAAAGGACATATCGGTTACCGAGTGATTCTCCTTAGGTGTTCTATAATCGTTCAAGATCCAACAACTTTAGGCAGGGAGTTCCATCTGATATCAGAACTTCACATATGGATAATCAAACAGCGCATTTTTTTTTCATCGACATTTACACAATCCTTGCTTGGAGTTCATATTATAATTTTGTGTCGATGCATAATGATGCGGATATTTCAACATTTGCCGTGCCAAATTCATTCATATTACTATGACATGTTGGCACTATGGAATACTTTTTTTTTTAAATAAATATTCTTCTCTACTCAAATTATACGTATTGAGTAAATTATATTATATTGACCTTTAATTTTCGCGAACCGCTGCACAACATGTTGTCAAAGTATTTCGATAATAAGTATAAAAAATTACCATCGGGTATTAATAGCCCTTTAATTCTTAAGCTTTTTGTAACATGGCATTTTTATATGTCCCAAGATAATTACAGTAATTCATATAATTGGCATCAATACACATCAACTTGACCAGATATGCAAAAATTCTGTACCAGCCTCTTAAAAGCAGATTAAACGAAACAATTTACTTGAAAAATAATCTGTTCATTTTATTACAATTATCAATTACCTCACTAATTAAGGGAACATGCGGAGGTTTTTTAATTGAGTGATACGAGTATCTCGAGTCAGTCGTATGTCAAATATTTAATGTCAATGCATTAAGCATTTGGAACAGATAAATTACATCTGTGGCAATAATTATAAGGCGTTCTTTTATTGCACTTAATTCACGTCTAGGGTATAATTACGGCCAGTTATAGCAAGTTATAAATATTTCAGCCGATTTTGTTTTTGCGAGACCTGGCTACTTAAAAAGTAAACCAATTCAACAAGTTTTAATTCTATGGTAAGTCGAGAAAACCGCACGTAATTAATGTAATTATTGTGCTCCCTAGACCCATCATTTAAACCTTTATGTCCAAAAGGCTTCTTTAACTGTGAAATAATTTTTTTTAGGAGGTCAGTAGCCTTGCAAACAACATGCTCTAGCATATTGCTTGTATATTACCAAGCTATGAAATAGGTTCTCATAATTTAATGAAATGTAACGAGAATTTGAATTTTAAGAGGTTAATTCTTGCAGAAAAAGGTTTTTGTAGTAGATGTTTTTTGGCATAATTGAGAGTTCAGTTATGACAATATTTTTATTGCACATTGTATAGAAAATATACGAAAAATAGTCAGATCAATTATTATTTATTAATTCATTCACACTTAAAAGATGAACAATGCACCAACCAACTTCTGGACGCTCTAAATCAACGGAAAATTAGTTACATTACAATAACGAGTTTCCTATACCGGGTGGCCACGAGTCAATGTACGCCCCCAATTTTTTGGTTGTTTTTGAATTTAAAAATTTCGTTTTTGGTATACGTGAATAAGACAAAAGTGGGCTATTTTTAGACTAACAGTAACGAAAATATCACTTCCGGTTGAACCGGACGTGACATCAACTTTTTTTTCTTAAATGGAATGACCATGTTTTTTTTGTGGTGTTTTATAAAACATGAAATTCTAATTGCAGCAGTTTTTTCGAATTTCAAAAATTCTAAAAAATAAGTGAGATACGAACGATTTTTTATTTTGTACAAAATGGCCTCGTCAGATGAATGTGATGTAAGAAAATTACTAAGTAGGCTATGGAAATTATTAGCAAGGTAGTAAGCTTGTCTGTAAACAGTAAAATAGTTATTTAAATTACTGATAGATACGACTATTTTTAGGTTTTTCTCAAAAAACGGAATTTAATTTTCATTTTCATTTCCGTAGGGGTCCTATGGAAAATTTTTAAATGCTATTTACTATTTTTTTTTATTATTCGGACATAATGATTCATAAGCTTTAATTTTTTCGCCAATAATAATTTCTTAACTAGATCCTTTGTAATAATAAAAGTGTATTCAAAAGGTAAGCACAAATTTAACAAGAAATAATTTGAATGAACCTTTTAAAAACACTTTTATTATGACAAAGGATCTCGTTAAGAAATTATTATTGGCGAAAAAATTAAAGCTTATGAATCATTATGTCCGAATAATAAAAAAAATAGTACGGTCCCATTTAAAAATTTTCCATAGGACCCCTACGGAAATGAAAATGAAAATTAAATTCCGTTTTTTGAGAAAAACCTAAAAATAGTCGTATCTATCAGTAATTTAAATATGTTGAAACATGTTGAAACAAACCAATTTGTTCAGACGCTATCGCTTGATGAACGCTATGTGCAATCGAATCGAAACGCTCCAATTCGATACATTTCTATTATATGGTATTGTTTGATTTTTATCGCGACGCGGGACGCGGCGCATACGCAGCGCTACTACCCTCCTGAGATCTTTAGTTCTTATAGCCACTAAACTGAACGTGAAAATTGTTGAGTTTGATATTCATAATTTGGCAGGTGGAATTTTTATGTTTTATGATATTTATTGAAACTGAAGTCTAATGTTTTAGGCCAACAAACTAATTGATCGACAAACATAAAGGATAAAAAATATGATATTATTATCGAAATAAATTGTAATACTGCATATTACTGTATATAAAGTGACTACTTCGCCAGAATTCTAATAAGTCTATGCAACTATAGCGAGTGTAATTTAAAATCAAGATTTGGAAAATGGAATTAAATCTAAATATTTTCGAGATTAATTATTATGTAAGTCGTAAAATAAGGCGTAAATCACGAAAGTATTCTTCTACACGTCATTTATAGAACAACCGAAGTTTGTACGTAGGTAAACTTTGGCTTTGGAGATGACTGACTTTGTCGATACTAGATGTTTAAGAAAAAATGTTTACTATAAAAGCTTTATAAATATTAGAAATCTACTACATAACAATGGCAAGTTTTAGGTAGGCGCAGAGTTTCAGGTCTTGGAATTTTCCAATTTACCATTGATTGAAATTCCGTATTTAAAATTTAATTTAACAAATATAAATTAATTAGTTTACTTTCAGTGGTAAATATCCGTATAACCATATCTTATAGCATTAATATGCCCTCAGACGCTAAAAAGCTGATTGTGTATGCACTTAAAAAGATATATTGTTTCGTGGCAGTAAAAACGTCAGCCACCCGATAGAAGAAACTATCTCCTCTCTGGGGAGTTTACTCTTACTGACAAGAATAAATTGTATAAAGAATAAAATATCACCCTTGCATCCTTCCTTTAAAATTTAATTTATGCACTTATTTAGATGATAATTGATTATATAAAAAAGACATGTAAATAAATATTTCCGATATGTATTTCAGAAAAGGAAATATTCATAGTTCCTTTCGACTATTTAATGTAACAAATAAATGTCATTTATAAAAATAAATTGAAGGCATAATATCCAAATTGCTATATTGTTGATATTAATGAGAAATACCTATACAGATTGCCAAAGTACTCATCTTGACATAGGACCTAAATTTGCCGTTTAGTTTGTTTAGTTACATTGATTGCATGTGCTGCCATGTGCACTCGATAATTGATGAACGTCTTATGCAGACGAGCATACGGTGACCAAAGACGGAAATGTACGAGTAATAAAGCACTTTTGTTTCTAGGCAGCGGCACTTCACATCGTATATATTTTGAGGTTTCCTATGTCAAGATTAGTACTTTGGCAATCTGTATATATTGTCGTATATTAAAAAAAATTATCTAGTAATGACTATTATAATTGGGATTGGGTATTGAACATTTAATTTATATATGAACACTGGCAAACAAATATTTCTACCCGAGATTTTTTAATTTAATGTCTGATAACTGTTTTAACCTTCAAAGAGTATCACGTGTTTCTTTTTTCACAAAATCAAACATACTTACACACACAGCCTTAGCGCTACGAACAATTTTATACAGTAACCAGCAACCAAGTCACATACGAACTTATGGCTAACTAGACATTTCATATTCACGAGTACGATATATTGAGTGCGCAAAAATTTAAATGGTGGGGACGCGAGAGCTAGCGTGCTGCAAGTCAGTTACCCATTTGTCTCGCATATAAACCCGGCCCTATGTTCGCAGTCGGCTGCCGGCTGCTGTATATTGAAGATGATTTAAATAATTCATAGTTCATAGTGTACAAAACCCTAAAGAATATAAATAAATACCTATTTGTAATACTCGTACACTACGAATTAAAGTTGAGATCAGTATTAATTACTCTGTTAGCTTACACTGTGCTAATGTCTACAATGTTAATTTGCGACAATAAATAACACCATTTTGTGGTTCGGCAGTTTGTCTCTCTTGAATAAGCCTCATTGACTACACTATTAATTAACCTCTTACATTACAGTTGATTTGAATTGCGATATGGTTGACTGAAACCATAGCATCAATATATTTAATAGTATTTATTGGCACTTACATTTCACAGCTTGCACGATATATCAGTGGCGGTGATTGGAACGTTGTTTATTTTTCCTTACATTCCAGAATATTTCATACGTATATTTTTGGCTCACATGCATATCTTCAGTATAAGAAAGAAAACGTAATAGGTACATCTTATTAAATAATGATATGTGATACTTAGCTACAAATCTAATAAATATACCTATTTTGATAAATGTTATAGAATTCAGAACAGACTTCTTTAAGTAAAATATTTTTTATGAATTAACAATTTCAACGTCGAAAAATAAATAAATCGAAATGTTACTCAATGTATATTTTGAACCTAATTAATAGTTATACAAAATTTGTATTGTTTTCTTAATCACTAAATCTCAATGAATCCAAAAGTAATTTCAGTTGACACATTATAAAAAAAAACATTGAAAAATAACAGTTTTTCTAAAATATTGTGATTTATTTTTCTGAAATGCGAATCAAAAATGTTCCGTACTCTTAAAGGGTGCTCCATGCAAGTGGATATAAAGTAGTGCTATTTCAGCAATAATGCAATAGCAGTTAAATAAGGAAACGGCATTTTTAATTAAGATTAATATTTAATATAATATAAATACAGGGGTGGTAATCATTATTTCTCGATAAGTGCTGTCCACTGTACATACAATAACAGATGACCTCCTGTAGCTCCTATCAAACCGTTTATGAACTAATTGATTTGTTTGTTACAAATTTATCATTCGTTTTAAATGCTTATTCGTATTTAAGATTTGAACTTTGGAATTCACTTTTGAGATTTGTAGAAGAGTTTCCATTTTCCTTTTTGCGATGACCATTTTGAATACTTGATGATTCGATCTTCTTGTCACGGTCTTTGCTATTACAGGCCAGATGCAGATTAAAAATGATAAAAGTATCTCCGAAATAACAGATAGGATAAAGTTAGATTAAGATAAAACATACGTTAAGTTCAAAAATCACTTTTAATCAACTTACCTATAAATGCGTAATAATATGTTGAAAGTTTAGATATTATTCATATTTATTTTTATGCAAGTTCATATTTTTATATTGATATACATCCTTTGTTATCGACTATATCGTTATTTTTATTAAGATATTTTAATTCTAATATTTTTATAATAGGATTTATTGTTTTTTATTTTTGAATTTCCTTTTATGTATTTATCAGTGTCTGATGATCCCTCTTTGCCATGACGTCAGTTGGGTCGTATAATTTAATTGGTTTCGTATTCTCTTTGCAATTATTTATCAAATAACATCCAGACGCTGTTCATTGTTTGCAACATTATTTTATAGTTACCCTTAATAGCTTCGGCTGCTTTTTCAAATCCTTATGGTTGGATATAAATCGTAGTCTTTTAACCATTTACAAGTTTTTTGCCGCTATAAAAGTTAACGAACACCACTACGTACCGTTGCATTAGTGGGGTACTGCGAAAGATTTTTGTTAGTTTTGTGTTAACTTTAATATCATTTACCGGTTTCAGGATATTAATCCTTTGTTTACATATACAAAAGTAGGTTGGTGAGTAAGTCATAACTAAAGTTGCACAGTAATATTTATTGCCATGCCAACAGCTTGTACGGTAATATTACAATACAGATCTATCAACAACTGTCAACAGATGAAATAATAAATAATGAAACTATATGGCTATTTATTAATACAAACAGACAGAAAACTCCAAACAATAATAATTAAATACTGAAATGTATCACTACTGCTCCTGCTTCTTATAATATCTATTAATAATGTCTTTATTTTCTGAAACCGATAAACTATTGAACAAATCACGGATGTTATGAATCACAACATCCTTAGATGTCTTAAAAATCGATATCTGCGGCAGTTATGATACTCATAACATTCCTAAATATGTTAATAGCTATAAATTAGTTTAATTTTTTAAATTATTTTTCTTACATTTTCTTTTAATATATGTTTTAGTTTTGAATGTTGTTCTATATGTCGAAAGGATAACAATATTAATATTGTCTAAAGTTTATTTGCGGCATCGTTCAATTTTCCTTCTTTTCTTATTTGGGATTTATTGCCACACTTCTGAACATTTTCCAGGCATTCTAAAAAATATCCGGATTTTAAAAAAAATAACCTTTACACCTGTGAATTTACGTCAAAGGAACAGTTAAAGGTTGTTTTTTTTTGACATAAAATATAAATGAACTGAAATAAAAACAATGATGTCTCGCAGACGTTTCGGAAACTTAATCTGTTTCCTTTTTCAATTTTAGAATCTTGATTTGTGTAAATCGTGTACACAATATTAGTAATAGAATTAATGAAATGAATTGTTGTGAGTCACCGACTCGGTGGCGTAGTGGGCTAGAGCATGAGTGCTCTGGCCACACTGCCTATCGTGTCCGGGTTCGAGACTCGGCACCGGCAGATTGCAATGTTGGTGGGTATGGATGTTTGTCTGCATTTCTTCTAATATGTAGCCCGCTTCCAGACAGCCTTTGGTTTTAGATTTGGGGGTTGTCTAATATCTGTGGTGTTTTATGTTTATGTTTTATAATTATTACCTATCTGTACTTAGCTTATGTAAAGCTTACTTCTATTTGAGGGGTTAAAAGTCGGACAAGCCTACACGCAACGTAACCCAGACTGAGAACGAAAATTTCTTAGACAATAGTCGGCCCTGATTCTCAGGATTAACAACTTTGGGTTGTATATGGATACCTCTTCATTGACTGACAAGATATCACCATACCAAACTACAGGCACCGTCTTATATTATCTCATTTTAATATGGATAGATGTACAGTGATGATTCTTTGAACTGCCCGTATCCATCTTTGGTAGTGTTTTCTCGTTTCTAGCATAAGTGACATCAGTTGAAAGAACCATTGAATTGACTGTATTTTATTAAGAAAATGCCATAACTATGTCGTCCAATAGTAGACAAAATTAAGTTTTAATAATTTATAAAAATTATTGCTGTGAGCAAATCATATTTAATATTATTACCTACGTATTTCAGTAAAAACTTTTCTAATTTTCTCTTAAATGAAGTTCCATGTTTCTATATTTAACAATAATGAACGTGAACATTAAAAGTGATCTGGGATAAAGAAAACGTAAGGAATCCAAAATAATGTAGTGGGAGTTTTCTGTAGCAATTTATATATTTCATTAGCCCACGAGGCATTTTAATACGGAGTATCCGACAACGCGTTTTTCTTCCTAATTTATTATTTTTTGTTTTAATTTAGGTTTGTGATTTGCTACCGTTTAAAGAATTTTATACAAGATGTATTTTAAAATCACCGACAAACGGAAACTGGAGATTATGTGATCCAAAATAAAACGAAAGTTGATATAAATGTTTTTCTGAAAATGCATCCTAACCGAGCTACAGGGTTTTCAAAAAACATTTTTTTGAGGGTATTAAAATTTTTTAAAAAACTAGATAAGATATTATATTGAAATATGGTACACTCGAATGTCTTACTGAATACTTACAATTAATCAGTTGAGTTTAAGTCGTCTGGCTCAATCCAGTGGCGTAAAATCGTTTTTAAGTTACTCCCTTAAGTAAAAAAAAAAAACGTACGTTCAACAAGACGCAGGGCACTTTAAACAGTCTCTATAAAATTAATTCTTCAATTTCTTTAAAGTATTTTTATTATGTAATAGTTAACTGCGTTATTTTGATAAATTTTATTAAAAAAAAACAAATTATATTTTTTATTAAGTTATGTGGAAGTACATTAATAGAAATTATCCCAAAAACGGAGTGCCCTATCGAAAAAACACAAGGTATGATTTTATTTGCAGAATAGAACAGTGAACCTAACCTTTTTTGTGATTTAAGCGAGTAACGATTTTACACCACTGAATTAAGCTAGTCGACTCAAACGCACCTGATTAATTGCGAGATTAATTGTGTTCTCTTAATTAAAAAATGTACTTACCTCTTTTATTTTTTACAATTTTCTTCCTTTGCTTGATACGTATTGTTTATAAATGACTTTATTTATTTAAACAATTGCGTGAAATTTGATAACATAAAGTTTCAAAATCGGTCTGAAAAGAAAATAGCGTCAAAAGCCTAATTTTTTATTTTCTCTATTTTTATTTCTATTAGATATCTGGGTGTTTTTGGGATCGCTTATTACGGTTTTATAATGAAACTCTACTGAAATAAAAAATAGCGGATCCAAAATGGCGGAAAGGGGTCAATTTTTAATATTCAGATTCTATTTCTTATGAGTCAGGTTGTATAGTAAAAAATTAATATGTGAATAGAGCATGAGAAAACAGTATGACGAGTCGAAGGATTTTGCTATATAACCCTAAATTTTTTTTATACAAGGTGTTAAACTTGAAAATTTACCGATGAAAATATCTTTTGGTTAAAGACAGTCGTATCAATGAAATTTGGTTGGTTTATATTTTTCATAGGGCGCTATCAACAGGTAGAGTACTGTTATTATGAGAAGATGCCAGGCAATTAAAATGCGCAGAAATGACTTTATGCATGCCCTTCATTTTAAGCCAATGAGAGCGACTTGCGTCATATTCAGGGTTGTGCCAGCATCAGTATACAGAGGGTTTTATTCGCAGGCGGTCGGTGGTTGAACCAAGAAATATAATTATTCGCACACGTTACCTCCGCCCCGGGCATCTTCTCATAATAATATTACTCTAATATTAGTTCTTCAAAACTAATCCAGTGGCATGCGTTTAACAATCAACAAGTATTAGTTGACCAAATAGTACATTTTTTACATCAACTAAAGGTAGATGTGCATACACTTAGGAATATACAAAATGAAATATCCTTGCAGGCCTGAAAGTGCATTGAGGTTAATGGACTTTATTTTGAAAATTTATTGTAAAAAATAGTAACAAGCTGTTGTTTTTAAATTTTTGTTATTAAAAATTCTGTTTCCTTGGAGTATTTTATTATTATCATATTAGGTTTTAACTCCGAAATAGTATGGAAAAATCCAGTGGCGCAGTTATCGGCATTTCTATCAGAAAAAAATGTGTAAACGCACGCCACTGGATTAGTTTTAAAAAACTAATATCGCCAGTTGATAGCGCCCTATCGAAAATATAAACCTGTAGCGAAGTGATTTTTTCCGTCAAGGATTGTCTGTTGTAACGAAGTGATTTTTCCGTTACTAAATGCTATTAAAAATTTATTACCCGATACACCCCGTATATAAATTTATTTAAATTGTTTTACGTAAGCCTGTAATTTATTTTACCATTATTATTATATTAACCTGTATTTAAAGAAATAACGATACTTTCCGTTTACACAAGATTCTAAGTAAAAAGCCAGCAGATTATTGTTAATTTAAAAAGCCTGTAAAGCACCAGATATGTGTAAATAATATAATTCCCGAATTTAATTATTAAAAACCTGTTCTTAACAAAGCATTAAGATCTGTATTCTTTCTATTATTACTACCTGAACCCAGTTAAATAATATAACCAGTCTGACTGTTATGAATGAACAAATAACTCCGTAATAAAGTGAACGCAAAAACACGCTGATATCTGTACTGCAACGTGAACCGTGAATCCGCATCAAGACCAGCAGCGAATCGCCAGTCTACCTGCCCGAGTCAACGTGAATAGTTGGGACGACGCGAGAGCGCTGAGCAATTTCGACGCTATACTACGTCAGTCCCAGCGCCAAGACGTCAGCGACAGCACACTGTGACGTAGCGCTACCCCACCACGCATCGCGGATAAAATATTTCGACTCGCAGCAGAGAGAAGTCAGTCCATAGTTGGCCACGCCGGAGACCAGACGTACCTCACCGAAAGTAAGTTAACATTTGGGCCCGAATTTCGGCAAAGTCCAGCCGTGACGTATTTTATTCACTGCGCTGCTCAATTAGCGTCATCCCTACTACTCTGAATATTTCAGAATAATTATAATACCGATTGCCGACTTCAAAACAGTCAGTAGCTGTCGACCGCCGTTCCAGTCCATAAGTGTCCAATGAAGCAAAAGTAAGTGAGGTATACAGGTAGAGATTGTAAGTGAGGACTTGGCTATTGTAAAGTATTAAATTCTGCACTAATTTTGTATTCTTTTCAGCTTTGAGTAAGCCAGCTGCCGGTCTATGCTATATATGAGCGTACGAACATCAGATATAGCGTATACGTACGTAGCGAAGCTTACTGTATTAATCATACTTTACTTTCAGTTCACTCCTGCCGTCCGAAGGAGCTTCCAGTAATCTTTTATTATTACAGCTTTTGAGTAAGCCAGCTGCCGGTCTATGCTATATATGAGCGTACGAACATCAGATATAGCGTATACGTACGTAGCGAAGCTTACTGTATTAATCATACTTTGCTTTCAGCCCGCTACTACCGTCCGAAGGAGCTTCCTGTAATCTTTTCTTATTACAGCTTTTGAGTAAGCCAGCTGCCGGTCTATGCTATATATGAGGGTACGAACATCAGATATAGCGTATACGTACGTAGCAAAGCTTACTGTATTAATCATACTTTCCTTTCAGCCCGCTACTACCATCCAAAGGAGCTTCCTGTAATCTGTTTCTTTCCAGCTTTTGAGTAAGTCAGCTGCCGGTATATGTTATATATGAGGATACGAACATCAGATATAACGTATACGTACGCAGCGAAGCTTATTGTATTAATCATACTTTCCTTTCGGCCCGCTACTACCGTCCAAAGGAGCTTCCAGTAATCTGTTTCTTTCCAGCTTTTGAGTAAGTCAGCTGCCGGTCTATGTTATACAGGGTGATTCAAATTCGAGGGCAACCATGGGTATCTCCCTTATTATAAGTGATAGAAGGTAGGTTTAAATTTGGCAAAGTTGTGCATGTTTAAGCCCAACAATATGCCGTTGAGAAATCAAAAGAATCTTTTTTCGTTTTTGAGAATTTTTAAAAAAACTTAAATTTGCTGTTTTCGTTTTTATTTTTTATTTGAAAAGTAATAAAAAAACTAAACGCGCTTTCTTAGAGCAACATTTTCAGCTCTACATGATGATTGTTACAGATTTTTAATACAACATTTCGTCTTCTTTAAATCATCATCAATTTTTTTATTTCTTATTATTACTGTAAGAAAATCCTTTTATTTAAAATATCAGCTTTACTTATAACCGTAATGTAGTCATATTATACATTTTTGAAATCACAAAAAAATGTTCTATTTAATGGTGCAGAAATCCAATATGGCGTCCATAAGAAATAAGAAAATTGATGATGATTTAAAGAAGACGAAACGTCGTATTAAAAATCTGTAACCATCATCATGTAGAAAGTGGTTTTTTTATTACTTTTCAAATAAGTCTAATAAATAATAAAAACAAAAACGTCAAATTTCAGTTTTTTTCAAAAATCTCAAAAACGAAAAAAGATTCTTTTGATTTCTCAACGGCATATTATTGGGCTTAAACATGCACAACTTTGCCAAATTTAAACCTACCTTCTATCACTTATAATAAGCGAGATACCCATGGTTGCCCTCGAATTTGAATCACCCTGTATATGAGGGTATGAACATCAGATATAACGTATACGTACGTAGCGAAGCTTACGGTACTAACCATAACTTTCTTTCCAGCCAGAGATATCTAGCAGTTGCCTGTATCCAGTATAAGCGTATGTGTGACCTATTACCGTACTAATCATAACTTATTTTTCAGTATTCGAAACCCTGACCACAAGGAGTATCCTGTTAAATTCCATAACTCGACTGTTAGTTAATGCTGCGCAATAAGCCAAGTCTGTACACTGCACATATCCTGTTTTAATAATTGTATGCTTTTGGTATTTGCTTCTGCTAATCCTGGTATCCGTACACCGCTTTGCTGTTAGTCCGTAACCGTTTAGTTAACCGCCTGCTCGTCTTGCTTGATATTCGCACCGCTGTATTTTGTGCTTTGCCGTAGTCTGTGCTTTAGAATTGTGCTTTAAAGTAGATGTACATATTGTTAATAGCTTTTTCTTAAACCCTGCTAACTATCGTACATCCTGTATGTAAAATAGCTTTTAAGTCCTGGTAACTGTAATTAGAATAGAGAGCTTTTAGAATAAAACCGTAACCTGTTCAAATATCCTGAATAAATCTAATTGTGATATCAAACTGTGCCTTTTAATCCGAAATAAAGTCTAATTTTCCCAACGACCCACTGGAATATTCCGTTTCTTCACTGTAGTTGCCTGAGTAGTGGTGTTTCTGCACTATAAACGGAAACTGGCGCCCGAGTAACGCACCGCCGTCGCCTCGAGTGCCATAGTGACACTTCGGCCATTTTGCCTACAAACCGAAGTTTGAACACTGTTTTTGCTTTAAATATTTCAGTCACTTGGGTACACTCTGCAGCCTCTCTTAGTAATTAAGTCCTGCTTTAGTTAAGTTAGCACTGAGTTGTAATAGCTGATGAAACAAGCAGTAAATTAATAGATTAATTTTCGATAATCCCCGGTATAACCAAAAATCCGTAAATTGTTCAAAATATTGGTCGAAATAAAAATCGTTAGTTACTAAAACTTGTTAAAACATTAATTCGTGTCCATTTTAATCCGGTTCTTTTTGCAATATAGTCTAAAAATTGCAAGCTGATTATTTCCGTTTACAAATGTTTCTAATAACTGTTGTAAATTACATAACACGCTGGAACTCACTCGGTAACTTCTTGAGTACGAGTTTTAATTCAATCCGCAGCTTCACTGCGCATCCGAGAAACGTCATCAAAACGAGCAATAAAACTCACGAGGAGCATCCAGAAGAGAGCTGTCTGAACCATCAGTCAAACGTCTCCGTAAACCCACCACCACCTAACAAATATCCGCCGTTACGATTATCATTTCTCTTTTGGGAAATATATCGGTAAGCATACAACGTGATCCGCTACTAGCCATACCCGTCTTCAGTTAAGTATAGATATTCGGAGTTCATGTAATTTGTAAGTACCGCAGTAAAATACTAATAAATCAAACTAGAGCTCATAATTCATTTCGCCGTTTGTATTTTGTTCTATAAAATATTCACCGGCCGATTAGACATTTCTCGCTTGGGTGGTCTAACCGACTCTAGTGAATAAATTAAAACGCGAACTTATCATACGCCGTCGGAGGGTGCACTTGCCGTTTGTGTTGGCCCCCTTTTGCCCCAGCGTATGCTAAATTAACGCTACTTTTTTAGTGGATGCCTAATAAAAGAGTCAAACCTGAAATTCAAAATGTTTTTGTTTAAAAAATATATTTTATCGAAGTGATTTTTCAGTCAAGTGTTGCTAAAAACATTTTTGTCATTTTGGTACACCCTGTAGCCTCTGTTAGTATTTAAGTCTGATTTATTTACGTTTAATTTGTGTTGTACAAGCTGGTAAACAAGAATTAAATTAAATAATGTTTAAGTCAGTAGTAAAAATCATCCGTTACTAAAGATATTTAAAACCTTAATTCGTGTCCGTTTGATCCAGTTCTTTTTGCAATATAGGTTAAAACTTGCGAGCACCCTATGTCCGTTTGTAGATATATCGAATAATTATCCTAAGTTATGTAACGCGTTTGGACTAGGCTGAAGACATATCTAGCCCGAGGTATTTGTCTAAGTTCAATCGGGAAACCCAAAGCGCAAGAAAGACTAAGCAGGAATCGAATCATTTTACCCCCGAGACTGTAACATACATCACAACCAATTTGTTATAAATTCACAGGGAACGAATAATGGTCGCAGTTCCGTCAGTTCCATATTTCCCGAGATATTTCCTGATCTGTTAGATTTTAGATCTGTTTCCGTCAAGTCCCGAACCGAATCCTATCCGTCAAGCCGCTTAACTATAGGACCAGACCGTTCTACAGTCAAACTACACCGCCGTTGATTAAATTATTATTTGATTAATAAATTCATTCCTGAAATTACATATTGGTAAAACTACGGAAGTTGTTCCTCGCCGTGCGTCCGTTTAGGTAAATATATCCGGTCATCTCAAAAATTTATTTTGTTACCGCAGAATCGGGCTATGAAATCAAAATACAGCTAAAACACTTCGGATTTTCCCTGATTTATACATAAACTATTATATCCCGATGAAGTAATAAGGCTTCTGATCAGGAGTTGCTGTTTCATCTGTGACATCATAGTTTCGCTGGACAGTGACACCTTATAAGGCTCCTGACTAGGAATAGAGCTTCACTGGGCCGCCCAGTACATTTTGTACTAGCAATCAGGGAAGTAAAACACTTCTACAACCGAGTTCTGTTTCGAGGCAATTGGTTTCCGCAAAAGTTTGTAAGTAACCCCTGATGTTTTTGGCTGTCCGAGAGAGGAGCCCCAAACATCTTAGAAACACCTCAGTCTACCTGTCCACCGTGTTTTGCCATAAGCATTAAAGTTCCTTTTTATCATTCATGTGGTTAATTTGCCTCGGCCCGGCGGGTCTCGGCAACTAGACTCTGGATTCGTGATAAAGTTGCACTTTAATGCCTTGGATTATAAATAACTATTACGCATGTGACGTCAAACGTCAAAGGTTGTTTTTTTTTCAGAATATAAATAAAATAAAAATAATGATGTTCCGCAGACGCTTCGGCAATTCGATCTGTTTCCTTTTTCAATGCTAAACTTTTTCAATTGTATAATTCATGAAAATCGATTCTTTAGTTTTTTTTAATTTCATCCCGTCCGGAAAGTACAACATTATCGTACTCATATGCGGTCGGAAATTAATTACGAACCAATCACAAACTGCTATTATACAGGGTGAATACCAATAACTCATTTTAGTTTTAAGGGACGGTAGGTGGTAGGTCCCTTAATGGTAAGGCCATATACCAAAAATAAAAAATATATACCCTGTAGTTATCGAGAAAGAAAATAAAATACGTCAACATTTTCGGAACTTCGTAACTTACCTATCTCAACAGAAAATAAATCAGGATAGGTCTTTGCCTCTGGCATTTACCTGGTTTTTGCAATCATAAATTTACTAGTTTTTGCTGTCACTGTCAATTAACTTGTCTCCGACCGCAAATTTATAAACGGCGGCTTAACTTTATTAGACGTTTTTTTGTCAGGTTTTTTAACGTTAGAACTTGGAGTCTGTGACTTGGATACAAGGCATGTTGTTCACCCCATAAGTGGGTCAGTAGAGCGATGAAGCGGTACTCAAAAGTTTACCAGAATTTTACGTAGGGTAGGTCAGTTTTTCAACTTTGTTTTTTATATTTTTTTATTGGTAATTTGTGTTATAAATATCAACAGAAACCCCCAAAATTAAAATGAGTTATTGGTATTCACCCTGCATCTTTTGACAGATATTTGACAAAAATTATCTTTAAATAAAAAAATACTGTCAATACTATCAAATGTCAAATGGTCTAAAAAGTAAACAAGTTTCAAATTAAACAAATAGACAATTAATGACGGGATGAAATAAAATATTATTCGATACACGTCCGTTAGGTGTTGTTCCTGTCTCGTTTAGATATTCTGGACTCGGCTCCTTCGTCGCCTTGTCCATAATATCTATTCGACTGTAACAAGTCACCTTCCGGACTTAACGAAACAATTTCTGTTTAAAAATGTTTTCTATATAATAAATATTAAACGAGATATCGACCGAGGAGATCTTGTTCCCTCACCTTGTATATTATATTGTATACATAGTCACCAATAATAAATAGGAATCTCAAGGAATGTGGTAATAAATCCCAAAAAAGAAAAGGAAGAGAAATAGTCACCAATGTTATATTTTAGTAGTTAATTATATCAATTACATCATATTTTGCAGAAACAGTTTATATTTAAAACTTTGGGAAAAATATTATATCAAAAAGGGAAATTCACAGAATCTTAAGGTAATCAATATTAGCTTTGAGTGGTGACGGATTTGAAAAAGTTCATGACAAATGTACACAATTTGTGAAAGCTGTATACCAACGAATACGTGTTGTCCAAAGAAATTAGCAAAGGTCTTATAATCAGCAGCTAAACTTTCTTTTGCAAATTTTAACATATTTTGGGCACCTTACAATTCGTCTACATTTGCGTTTAGTGTAAAATGTATTCAAATATGAATGAATAATAAAAATAGCATTATGTAAAGTGACATGAATAACAAATTAACTTGATTTTCAGAAAAATGTATTTTAATTTTCTGTGAAATCACTTCCTCTTTTCGGACCGAAAGTGATAAATTAAAACATTTGTTCGTTAATATAAAAGCTATAAGTTGTCAGGAAATGAGACATAAATAAATATCTTGAGTAAAAATAACGCATACTATTTCGATACACACTTGTATTTCCTACTAGATATTGAAATGGTGATTTTAATTTTAAATTAATTTTCTGTTTGTTACTGGATCTATTTCGGAAATAATATTAAAGATTTTTCGTTGATATCTAATAAATCCAGCTTATAATTTTTGAAGTTATTTTCATCTGTCTCAATCCATGGAATTGTTTGAAACGTGTGCTGTAATTTAAAATAAAACCAGGTCTTTATTAAATGACACAAATTTAAAAAAAAATTGACAATGCGTTGAACATTTCATTCAGTAGGACTGAAAGAAATTTTGAATAAATTTTAGTATAAATTATTTAATATAAGATCTTTCGGTTATTCGATTAACTTGTTCAAATTAAAAATATTTAAATATTATCTGTAGTTCTGTCTTTCTATTACGTAAACATAGTAAAATAATATGCCATATACCGCAAAAGAAATCAAAAACACTCCGTTGACGCCGATGTTTCGCAATGAATGTTCTTCCTCAACTCAACGTAATTAAGACAGTGATTTAAATTAGAATAGATCTGAGACAGATAGACAGAAATTGATTTTTGATGAATTATTGAATTCCAGTGATTTCAACTGTAGGAGAGTTTAAACATTTTTATATTCTGCACATTCTATTAGATCTCCGACTTAGTAATTATCAAAATGGTTTACTAAGGAGTTCGGTTTACCAGTTGCACAGTCTATGCCAACTTGGTTAGTGGACGCACGTTGGGTGCATTGACAGTGTTTTCGTGTTTGTGAAAACTACGACTTTCGTAATAAATAGTTCCATAGCGATTAAATCAGGAATAGAAAATCTGACGTAAAACAACATTGTTCTCTATTAACGTCTTATTTATTTTAACCTCTTGGTGGATACCATCATAAAATATTTCACCGCTCAACCAGGACACACTCACAACACAACCAATCTCTGGGGGCATCGTCATCTGCCCTACTAAATAATAATTGAATTAAAAATTCGACTAATAGCAAATAATAAAAATTTCCAAAGCGGCTTATTTTAAAATGGAAATGTATACACAAAATATTTGTTTGTGTAATGTAACTAGTTTTATTCACATTCACACAGTCACATTTCAATAAATTTTTGGATTTAAGAAAATTTCACTCTCACTTGCCTTATTATTAAGGTACTATGACAAACAGATACGGACAGCCAAACGAAAATTATATGTCAAAAATATGCTTTTTGGTATTGAAGCTTGAAATGAAATTTAGCTTTAGATTTTTTCCATTTTATTAACGATTCTAAATTCGATGTATTAAAATATCCAACATAGTTGTATGTAATAATGTAATGTATTTCAATTACTACAATTTAATTACCTAATATAAATGATAATAAGTACCTACTATTATTAAAGTTTAATTAAAAAATTACATAATACTTAATATATAGATAAATATCACTTTTGTAAAAGTCAAATATAATTTGTATATATTTATGCAATTTCCTTAACATAAGTTAAAACTGACAAATATTAATTGATTTCTTGAACTGAATATGTCGGAAATATATATGAGGACACTACATTTTCATTAAAAATAATAATTTGTTTTAGGTTTAGAGCAATGTCATATTTTAAAAGTGATTATCAAAAATGATATTATGTAAAAAGACAGAAATGACAAACAATATTCTTGCAATGACACAGATTAACTGTCACAAAGTTTTAAATAATGTGACTAGACCTTCTAATAAAAGCTGACAAATCAATATGATATGTGAGAGCCTGAGTTAATTAGAGAGAAATAAATATTGTATCTAACAGTAGTTCATATATAAAAACAGACGCATTTTTTATATATTGCCTCATATACAAAGTTATTAATTCAGTTTTTATATTACGCATCTATTTAATATAATTTTAAAAATACAAAACAAAGTTGGGCTCAGGTGCTTATGAATTCCCTGAGTACTGTTTAAAGAAAGAAAATGCAAAATTTCCTTTTATCAAAGAAAATAAATAGAAATATGAGACTCGCAATTTGAAAATATACTTTATTTGCCTTATTTTTATATGTTCTTTCCAAATCTAAAAACAGATTTTTAAAACTTTCGATACAGGGTGTTGTTTTTGATTGTAAGAGACACCTACGCCTATGGAGCCGGCACCGGTGAATAGTGCCAATGCTGAGAACAGCGAATATTGTATTTTAAGTATAAGCGTTAATATTATAAACATTGGCATAAGTAAGCTATTGATATATTAGAATTAGAGATCATTCATATACGAGATTTGTAACTGAACGCCTCGCAAAATTAATTAAACTTATGTTGTTCTGAACGTTTTGGGGTTTTATTTAATAGATTAAATAATTACCCTTACATGATATTTAACAATTCGGCCCCTTTTTTCTGTCCAGTCTTGTATTTTGATTCTGCTATATTGAGAAATCGGTAACGCTGATTGAGCAAAACATACACACCAAATTTTGCTTTATTATACCTAGTCGTTCTAAAGTTATGATGCAAGACAAAAATAAGCAAAATCAATAAAACACTCTATATCTTGGTAATTAAGGTTTATTGACTAACCATAGGTGATATAGAACCGCCCAAGTAACCTACATATTATTAAGGCGGGTTTACATTGGTATAGTAAATGGGTTAGTTACTTGCACCAGTAACTTGCAAGACAGTAACTAACTAACCTAATGTAAACCACATAAGAAAGTACTTGTACTAGTACTGGTACAAGTAATCAGGACAGGAAAGTGAATAGCTATCTAGGCTATTTACTTACCACTTGCAAAGCCACTGTCCTTCCCCTACCAACGTCTACAGCACCTGTTTACCGGCTGCCGTGTCTACTACACCAATGTAAACACTTGCTCGCTAGTATCTGCGTTGACAGTAAACAGTGTGATTTCGATTATAAAGAAATTTAACAATGAAAATGTGGTCCGAAGGAGATACTATAAAGTTTGTAGAACTTTATCGCGATTATGAGTGTTTGTGGGATAAAACAAAGAAGAAGGCGAAGAAGTGCTGATGTTCCTTTTGGATCCCTTCTTCTGATCCAATCCCTGACCCGTATTCTTTTTGGACGGCCATTTTCCTCTTTAATCTCACTGATAAGTTCTCCAATAGCAATTTGCATTACTCGCACAAATATTTTTCTTAATTTTTCCTTGCGCAATATTCTAGAATGACGAGAGACATGACGACGAAAAGGATTCATCCTGGCAATGTGACCGCACTACTGAATTTAATCTCGCGCCCCTGCCTCCCACAAGAGATGCTCTAAGGAAGCATTGCCAGCGTGCGTAAAAAAACAAGTCGCGATGTGGTTTGGTAGTGAAAAAGATCCTGAGCAATATGGCAGAAAACGAGGCATGGACTCGATGCTGTTCACGCTACGTCAGAAGCAATCCCGAATACCATTTTAAAATCGATATCTTGTAAATGTAAAAAAGGCTGTGCGCGTGTTCATGTCGAAAAACCGGCTTAAAGTGTTCGGTGCTGAGTCTCTATTGTAATGGGATAGCATGTAAAAATTTTCCAAATTTGGTGACGGATTCAGACCCCGAGGACCCATATGAGGCTGATGACGTCCTTGATTCGTTGGAGTGAGAATTAGAGGAGAAGGGAGGTGAACAAGATCCTAAAGATAGTGAACATAGTGAACCAGGGACAATGAAAGAAAACGCGTATGCAAGTTTGGAATGTGGATTAGGCCTACCTGGGACACCACGCAAAAGAAACGCGCCCCTCAATTCTACCTCAGGTTGTGTGGAAACGAATTGATTTTTATTATTTTACTGTATGAAACTACTGATGGTACGATAATTGGTATAAGTAGCTCGAAAATATTAATCTGAGGAAAAAATTGTATAGAAGCAATTTTGTAGCAAACTTTGTCCTCTCCAACTTTCATTATTTATCATTATTTCTCTAAAACCTACAGCAACGGAGTTACATGCCAAATACTAGTTTGGTGCGCCATTCTTCCAAGGTGGCGGCGCGAGCGGCGAGCGCTCGAGGTCGCAAATTTAGTCATACTTAGGGCCCCCAAGTCTACACTCCTGCCAAGTTTCAAAACTCTTCAACATTTTGCACCAAAACACCTTTTTTATGTCTCTAATGATTGAACTATTATAATTTTTCTCTAGTTAAAAAAATTAAAAAGTTAGTAGGGGTAAAATGTTACGTGCATAACCCTGTACGTTATCTCTGCAGAACGACATACGCGACGAATTCTGTTAAATTTATATGGCAATATATACTAAATAATAATGCGCAGATCGCACCCATTACTGCAGACATCGGTTACTGGGGAATTAGATAACCCATGTTATTGGAGTACAAAGTTGACTTTCGTCTCGTTTTTGCGTGCAACTATTTTCTTGTTAATTGTTATTATTTAGTGTAGTGTTTTATATTTGTGATTTGTTGTTTTTTATGTAATGAATTATTGAATTTGATCCAAAATTAATCGTCAACATTTAGTACCTACTAAAGCTAGCCCCGTCTCATTCTCGATATCCCTCAAACTGGGCGGAGCGCTGCATCTTTGAAGGTTTTTTGTGTGATTTTTTCAACCCACTACATCGCTAAGGAGAAGAATACATGCTCATATTTTTAAAATGACTTGACGGATACTGTTACATTACAACGTTATCCACAGGTATTGCGTAAATTTGAACAGCAACTTCGTAATGTTGGTGTGGATATTCGAAGAATATGGTTTCAGTAGGATGGAGCCACTTCCCAAAATGCTAGGGAATCTATGACAGTTTTGCGAAGACTGTTTCCTGTCGTGGAATTTCGAAATTTGGACACTCCAACTGGCCGGCATGGTCACCAGATCTCTCAGTTTGTGATTTCTTTTTATGAGTCTACTTAAAGTCAGATGTGTTTCCTAATCGACCACAAACTTTGGAAGAACTGAAATATAATATTCTGTTAGAGATTAACGCAATCTCTTGATTTCTGAATAAAAATTTAGCCATTAATAAAAACAACTCAATTTAAAATGGATACTTCATTTTGCCGGACCTTGTATAAGTAAATATTAGTTTGCTCTTCTGTTTTAGTTCAATATTTGTATTTTATTCGGAATTACATGGTATTGCAATAAAAGAAGTATCATTCAACGGTAAAATTACTTTGGGGTAACATTTAATTTTAAAAGTTATCTAAAAGCGATTTGCTTCTCGTTCTTGAAAGGGGTGGACGGCTTATGTCAACTTTTAGGTAAGGCAGTAGCATCGTATCCATTCCCTGGTTATCAGCAAAGTAAAATCACAGATAAAATTGAACCGTGCTTATGAAAGTCCCAAACTTTCGGATTATTATACGTGAATTCCTTTCTTCAACTCATTCGCATTGCTAGATAACATTTTGCCACTATTTATTATGTAGCCGATTATTATAAACCTTCTAGGAAATTTCGTTGTCTTACTGTGTGAACATATACGCACGATACGATTAAACATTGATTTTATTGTCCCGATATCCTCAAAAATTACAAGTTTTCAGGACCGTATGGGTTACTGTATCGCTGTAGATGGAACATAACCATTTTTAAGTTACTCTTGCCTCTTCTAGGTATAATTATTGTAAAAACTTTTTCCTAAAATCGGATTGTTATTTTTAAAACAAAAAAGAGAAATGTACTCTTTATAGATTCTTAACAAAGAAATTGGGCTGCCATTAAACAATAGCTATTTATGATACGAGTGTGAAAAATGCATGTTTAAGGCATGCGTATGAAAGTTACACAACGAGTTGTGTAACTCATACAAGTGCCTTAAACGCATTTTCACACCACGAGTATCATACAAGATTTTTTTCTCTACGAACGAACAAATAAAAAAAATATTAAATATCATGAAGTTTTTTTGAATAATCAATTCTGTCATAATATTATGTCACAATACAATATTTTGTTGTTTATAATGTTCTTAATGTAAAATATTTTTTTGTTGTTAATGTTAATGTTCTTAATGTAAAATTCTAATAAGTTTTTACAAAATTATAATAAATTTTGATTTGATTGTTCGTTATTAATTTCTCTTTATATCATTGCGAAAAGTGACAGTTCTTTTCGCACTGAGTATGAAAAATGATAGTTGTTTAAAAGTGACAGTTCATTTCGCACTGAGTGTGAAAAATGATAGTTGTTTTCGCACTGGTCCACTGGTGCGTTAAAGTGACGTTTTTCACACTGAAAAGTACGACATTTCGATTGTGAGTGGAAAAAATCAATTGTTATACTTAATGCACTGAAATAACAGAAACAATTTTTGAGGGCACTCAAGCGTTTGCTAAATTTGTTAAAACAACTTATTATTTGTAAAATATATACAGTGCGTCCCACTTTTCATGGAGTCATCTGATGTCCGAATATTTTGAAATTTCGCAGGTGAATATACATATACATACCTATAAAGTGAGTTATTAGACGTAACCACTTTTGATTTTAATTAGAAGCTTCCGATTCTGGGATGGAAAAAGAGGGTCGATTTAAAAAAATATATATTAGCGATAAAAAAAAACAGTAAGATAAGATATTCTTAATCAGCACCTTTAGAAACCCTTTTGTACAAGGTTACATCGTAGTGGATTCAAAGGTGTTTGAGATAGGGGCCGTCAAAAAAACAATTTTTTCAACTTAAATTTCAAAGACGCCGGCGTTGTTTGTGTGCACAATAAAGATGTGGTCGACTTTAAAACGGCTTCTCAAACGAAAAAAATTTAATTCTAATTTTCTGTTCTGAATAATGTATTGTACTAGTCTGAATTGATTTTACAACAAAATAATTATTTATTTAATAAGACAAAAATTTTAATTCGTACATACCTACCATTTTTGTAACAGATAATCTTCAATAAAGACCTAAGAAAACAAAAGAATAACTTCCGTTTTTATTAGACTAGTTTTTTTATAAATGTGAATATATCAAATTGGATAATATGTTTTTTGTTATTATGCTTGTATAAAGCCTAAATAAAGTCATTTATAAACATTGCATATCAAGCAAAGAAAGAGAATTGTAAAAAAGACTAGTTTTTATTATTACGAATTATTTATCTATCTATACTCAAGTCAATGGCAACGTGGCCAATCGCACATTACGAATTAGAATGTTTGTATGTTATTAAATTGAATGTTATTAAATAAATAATTATTTTGTTGTAATATCAGTTGAAACTAGTTCAATATATTACTCTGAACAAAAAATGAACAATACATTTTTTCATTTGAGAATCCGTTTTACAGATAAAAACTATTTTTAGTTGCAAAAATTGTGTTTTTGTATTGACGGCCCCTATCATAAACACTTTTGAATCCACTACGATGTAATCTTGTAAAAAGGGTTTTCTAACGGTACTGATTAAGAAGGAATATCTCATCTCACTAGTTTTTTCTAAAAAAAATCGCTAATCGTTTTTCTTGAAAATCGATCCTTCTTTTTCTATCCTAGAATTGGACGTCTCTGACTAAAATCAAATGTGGTTACGTCTAAAGACTCACTTTATAGGTATATATTCACCACCAAAATTTCAAAATAATCGGATATCAGATGAGCGAGATATGAGGGTGGCTCCATGCAAAGTGGGACACACTAGCTGCCCACTTCACATTTTAAAAGTACTTATAATGTATATGACGGGATATTTTTATTGACATAAGGCAGAGATCAGAGATGTAACTTTTTTCCAGGCGCTAACGCTTAGGTGACTTATTTATCATACGAAAGCTTTGTTTGTCATCAGCCACTGGTGTACACTTTTTTACACTTTTTGCCAATAAGTCGTTTTTTAGGAAACAACTACTGGACGGGCAAAGGCCCCTACTCCCATTGAATTATACCTATAAATCCAAACTGGTAGCCAAATTTGTTATTTGTCTTTTCTATACCAGACACAGAGACACAGACACAGAGACACCGTCGATGTCTTGACTGGTAGTAGCAACTGACCACCAGAGGGATGTACTTATCCCTTACTACTTACTTATTAATAAGTCGTTTGTTATAAATTAGTGCAGACAGTAGGCATTTACGATAATTGGAGCGGGTAATGTATTCTGGTACATTGCGGTAATCAGCTGTTTTATGTCAATACATCTACCGAGCTAAAAATTACCGAACGCAAAATTTCAGAGACCTAACCTAAACTATCACTCGACTGATTAATAAATAATTGAAAATAAATTTGCTTTTTTATATTATGCTTATATTCATAAGTCCGTACTGCGCATGTCAAAATGAAAAGTATTTTCGTCAGTGTTGTATTTCATTTTTCTCAAATACTCACAAAATGTCAAGAATTAAGTTTTTTTATCATATTTTGAGTTATACCGCATTTACCAACCGATGTGGTCGATCCATAAATTTTTGATCGGGTAGATATATCGAATATATTCGATACATTTACCGAACGCGGTTCGGTAGATATTTTCTTATTATCAAACGCTCTGAACAAATTCGTGGTTTTCAACCCACGAATAATAA
This sequence comes from Rhagium mordax, assembly GCA_963680705.1. Taxonomy (NCBI): domain Eukaryota; kingdom Metazoa; phylum Arthropoda; class Insecta; order Coleoptera; family Cerambycidae; genus Rhagium; species Rhagium mordax. Next base: position 50,277,732 of record OY796660.1, on the reverse strand, counting down.
AAGCACATTAAATGCTAATTAAATGCGCAAACAAATTTTGCAGTTCATATATTTTTTTATCGCATGTTCTGCTAACTTGCAAAAAATAAAGAAGAAATAGGGGGAAATATCTGAGAAATTTCTGTTTTTATTAGAAAACGTCACATAATTGCGTCATTTTTTTTTTGTTAAAATTTGTTTGTTTCTATTTACTGCCGTTACATTACAGATTACTGCAATAAGGTATAAAGTTTCTTTTATTTCTCCCTGTGTATTTAATAGTGCGCAATAATTCAATTATTTAAATAAAGTATTTTAAGTATATTAACATCGAGATTAACATCTATCCTTCAGAGAGAACCACAGAAAATTTAACCTGAACATTAATTTTTTCAATAATTGTGTTTTTTTAATAAATTTGAAAATAAGGATAAGACCTAGCTGTGTATTGATCAGAATAGTAAACAGCTCGGTAAAAAGCTAGCTCTTCTCCTTACTTTCAAATTTATTAAAAAAACACAAAATTACTGACAAAAATTAATTATGTGTTTACATTATTTCCGGTTTCCTCTTATGGGGATAATAGCACCCATCATATTTTTGAAAATTCATATTTTCGTTACTATTCATCGGAATCGTTTCAAATTTTTATGAATGATATGGTATAAGGTATATGCATGATTTTTGAATTAAATGTAATTTTGTAAATTAACTTACTAAATGGCTATCGCAATAATAAAAAACGGCTAAAATGTAACCCATTATCCAAAAAAAATTTACAAAAATTGATTATTTTAAAGAGTCCCAAAAATTACGGTGACGTCATGCAAATGGCTGCTGTGGTGTTGTGACGTCAGACACTGGCATTTCCATTTAATGTTTGATGTTGTGTAAAACTTATTAATATAGCGTTTAATGAAGCATTTCACTTGCGATAAAAAAATATATACAGGGTGTCCCAGAAATAAGTGCACAAAAAGAAACCACATATTCCCGTGGTCAAAATAAATCGATTCCGCTTCCTAAGGGAGCTACAGGCCCCTAAATGTGGGCCCCTGAAGACGGTTTTTATTTATTATCTCCGAAACTGTTCAAGTTAAAGTAATGAAATTTTGCACATCCACTAAACTTTCTAAGCCTAACAAAATGAGGTAAATATCATCTCAAAATTTTTACCAAGGGTGGGTCTAAAATTTATTTTTTATTAGCAATAGGGTATATGCGCGTGTCAATTTTACACCCAAATTTGTTTTTATCGGAAGCTTTATGTTTGAAAAAGACCAACTACACCATAATTTAAATTATTTAGACACACAATAATTAATAATTAATAAGTAAAATTCAAATTATTTGAAGGTTTCCGACCAACTGTCGAATACCTCCGACGACCCGCGTGACGTCGTACTATTTGTTTACTTCTCGCCATAAACAAATTATCAAGGAAGTGACTGCTGCACGGTCCGAATATTTGACATTTGACATGTAGTGAATTTATTCTTGCTTTACTCACATTTCGTTTGCGGTGCGGTGACCTAGAGACAACGAGCCGGGCTTGGCAAGGAGAAGGTTCAGGGTTCAAATCCCACACTTTCTTATTTTTTTTTCTATTAAATGCATCAGGCATGAGATCTATTGCGAGTTAGAAGCTGGAGGCGATAGCCGGAGGCAGGTTAGATATGTGTGTTTTTACCCTGTTAAAGAAGAGCAGTTGAGGAAGAAGAAATATCCAGACCGTACAGCTATTATTTTAACGGAGACGGTCGGACCGTGCAGTAATCACTCCCAATTATCAATGCTTTGACTGTGTCTGTAATCTGTACTTCTATTGAAAACGTGCAAGAAAAGTTTATTTCAAGAGTTTCAAGCGTTCTGTGTTTTCTATTAACTGGTTTAACGTATATTAATAGTTTAGAAGTGTTTTATTATTATTACAATGGCTGAGACCATTGAGTAAATTTTTTACTCAATGCTGAGACTGATTTTGTAAAGGCACAAAGTGACAATTTCAGTTGTTTCTAAATAACGTTTTCTATCTATTTGGCATTTAAATAATAATATATGTGGAACGATTTGATCTCTCAAAAATATCTTCTCACCCATTAATTTATAGGATCGCATATATACTTTTTTATATCTTGTTCCAGCTCAAAAAAAAACAAAAAAATATGTTTTACTTTCAATACAGAGTAGATAGACCATTAACATAGGTACCTAACCTTTTATTTATTAAAAAAAATATTTCTCACTATCATATTATTTATTAATAGGTAAATAATTACATTGAAATAGTCTTCACAAACAAATTAACAAATCCTCTAGGGTTTTCAGACATCTCGCATTTTCATTTCGTCTCATAGCTCGCAACCACAATTTTCTTTTTTCTTTCAGTTTAGAACTTGATCCTACTGGCAATGAAATAAATACTTTTTCCGGTGTTCTAATAGATTTGATTCACATTGTGCCAATAAGCAATATTTAGAGCACTTTAAATCAGCTTTTTCCATAGTAAATCAAAAGTTAAAACGAATTTACGAGTAATAAACAGTAAACGGGCAGTAAACAATCACGCTCTTGTCGCTTTGACACTGCTGTTGTCAATGTCAAAAAAGTAAACAAATAGAGTGACGTCATAACATGGCGGTCGTGACGTCAAACCCGTTTTGCCGGAATAGCATTATTCAAATCCGATTTTATGCCACCAACAACATATTACAAAAAAATTAATAATCAAAGGTGTTATTAAAACAAATAGAGAATCTAATTTTATTGATATTAAAATATGTGCATGTTTCCTAGTAACTGTTACGTAAGAAAACACAAAACATATTTTATTCCAAACTACCTACCGAAAATAATTGTTTACTTATTATATTTTTGTGCAGCCAACGTGTGGACGTGACTACCAGTGACCGCCAGCGCCAAGGCCAACGCCCTTTGATGTCTCTTGAAAAACCGACAACACGACGGATGGGTCGCCAACGCTTGGACCAGCACTGCCAATGCCGCCAATGCGACCAATAGTGCCCTCTACACGATGGCCATTGGCATTGGCCAGCGATATTGGCACACGCATTTAGCCAACGTGTAGAGGAGCCGTTATTACAAAAGCGCAGACAACATCCATACCCACACCCACTGATATTGCCAGTGCCGATGCTGAGTCTTGAATCCAGTCACGATAGGCAATGCCTGTCACAATTGCTCTTCAAGTTCTGTTTCATTACCTCTCTTAAACATAGCGACGATTTTAGATACTGGATGTCATGTGACAGTTTAAATATATTTTTTTAGAACTAATACGGGCTATTAGTGTGACGTCAAAGTCGCCGCTGTATCCAAACAAACTTTAAGGTTATGAAGATTTAAATATTTTATAAAAGGAGTATACCTACCGTTAATAGTTATTTTCCTCGACTTTTGTCAAAACTGCTTTTAATACATTTAAAATTCAGTAAATTCACAAACGGAAACATCATATAATATATAAAACAAAGGTAAAATAGTTTGTTTGGATACAAAAAATGGCAGCTAAACGTCATAATACGTCATCACTAATACAGCGTATTGAACTTGATTCTGGGATTTCAAAAAAAAATCATCAATATCAAAACTACGTTCCCACTCCTCCAAGTTTCCGTACTACTTAATTGCGGAAGTGTTAGAATCAAAATCAGAAATCATTTTAGGAACTTGAATGACAAAAGAAAAACTTCAACAGACAATGATTTATGTATTACCAGCACTTACTATTTACAGGGATATGTTGGCAATGTTCAAAGTTAGAATACAATCGCTTGTTTGATACCTAAAACCACTAGTTGAAAGTTTTGATAATAAAAGAAATGGGAAGTGCTTACGCCACCTTCAACCTATGTTTATATCCCTGTATATTATGCGGTTTCTACTGCATATTGAGTATGGACATCAATGTCATTACATTAATTTTTAACTTCGGTTATCATAGTCGTCATAGTCAACGGTTTTACATTTTTTTTATTGTTTCCATGTTTACTTCGTGCTGCAGATATTTTATCACATAATGGTATACCTACTTAAAGTTCATGCAACTTTACATTTGATATTGTAATTTCTTTTATGTTCATTACGTATATGACCTCTTATTCTGTAATTGTGGTTAGCGCCAGATTATTCATTACAAAATAAGTATGTGTGTGTGTGTGTGTGTGTGTGTGTGTGTGTAGGGAGGGGAATGGCAATGGACTATGGTCCTGTAGCCACAGAAAATTCAATGGAAGGAAAAAAATTATATGTATATACATACTTATTAGATGTCTAATTTGGTTGATTTAATGAATTCAATTAAAATATCAAATACATGTTTGTTATTCAGGCTCAATAGGTGTGTAATATTTATAGGAAATTGGATATTATAAAATTTTAATTTGTTTTCTAGAATCAGTCTAGATTGTGTAAAATTAGGACAGGAAAAAAATAAGTGATTTAGATCTCCAACAGAGGTGTTGTCACAAGTACATAAAGTAAAAACTTACCAAAATCAAGCACTAATAAAGATATAGTCAATTCATAATTATCTGATAAGTTTATGTCATTTCATGTTTATTTCGATTACTTCAACTTCATATTTTTCGTAATTTTAAAAATAAACGAGTGCGATGTTTAGTTTATTACTTTGAAATGTTTATCGCACGTCGTAGGATTCCCATACAAGTCGCTGAGCTGCTACATTTTTTTCGCATCTGAATTGCTATCGCTATAATCAAAATTATTTACCGGCATAGAATATGGCTGAAAGTAGCATTTATTCCAGGGGGTCTTTTACGAGCACTTCTACCAATGGCACTTTAAAGTATACCGTCGCTGAAAGCCACACAGTTTCGATAAGTACGTTAATCAAATTTTATTGGATCGTAATCCAAACTGCCATTTGTCGATATGATTATTGCTTGTCATCTTTTACTTTATTAGTTGATTTTAACTTTACTTTTCAGTTTATTGGAGAACTTTTCAATTGAATGTACGTCTGCAACTTTTCTAACAACATAATATAAATATTATTTTGCTCCCAATTCCAACTCATAATGCTGACATTAATGAATGAGTCCGCTTCCTGTTTCTATTTTATTTGTTTAATTCTTTTACCTGAAATTTCGAAAATTGTTTACCTGTAGAAATAGCTTAGTCAGAGTTTTTACATATTGATCGAAATAGCAATAGGGGAACGACTTAATTTTATTAAAATTTCAAAATAATCTCGCGTGACTTTTTTCGCTATTTTGATGCATTTTATAAATAATTTTGTAGTATTTGAACTTAGTCCTCGACAATTAAACCTTCACGTATACCAACACCTTAAGGACGATTTATGTATCTATTTAATAAACGAATCAGTTTTCATTTAGTTTTAGGCGCATAAAATTCTTAGTTAATACAAACCATTTCAATAAGCTTATATTGAACGCATTTAAATATGGAGTGTATAAGTTGAAAAATACATGATATGTCTTCAGATTCTGATGAAGTTCCTTCAGGCTTCCGATATAAGTTACTGTTCATAATGTTCATAAATTAATGTGATTTGATTCCTTGTTACATACCACAACTATACAAATAAATATTCAGTGTGCCCGATTGTGCGAAAGTAAGGAGTATCATTCATATTACTGAAACAAGTTGTAAAAAATCCTCGGAAAATCCATTTTATTTTTTAATAGGTACAGAAAAAAGTTTTTTGGGGAAGTTAAATAAAATAGATAAAGTTTTTGCTATTTACCCCAAGAATGAAACATGATGCAGCTACAGACACAAGTTTCGTAGTTATTGATCCCCATCAGCGTAGCGTAGCTTAATGGATCCGTGTGAATAGGATCAGAAACAATAACTAAGAACGGTTAGAAAGTAGCAGCATACAGTACTCAATTTGTGCCTTCGTGCACCATGGACCAATTTATGGCCTATGGTAACAGTCAACACATAGAGCTCTATGCGTACTGCCCAATTTCTACCTAGGCAATATAATCAAACACAGAAAAAAGTTTTTTAGGGATAAATAAAATAGATAAAGTTTTTGCCATTTACCCCAAGAATGAAACATGATGCAGCTACTCTCTCCGCTCAGCTACTCCGAAACACGTGTCTGTAGGGGTAAATGGCAAAATATTTTATTTTTTAATGTTTATCTTTTGGTAGTAACGTTAATGACGATAACGTTATGAGTTTGGGGTAAAATAGGCAAATTTTTTTAATAGTTCCTCCAATGAATTCCGCACACTAGGTAGTGGTTTCCGTCAATATGTTAAGAGACTATGCAATTCGCTTTGTTCAATGAATATATTTATGAATACATAAAAAAATGATTGTAAACGCAAGAATTATATTCAAACAATAGAAAGAAAATCAACAAGAAACTAATAAATTCCGACGACTTAAATGTACAAATAGCGCCGGAAAAACCTTATCTATCTAATTACCAATTTTTGTTTACATATATTTTCAAATCAGTTCAAAAATAACTAATATGTCGAATTCGTAAAAAGGACCGTTTTTAAATAAGGTGTCATTATTTGCTATATTGTTTTTTTTAAATTGTCGTTTATATCATTACCCACGCTATATAGTTTCCGAAACGTCAGCGCAGTATTTTTGTATTAATTTAATTCCTATTAGTTGTCAAAAAACACCCTCTAACTGATCCTCTGACATTACGTCAAAGGCGTAAAGGTTATTTCCCAGTTTTAAACTGGTTAATTCGAATATTTTTTAGATAAATCGATTTTTTTTGGATAGGAATCTCAAGGAATGTGGTAATAAATTCCAAAAAAGAAGAGGAAGAGAAATAATTTATGAAATGCCACAATTAACATTTAAACCCACGCTAATGATATGAGACTATGAGTACAACTTTAAATCATATTTTCATTTAAAAATTTTGAACATATTGAGGTTCTTAAAGTAAAGAAACACGTGTGTTTTTATTTTGGTCAGTTTAGATTTTTAAGGCTCGCGAGAATCCATGAAATGCGGCACTTATAGGTAAATATTATATATATACCCGTTAAAGATATTTTGCTTGATGGATGTAATTGAAATTTGAAGTAATGTTTCTAGTAGTACTCTTAAAATATTTTTAGATCGGTGGTAGTTAGTTCCTTAGCAATTGTGATAATTTTTAGTTTCACACTGTGACATTTTTTTGTATTTTTCTCCGAATATAAATCAAAATAAATACTTGATGGGAAATAAAAATAAACTTAAATTAAAAAAAATTAAGTGAAATACCACGGGGTAGTGACTTAATATAGTGCCACTTGGGATAGGTATAAACATGATTTAAGAGTATTATTAAAAATGTTATTTTATTACTAGTCTCTAAATTTCATTTAAATCGATGAGTTACTTAATGAAATATCTTCAAGATATGGGCGTGACTTCACAGGCTAGTAGTAAAAAATTGAAATTGACCGAAACAAAAATACACGAATGTCTTTATTTCAAGAACTCTTATATTTTTTTACCATAATTCTGAAGAATCCTGTATGTGTCCAATGTAACAATACATATATCAGATATTTAGGAATAAGAAATTATGTACCTGCGTTTAAAATATAAAATAACTGCACAAGATGAATAATATATTTATACTGATTTATGCAATTAGTACTTGAAATTATACATCATAATAATAATTATTAACATAAATATTGTAAATTCCAATAACTGTACTGACTGATTTATCGAGATCGCAAATATGGCCCATTCCAAATTAATAAATTGAGTAGATACTGCATACTCGAGATTCAATCGATCTCATATTATTTGTTCTTCTGCTTCAATTCATTCCAGGACCGCCACTCTTAAGCCTCGCTGCGCTGATGAGGAACAGTAATTTCTAAGCATTCTCGCTTTGACACGATTCTTCTTCGTATTTACGCTCACTGGCGTTCACTTCGTACTCTACTTTACACAAAATATCCAGGTTTCTCTAAGTTATTTTTGCATTAATCTTAAGTTATTGAAAGTATAGCACTAAATATTAATTTTTCCTCGCCCTGTGGCTTAGAAACCAATGCAAACGAATTATTATATCTGACAGGTAGTAGAACGTCAATCATTTTAAACTATTTACTCAAAAATAAAAAAACATAACGCTCTATGTGCTGGCTGCTGTCATTTATGGCCACGTATTAGTGGTCCATGATGCACGAAAGCACGAATTGAATAATGTGTACAGTGCTTTCTAACCTTTAGTTATTGTTTCTGATCTTATCACACAGATTCATTGTTTAAGCTACGCTACGCTGATGAGGAGCAATAACTCTGAAACACGTGTCCGTGGCTGCATTATGTTTCATTTTCGGAGTCCGCGGCACTATTCATTTTTCTTGTATTGTTTGGACCTGTTTTAAACATCACTTTTTTACTAAAAAATGTCGTTGTTGTAGGTTATTCATCTTTCTCTTAGAATTTATGCAGCAATACTGTCGCGTATATAGAAATTTTAGTTAGTAGTTTCTGTTTAGTGGATAAAGCCCGACCCGCATAAAATCTTTGCTTGTGATAAAGTTTTTGTAGGACGTCACTTTGTCTTCTGATGAAATGGACTAAGAAAACTACTAAACTCGCTTCATACCACTTCTGTATAATTCATAAGTCACATGCAACTTTCTTGTAAATAGTTTCATGTAAATTTCTAATTTCACAATATCTATACGAGCGCAGTAAATCTCAGCGACTTAGCATTTATATTACATTATAACTGGTGGTTGCTTCTGAACTGCGCATCTTTAGTTTATTGGATAAAGAAATCTTAAAGTACTAGACATACCAAATTGAACCAGTATTTAGGTCACAGAATATAAACGACTTTTAATATTACATTCTGGCTTTAATGATAATTTCTTATAGGTATAAATTAGCAAAGAAAATAATTCGAAACTACATATTAGCAAAGGAAATAAAATGGAAAATGGATGATGCGCACATGACGTCACAACTAACCTAAAAATATGCATTTATTTAACATTTATATATACCATATATAAATTTATGGTTGAGTGGAAAAAGCAAAATTCAGATATTTTGAACTCTGCCATTTGACAAACGTCTCTACAGTGTACATATTTATTATTATACTTTTACTGTCCTTCTATTACTATATACTGTTTTTTAAACAAAAACATTTATTATTATTATTATTTTCGAATATTACGTCAATTTTATTAAAATTTCTGCTTGGATCCTGTACTATCAACCAAAATCTTGTTCGGTGCATTATTAATAAAGTTTTAATTGCCTTGATTTAATAAAATAAGATGGTGTTTGTTGGTTAGAATTCTAACCTATAACTTGCAGTCTATTTTTACACAATATTGAAACTTTATAAATCTGTCCGAAAAAGTTTTTAAATGTTATAACGGATCCAAGCTAAAACAACAAAAATGAAATTTAAAATTGAAAATAAATTTTCAATAACTAAAAATTTAAGATTATGTTAGTCATATGATGCGCATGATCAATAGACATATTTACAGAGGTGCGAACACAGGAATTGATGGAAAATATTCACGTTCGGCCCATGCCTACTTATGGAAAAAAATTCCCGTTGTTGGCGGTCTGCCTACGCGTTATTCTATTTTACTTTAAAAACTCAAGCAATACACGCAGTTTGGATTTGATTGTGATTCGAATAAAAAATAATGTTTTGCACTGCCTTTGACACAGTAAAATAGTAGAGCAGTACGTATTGGAGCGTTAAACGAGTGACAGACACCTTGACAGACACAGGTTTCGGAACCTTTATTTAAGTTCCATCTTCAGGCTTCGGCTAGCTACAAAATGAAGGATATCATTTTTTTATATATGAGGAACAAACATGAAAAATGTATGATTATATCAAAAATAGTAAAATAATTTTTAGAAAAAATTAGAAGTTCTAATAATTTAGGTTTAGTTCTTTTTGACAAAAAATTATTTTTTTTTTTCTTAAAAATTCGGAAGGAAAATGTTATTAATAAAGGTTATTTAAAAAATTTATTTATTTATTTATTTCCACTTCAACAACATACAATAGAGGTAGACACTTACATATTTCTTAAATAATATAAAAACTCCATACCGATCAATCATTTTTACGTTTACTGTTAAGATAGTTACATGTTGTTTGTTATTAAAAAGTAGTTTTATACAATTTTAATTTTTTCTGTATACTGTATAATGGTTTTAGTTCAATTGAATTTTGAAAAACCTCTTTTAATTAATCACTGTGAGTATAAATCTTTTAAATAACCTTTATTAATAACATTTTCCTTCAGAATTTTTAAGAAAATTTTTTTGTCAAAAAGAACTAAACCTAAATTATTAGAACTTCTAATTTTTTCTAAAAATTATTTTACTATTTTTGATATAATCATTTTATACAGTTTTATATTTTTTACATTTTTATATTTATATACTTTTTTCATATTTGTTCCTCATATATAAAAAAATGATATCCTTCATTTTGTATCTAGCCGAAGCCTGAAGATGGAACTTAAATAAAGGTTCCGAAACCGGTAGCTTGTTAAAAAGGAGTTGTGAGATTTAAGACTTTTATTTTACACCTTCCCTTTACTTAAAATGTTTATTTCTTGACAAAATATTACCATTGTTTAATTGTACATTGTAAGACCTAGGTCTACTTTCTGATTTATATTGTATGACACCTTCTTTCCATTTTTTATCTGACAAATTTGTTTTTAAAAGAACGTTTTCGTTACTTTTAAACTCGCAATCATCTTGTTTTGTTTTTCTATCATAATATTTTTGTTGATTTGCCTGCTTTGTTTTTAATTTATTTTAAATATCCCCATAGTTATTATCTTGAGGTTTGAATTTGGAAATTTCGAGGGGTAGATTATCCCTTAAATATCTAGACATCAACAGTTTTGCAGGGGACCCGATATTTTCGTCAATAGGTGTATTTCTGTAATGTAATAACGTTAAATACAAATCCTTGTGATCACTTTTAGCCTTAATTAACATTTTTTTTAGAGTCTGTACATTTTTTTCAACCAGTCCATTTGACTGTGAATACAAAGGACTCGATGTTATATGAGTAAATTGCCATTCATTTGAGAACTGTTTAAAATGAAGACTCGAAAATTGAGGTCCCCCGTCACTTATTAAAGTTTTAGGAATTCCATGACGAGCAAAAATTGATTTCAATTGTATAATGACTTGCATTGAGGACAAACTGTCAATTAATTTTGCTAATTCGATGTATTTCGAAAAATAATCTACAACTAATAAATAAATCTCACTATCCAAATAAAACAAATCGCATGCAACTTTTTCCCAGGATAAATTAGGTACTTCATGGGGCAACATAGGCTCCTTTTGTTTATTTTTTTGAAAAGACCTGCAAACATAGCAATTTAATACATAATCTTCAATATGTTTTGACATGCTTAGCCAAAAGAAACATTCTCGTGCTCTATTTTTACATTTATTTACTCCTAAATGACTGTAATGTATTTTTGATAAAATCTCATTACGTAATTGTTTTGGAACTATAAGTTTTTTATTTTTATATAACAACCCATCAGCTTCTATTATTTCATCTTTAAAATTTATAATACACCTTTAAAGAATTTACTTGTTTAATTGATTTTGGCCAACCATTTTTTACGTAATTACATAATATTTGCATTTCAATATCAATTAAACTTGTATTTTTTATTTCTCTAATTTTATCATCCGTAGCATTTAGATTTAATCTTAGCAAGCAAATTTGTGACTCGATTTCGGTGTCAAGTTCATCATTATTTTCAGATTGTCTAATATAAGCTCGTGACAATGCATCTGCTATGAAGAGCTCTCTACCAGGTTTATGTATAAGTTTGATATCATATCTTTGTAATCTTATAAACATTCTTTGTAATCTTGGTGGACAGTCATAATGGTTTATTAAAAATCTGTACAAGGGGTTTGTGATCGGTTTCCATAATAATAGATTTTCCAAATATGAACTGGGGAAAACGTTCACACGCAAATACTAAACCATAGAGCTCTTTCTCTATTTGGGCGTAATTTTTTTGAGTTTCTGTTAAAGCTTTTGAGGCATACATACAGGGCATTTTATTTTGCATCAAAACAGCCCCAACCCCATTTTTTGACGAATCTGCAGAAACTACAATTGGCTTGTCCGGGTCATAATATTGCACCACAGGTTGGCTAACTAACACCTTTTTTAATTTGTCAAAAGCCTCAACATGTTGTTTTTCCCACACCCAAGTTATATTATTTTTCAGTAATTGTCTTAATGGAGCAGTAATATTTGACAAATTATCAATGAATTTTCCAACATATGTTACCATCCCCAAGAATGTTTGCAATTCTTTTTAATTTTTAGGTATAGGCATTTCTGTAATAGCTTTTATTTTAGAGTCATCTGGGCTATACCCATTCTGCGATATTTTATGTGCCATATAAACAATTTCTTTCATGGCAATTTTACACTTATCTTTATTAAATTTTATGTTATTTTGTTGTGTTTAAGACTTGCTCAAGCCTCTCGTCGTGTTCTTTTTTATCTTTACCCAAATCAAAATATCATCTATGTAAATTTCAACCCCACTTATATTAAATATTTCTTTAAACCTTTTATGGAAAACTTCTGGACCACAATTTAATCCATATGGCAATCTTAAAAATTTATATCTCCCAAATGGAGTAGCAAAAGTACACAAGTCAGAACTTTCTTTATCCAAACTAATTTGCCAAAATCCGGACATAGCATCTAATGTACTAAAATATTTTGCACCATTGATGTAATTTCTTCGAAAGTAGGCAACGGAAAATATTCTCTACAAATATTCAAATTCAAATCGCGAGGATCCAGACAAATTCTTATTGACCCGTTTGGATTTTTAACCAATACTATAGAATTTACCCATTCAGTTGGATGATCTACTTTAGAAATAATTTTTTCTTGCTCCATATTAAATAAACTCATTTTAAGACTGTCCATTAATGGAAACGGTATTTTCCTGGCAGCATGAATTATTGGTTTGACATTCTTTTTTTAACTGTATGTGAAATGGTTTTTCTAGGCAACCCACTCCACTGAATAAGTCGCCATACTTTTCCAATAACAAATTATAGGTTTCATTCATAGCGTCTATTTTTTTTATCATATTTAGCTTAGTGCAAGTATCTAACCCTAAAATTGCAGGCGACTCAATATTTACTACCACGAAATTTAACAAATAATCATAATTGTTGTAATTACAACTTAATTGACATTCTCCAATAACCGGTATAACTTCGTTAGAATAATTGATTAATTTTATATTTGTTTTTTTTAGAGATTCTACGGCTATTTTGAAACTTTTAAGTTCCTTAAAACTTATAACATTTGACATTGCTCCCGTGTCTAATTTAAATTTGATTAACTGTTCCTTATTTACCATCATATCAACATTCCACCCCATACCTTTTTAGCTCCAAGGGCGTACAACACTTTACCTAGTGAGATACAAAATAAAAGCAACAAATATTCATTTAAAAAAATACTGAAAGATTATATACTTAAACATCCAAGGCGTCTAATTAATGATATCATAGATCTAAAAAATAATTAATTAATTCCTGTGCATGTGTGCGTATGTATGTATGTAGGTATGTAACTACGTGTACAAGTGCATATATTATGTAGATGTGCTAAATAATAAAAAAATATTCTTCTGATAATTTTAATAACTAGCACCTATCATATTAGTGTTTATATTGCTACTTATTATAGTGTTTATATTGCTACTTATTATAAAATGTCATTTGAAGAAATTCTTAAAAATTTTAAATATCTAAATGTGTTAGTGTTAGAAAATTTATGTTGTATAAGTCTACTTTTATTTTATTTTATTGTATTATACAATTATACTTAAAATTAAAAATATATTTCCGTGTCATTTACATTGTAATCCAAAACAAGTGTTAAGTCACTTATTGGTAAATCATATTTATTTGCTTATAACTTGTTCTTTATATTGTTTATTGGTAGTACATATATGTTTTGAGTAAATAAATATTATTATTATTATTATTATTATTTGTTTTACAATCAATATTAACCATACCAATAAAAATATTTTCACTAAACGAATCGTTACAAAAACTATCGCTATTTTCTAAATTAACAACATGTACATTCTTATTTTTACATTTTTTTTTAAATGATTGTACATACCACAAGCACCACACTGTTGGGCATTTTCCTTTCATATGTTGATAACCACATCTAAAGCAAGAATTTCCAAATCGTTGATCTGTTTGTTGTTGATTGGAGCTAAAAAGTTTTGATTTGGCACTTGTCTAGCTGCTGGTTCTCTAAACTGCTGCTGCTGTTTTTGTGAAGTTTGTGCACCTTGCCTAATATTTCTTCCGCTTGGGCCAGGTCGGTTTAGGAACGATGCTGATCGACTTTGAATACTACACACCTCCACTCCCTCAGTCATTTCTTTTTCTTGTTTTTTTGAATCCTCAACAGATTGACATATGCGTATAGCCTTATCCAAATAAATTTCATCATCTTCTAATAACCGAAAGTAACCCACTGATTAGAACAGAACACGTTAAACTATCTTCTAAATCTAACTCACAATTTCTGGCTTTGTTTTTTAAGTCTGTAACATATTGCTGTTATTTTTTCACCATCCATCTGTCTCCTGTTAATAAATTGTAGGTACCTTTCATAGGTAAAATTTTTTTTTGGTTGAAAAAATTCCCTAAATTTATTTATAAGAGGGGTAATTTTATCTTTCTCACTAGCAATAAATTTAAACGTATTGAACACACGTATCCCTTCATCCCCAATATATTGTAGTAATTGTTCATACTGTAAATATTCATACTTCTTATCCAACTCCGTTGCTTTTAGATAATTGATAAATTTTTGGATCCAAAACTTCCAGTTTTCTGAAACGTTACCACTCATATCTAGCGGTGCAATACCACGATAATCTGCCATTTTGTAGTAAAATTTTAGTTATTATATGCAATTTCAACAATACTTATTTCGCAGCGCCATGTGATAAATATAACGTTTTAATTTAGACTGCTCTATTCAGTAAGGAATCGACATATATAAATACATATAAAAAATACATAAAGAAATAATAGATAACACATAAAAACATAGCATACACAAAGATGAGTGTTTTCTTAAATCAATAAAATGAATATTTTATTTATGACACCTACTTGATGAAAATAATGAAATTATCGTGTATGTTTATACAGGGTAGTCCAGATTTTTGTACATTAATTTTGAGAGGTGATAGAAAATCGCAAAATAAGGGGACTTTTCTTAATAAACTTGAAAAGGATGACTTTTGTCTCTCCTTAGATATTAAATTATAAAGCTTTTTTTAATGAAACCTCAACACCCTGTATCTAAGTTAAGGTGCATTTTTCGAGGTATGTTTATTAAGAAAAGTCCCCTTATTTTGCGATTTTCTATCATCTCTCAAAATTAATGTACAAAAATCTGGACCACCCTGTATAATTTCAGTTTCACTTTTATTTGGTAAATATCTCATGAACGTTTAATTTTAGCGACTTAAAACAACATACTTTTTTTACTTAGAATTAGTTAATATACATTATAATTTCAAATAAAAACGACAGTTCAGTAATTCTAAAAAAAAAAAAAATAGAATACATCTTCATTTAATGTATTGTATGTGACACCTGGTATAACTTAGGTCAAAACCACGGTGTAAGACAATAAGGTGATGCCACGAGCTGGCCGACCGCGTCGTCAATTTGTTAACGCTCGGATTAGAGAGAGATAGTAGAACTAGGGCCGCATATTTTACCGTAAATCGGGCTCATTGTATGGATGTGGCTGTTTAAAATCTAAAGCAATTCTTTTTAAATGTTCTAGTATTATATATCTAAATAATTAACTTCGCTCATTAAAAACGAAACAATATTTTTACACTATACCTATAGAATTTAATTAAAACAGCTGTACTAAGTAATGATTTTTATATTATGTCAATGATCGCATTGATCGAAAGAATCATTTATTGCTTGCAATAAGGTATTTATTTAAAGATAGGATTTTTAATATTGTAAATAAAGTAAAAATAGTAGTATATTTTGATGTGATAACGAATAAATAATAAGGGATAGGTGAGTGAAATAAATAATGTATGCGAAAAAATGTTTATTTATTTATTCAAAAATTAAATAACTATTCAAGTTAGGTAAACATAAAGCATTATTACTTAGATATTTTTATTGCCCAAAATCAAAAAAAAGATAAAAAACTATTAATCACATTTGATATTGATTCTTAATTTTAATTTAAATCTTTGCAATGCGTGCTCAGAAATTTAATGTGGTAAATTGAATCAACTATAATAGAGTATCAGGTGGCATTAAAGTACCCCAAAATCGGCATTAAAGTGAAAGAAATAGTCATTAAAGTAATCCATTATTGTACGATTTTTGTAGTTGGCGGAGGTAACAGATAAATGTAAACATAAATTTTTCATTGCTTGTGACAATAATTGTGTTGTAATAAAAGGTAAATAAATACAGTTTTTATTCGAATGTGTCCAAAAATTACGTTTCTCGGTCAGAAAACAAAAACGAAAGGTAGCACTTTTCTACTACTTCAAGTAAACGACCTGAAAAGACTTTTCCGGCCCAGGCCGAAAAAGTGACAGACAAAAAGATTAAGCGTTTTTAGTTACCTACTTTTTAAAATGCTGGCCCTTTTTTTCTACTGTAAAATGGTAATGCACATGTAAATAAAACTTTTATTGCATTTATTTTATGTAATATTATCGATTAAATTCGATATTATAATATATAAATTGAATTCGATACTAATTTCAAGCAAACTGATATGACAGCAGTTGTGCAGTTGTTATTTATTATATCTGGCCTTAGTTCACAGCCGTCTGTTACAAAAAAAAAAATTGAAAAATTGTATCATTTGCGGGGTAGCAAGTAAATCTTAAGAACATAATATTTTAATTTTCCCTATCATAAATAATATCCATAAGCACATTCGAATAAAAAATATTGTATGACACACAGACGAAAAACTGTTTTTCGGACTCCTACGATTGCCAGCCTCGACTGCGTCTCGGCTGGCAATATTTCGTAGTCGCCCGAAAAACTAGATTTTTTGTCCTTATGCCACAAACTACTATTTTTACATTCAGAATTGTATTATCACTATTATAATTGCTAAAAATAATGATTTTCTTACAAAAAATTATTCCGATTTGGCATTTTAAAAATAATTGTAACATTTCCCAATGTCACTTAAAATTTTAAATAAATATAGCATTTCTTAATGTAGTACAGCGGATTAGCTAACCTATTGTGCACTTTTTGATAAAAGTACCAAATTTGGCACAGAGGTAGACCCATGTAATATGAACAATTTTGGATGTGGAGCCATCTGCCAACTGCCCCCTGGCGGCCGTGGCGGCCATTTTCCAAGATGGATGCCAGTGGACACCCGAAAGACAACAGCAGTTAGATAAAATTTGCTGCTGAAGGTTTTAGTGAATGTTTATTGAATGTTTTGAATGAGAGATAGTTTGTAAGTTATATACAGGGTGGGTCAATAGTGCGTGCGTGCGGAGATACAGAAGAAATCTGTATCTCCTATTTCGTTAGAGATAGAGGCATGGTTCAAAATTTTAATTAAATTGTGAGAAAAAGTACATTTTTTAAAATTATTACCAATTATACAGGGCGATCCGTTAAAGTGGCAGATGAAGGAATATATATTTTTTAAATGGAATGACCCAATTGTTTTTATTATATTTGAATACCACTATGATGGCCTATTCAGCGGTAAAATATTTTTAAAATTTGTTTGATGGTTAATGAATTAAAAAATATTTTTATTGAAAACTGCCGTTTGCAGGGAGCATTTTGAAAATTGATTTTGGACTTATTTTTGGAGAGTAATTTTTTTTCTTTGACATGGTAGTAGTGTATGCCTTACTTTAACTATTAGCTGATGTGGAAAATATTTTTTTCATACAAGGTGTTCATAAGCGCACTGCTAAATAAATATTCAAACTACCAAAACTCAACTTTTTCAAATGGAACACCCTATATATTTTTGTAAAAATTGTCTAATTTTTATTTCTCTGCAACTTTGATATGATATGTCTCATACCTAAAATGAATAATTTTCTAGATGTTGTTGTTTATGTGTAAATAGGTATGTATTATTCAGAGAAGTCAATGTACCTTTGAAATTATTTCATAGAAACAAAGACATTTAATTTCAGTTACCTTCAATTTTGTTGCCTTCAGAACTTACGCTAAAAAGTATTCTCACAGAACCCATCCACAAGAAGCATCTTCCAAAAGTTTCAAAACAGATTTGAAGAAACAGGTGGCATATCTTATAAAAAAGTCAATCGTAGAAAAAGGACTACAAATGAAGATAACGACAGTTTTCCATAAAAATATTTTTTATTTCATTAACCATAGAAGAAGTTTTAAAAATATTTTACCGCCGTATAGGCCATCAGAGAATTGGGTCATTCTATTTAAAAAATATATATTCTTTTATCTACCACTTTAACGGATCGCCCTGTATAGTTGATAATAATTTAAAAAAATGTACTTTTTCTCACAAATTAATTAAAATTTTGAACCATGCCTCTATATCTAACGAGACAGGAGATACAGAAGAAATACGCACTATTGACCCACCCTGTATATAACTTACAAACTATCTCTCATTCAAAACATTCAATAAACATTCACTAAAACCTTCAGCAGCAAATTTTATCTAACTTCTGTTGTCTTTCGGGTGTCCACTGGCAGCCATTTTGGAAAATGACCGCCACGGCCGCCAGGGGGCAGTTGGCCGATGGCTCCACATCCAAAATTGTTCGTATTACATCGGTCTACCACTGTGCCAAATTTGGTGCTTTTATCAAAAAGTGCACAATAGGTTGAAATATCCTAGCTAAACTGCCGCACTAATGTCACTGAAAATTATTTAAAATATAGAGTTAATTAATCTTAATTTCACAGTTTCTGGATTTAAAAAAAAATTAATATGCACCTCAGCATTAAAAGTTCTTTTTATCATTTATGTGGTTTATTTGCCTCGGCCCTATGGACCTCAGCAACTAAACTCCACCTTCATGATAAAAAGTTAAACTTTAATGCCCTGATACATAAATAACTATTACCCGCATTGTTATGTAAAATAAAATTAGTTTTGTAATTATGTCTTGAGAGTGGGATTCACAGGCAGGGAAATTCTAGTGTTTTGCTCTGATTAATACATAAGAATTCGTCAATGGTCTCTTCAAATACGTCAATACGTTGAATATAGTTCCATTTGAATAATTTAGACCTCCCCTAGATTTCACACTTACAAATTCGGCTATAGCTGGTAAAATTATATATTATGCACACACTGTTTACCTAATTTACAAATATTACTCGGTTTCCGGATTTCCCGGTAAATGAGTGCATACCTACCACAGTTTCGGTACATGCAAGGCGCAGCCCGCGCGGCCCTGTACTTCCTCTCTTTGTCTTACGATTTCGCGTCTCTTGCGTTAACAGTTTGGCGACACTCTAACCATACGACACATTGAAGCGTTTCATCACCTAATTGTCTTACACCGTGGTCAAAACTAATATGAAATTATGATTTCTCACCATACCTATATATTGGGTTAAATCATCCTATTTTGAGCCAAAGAATCTCCAGTTACTCTATGTCCCACTCTTTATGACTAAATAATGGATTCGCCTGAAATACTAAAATTTAATCAAATTTTGTTAACTCCAAATACATTTTTTAGCCCCCACAAATATGATTATTTATAAGAAAAAGCCACTGTATTGCTAAAGAGTAAAAAATTCTCAGTTTATAAACAAATTATTGAAATTAAATATATTTACCATGTATATTAACGTTCTGTCCTCCTCATGAGTTCCAATAAGAACAAAAGTGCATGTACATTTTCTTGGGGATATTGTTTTTTAATTGGTAACCATAATGAATGAGTTTGTGGTTTGTTAAATATATTAATTTTAATAATTTGTTTTTAGACGTTTTGAATTTTGTAATTATTATAATCCAATTTTTATTATGCACATAGTTAAAAAGTCCAATAGATTTTATATTTGTATTTTTATAAGTGAAACATCAATATAAATATATTAAATTGTATATTTTTGTTATTATTATGCTTGTATAAAACCTAAATAAAGTCATTTATAAAAAAAGAAAAACACCTTAATATCTGTTAAATTGTATAAATGTAATAGTTGTCTACAATTAGTTAATGATGAAATGAAATGTATTTATTTGTTTGGTATAAAATGTAATGTTGGGAATAGGTTATTGCGGTAGACTCGAGGACGTTTAAACGAATACTGCATAATCAATATTTTTTATTATTCAATAACATAAATTGAAAAAGGAAATGTTGTTTTTTATACTAAATATAAATATTTCTCACATTATTCTGGTGAATTTCCATAAATAAAAAAATAATAGAGGAAGACAATTCAATGACACACAGGAACTTTCATTATGATAGACAGCAGATCAATACCTTAGATTGCCTTAGAAAACAGATGAAAGGTTTGAAATAATGGGTCAGCTCCAATATCTGATAAAAAATGATTCAAGTACATCTCACAAGATAATAAAGAAGGTTAGACATTAGACAATTAACTTATTAATTAAATAAGTTTTTTCTACACCTACTTATTGTATATTATGTAGACGTAATAAGGTATAATTTTTGACGTAGATTAAGTCAAAATCTATGTTAAATAATATATATATAGTTATAATAAAAAAATGTTAGACTTACCAATAGAAACAATTTTTTAGATTGAACATATTTAACGAAAAGTTAATATTGAATGTTTGAAATTTTGGACCAAATAAGCAATAAGTCGAAATTTATGTTATGAGATAAGATACTTCGCGAGGTTACCTCAAACACCAAGTCTAAAATAAATACATAAAATATAAGCGTTAAAACGAAAGTGACAGATTCGAAAAATGAAAAAATTGGAACTAGCAAAGGCAACGAAGTCCACCTGAACCAAGCCCATCTGAAGTAAGTGAAGCAAAATCTAACACTCAAGTAAGTAGAAAAACGTAAGTCTATCCGAATTAATAAACTTAAAGTAAAAGGATCAAATTAAACTGAAACAACAGGAGCTAAGAAAAAATGGGGTGAAGCGAGGTAAGTTCAGTTGAAATAAAAGAATAAATAAATAATAATAAATACACCACATGTAATGAGAAGCTAATGAAAAACAAACTACTGATATTGTTGTCACTATTAGATCCTAGAGTTGAACCTTCTGTTCCTATTACGTGAGTGGCAATATGACTTCTGCAAAGTTTATAGTTATTTACGATATAAGTCGGGTACAGATATTATTAACGCACGCATTTTAAAGAAGGCAGAGTTGGGGTAATTACACAGTGCATTAATAATGTAGTACCCTACTTATACCTATCACCGCTAAAATTGTCTTAAAGTAAGTTCATTTTAATAGAATAATTAAGTTTTTTCATAATCTTAGCAACGCGTAGTGGTTTATGATCGCGTTTTAGTTACCGAATAACAATAAATAACAAATTGGAATTCGAAGCTTTTCGGAGGTGAAACTATTACTGTGTGTTGTAATATGCTTCCCAGTTTGTTCTTTCGAAAAACAAACGTCAGATGTACCCTTTGATATTGAGGAAGAAGCAGAGAACGTGATCAGGACTTATCCCGGGTAAATCTGGAGCCAAAATAAGAACTGGTTTTAAAAAAGTTTATATATATAAGAGGCGGTGTCATTCGATAAATAATTATATTTTCTTCAATTTAGGAAGTGTCAATTTCATTACGACACTAGTGCGGTAACATTTTCATTGCCACACTCAATGGGATAAATAGACTATTATATACACCCATGGACAAAATTGTCGAATATTTTAAATTTTCCCAATTCTTTTGTATTTTTAAATTTTAATACAAACAAAGAGTGACGTTTAATAGGGTTAAATAATACAAGAGATAAGAATAATGCCGCAGACCCCAAAAAAGAAACATGATGCAGCTACGGACACGTGTTTCGGAGTTATTGCTCCTCATCCGCGTAGCGTAGCTTAAACAATGGATCTGTGTAATAAGATCAGAACAATAACTAAAGGTTAGAAAGCACTGTACACATTGCTGTCATTTGATGCTGCAATCGTGGTCCATGATGCACGAATTTAAGTACTGTGTATTGTGCTTTCTAACCTTTAGTTATTGTTCTGATCGTACTACACAGATACATTGTTTAAGCTACGCTACGCTGATGAGGATCAATAACTCCGAAACACGTGTCCGTAGCTGCATCATGTTTCTTTTTTGGGGTCTGCGGCATTATTCTTATCTCTTGTATAAATTTTAATGAAAGATCGCATTACACAAGACAGAAATAGTTTATTTCACACATTTTAAGTAAAAATTATTAAGTTTTCATTAGCAGAAAATGCTAAAAAAATTTACAACGACGATTTGAAACCATATTCAAGTAATAGTGATAACAGAAAATATTCGATAATTTTGTCCATGAGTGTATATTTAAGATGATATTATATGGTATGACTTATTCCACGCGATAGATAAAATAATGTGTTTAATTTCTCTCAAATTCATCACAAGGTACTATCGCGGCCGAAAAAAAGTAATCGATTTTTTATCAAGTAGTATGTTTTTTCGAAAAATTTTCCTTTGTAAATGGGAGTGTTTACATCAGTTATGTCAATAAAATTATTTTGACAAGAAATCATTGGTGGGGTCGTATTTATTAAAAAAAAACTATTAAGAAATAAGTTGTTAATATTTTTTAATTTTAAGAAAACAATTAATTAGTATGGTTTTGAGAGAAGCAGAAAAAAGCTACATCATCACCACACTTGGAGAAGGGTGATCTTAACAACGCAAGTCAAATTAATTGCAGCAAAGGCTCAATTCAAAAACTAAACAAAAAGACAGACCTTCCGCTATTATCTGTTTAGTACAAATATTCTTCATCAAACTTATGACCCCGGTAAACTCGCAGTTGACCATTGTAGCAGGACTGAAATATCTTTTCATCGGAAAAGGCCACTCTCCCAGTAACGATCTTATTCATTAATAAAAGTATTTGCAAACTGCATTCTTGCCTCTTTATTATCATCTGTTAGTCGGTGCTTTTTAGCACTGGCGCAATTAAATAGACCTTGCTCTCGCAACCGTTTTCTTGCTGTCCTAACAGACGCTGGGAAGTTGGTTTGCTCTGGCTTTAATAGAATTAGATAATGGGTTTAAATTAAATTAAAAAGGAATGTGGTAATAAATCCCAAAAAAGAAAAAGAAGAGAAATTAAATTCACATAGTTAACAATGGTATTGTCGTTTTCTAGAGAACTATTTCTTGGCCGCCCAGAACCCACTGCCCTGCTCAGATCATGAGTTTCTTTCCTCTTTTTGTTTAGTTTTTGAATCGTGCTTTTGCTGCAATTAATTTCACTTGCTATGCGTTGTTGAGACCACCCTTCTCCAAGTTTGGCAATGATGTAGCCCTCGATGTAGCCTTTTTCTTCTTCACTCAAAACATGATAAGGCTTGATTATTATAATACAAAATTTATTTTTGCTTAATATGACAATGACGTTGACACTAATAAAAAAAATTTTGGGATTGATGCGACACTGAATAGAACCATAATTACAACGGGAAAATCAGTGGATTACTTTTTTTCGGCCGCGATAGTACATACATATACAAAATTAAATTTTGGGGGCAAAATGGTTGTATGAATAAAAATCATTTAGGTTTATCAAATTCAAAAGAAGTTACATGAAAGAAGTCTTGAATTATGAAAAAGAGGATAGAGGAAAAGATATCCGAAAAAAATATATGAAAACGATAAATTCTGGGCAACGATATAAAAAATTCTTTGCATTGGACTCTACTCGAAATAGTAGGTTCTCGACAGACGAGAGGATTAGAAATAGGAGACATAAATGAAGTACAGAATTTTTCTACAACCACGAAAAATGTTCATTTAACGAGCGTAAATTGAATCATAAACTACTACCACATTTTATACAACATTTCATTTCACACCGTTTCCTAGGCAACAAGTTAAACAAATTCAAAGTGAATTAATTTCGTGTACGAATGTATAAAATGAAGGCGGGTTTCACAGATTATGAGGGGCAACGACGAGCGACGGAGTAATGAAATATCATAAATTTGTTTCTGTCAATATTTTCGTAGGTAACGGATAATTTCGTAGTCGTTTCCTAAAAATCTTTATTAATTAATGGAATGATTTGCACATTTAACTTTAATCGATATATTAAATGCATATGTAGGAAGTTATTTTATAGTATATTCTTCTATTTCCGTGTATTTAAAGCAATAAAAAAATATTTGCATATTTCTTTGTATGAATATTTATAGTATAGTATACTCGTCAAAATTTGCTTCGGGACACCTTAAAATTGACGATTGAAGATTTATAACGCTGTAAAACTGTTAAAAATGTATGGATTTGTACCGGATATTTTGCGTTTCAAGGGAAATTTAATTAGCTTTCATCTTACCTATTTAACTCTAAGATAAAGTTACAAAAACATCTTTATACAGGGTGTCAAACGAATGCCTGTTTTTTCAGTCAACTTTTATCTTGAGCACAGCGTTAACCAAACACCCTGTATATTAGATTTTATAAAATTTGTTTGTCTTATGTGTCTGCTTTAAAACATTTTATGAATTTTGCTCCTATCATTTTTGTAAAAAAAGATACAGAGGTTTTAGTAAAACGTTACATTTTCACAATAAAATAACGGATGGATTTGATTACTAAAATTTGGATATATCGTGATTGACCACAAAGAGCACGTATTGTAAACGAGTTTTTTTTACCAAGAGGGTATAAACCGCATGTGGCAGTCTGCATTATCATCAGATTTAAACTCTACAGAGCAAACTTGGGATGTTCTACAGAGACGAATAATATCTAGTCGAAACCATCAACCTGATACATTGCGAGAACTTAGAGAAGCCCTTGTAGAAGAGTGGAACCAAATTCCAAACGAGATAATAAATAATTTGGTTCAGAACATGCCACATCGTTGCAGAGATTTATAACATCCAGAGACCCAACTCATTGCTAATTACATTACGGTTAAGTTTTAATGTTTAATATTGTTAAATAAAAGATATTAATGTTAATGTCCTTATGATTATAAAAGTATAAAAGATTGAGATTTTTTATTTTATTGTGAAAATGTAACATTTTATTAAAACCTCTGTATCTTTTTCTACAAAAAAGATAGGAGCAAAATTCAAAAAATGTTTTAAAGCAGTCACATAAGACAAACAAATTTTATAAAATTATAATTTACACGGTGTTTGGTTAACGCTGTGCTCAAGATAAAAATTGACTGAAACAACAGGCATTCGTTTGACACCCTGTATAAACATGTTTTTGTAACTTTATCTTAGAGTTAAATAGGTAAGATGAAAGCCAATTAAATTTCCCTTGAAACGCAAAAAACCCGGCACAAATCGATACATTTTTGACAGTTTTACAGCGCTGAAAATCTTGGTCAATTTTAAGGTGCCCCGAAGCAAATTTTGACGAGTATATAATAAACGTGAACAATATGTCGTAGAAAAAGTATAGTATGCAACTCGGACAAAATGTCTACACTTTTTTTCTTTTCCCAAAAATAACAAAGTTAAGAGGGGTGTAAAAATATAAATGCCCAATCTGTACATCTCCTTGGGGATATCGTTTTTTGATTGGTAGCCGTAATTAATGAATTTGTAAATTTGTAAGTTAAATATTTTTTAATTTCAAATTGGATATAAAATCTAAATCTATTTATAAATAAATTTAAAGTGCAAACTTTTATTATCAATAATAGACAATTATGTATGAACATTATGTGAAAATTACAGCTAAAACAATTGCTAATAGTAATGCATTGGAAGTTTATAAATTTATTAACTATGAAGAAATGTCAAGCTATGCTATTTCAATGTACATAGGTACATATCTATTTTATTACCAAATGTAGGTAATTGTACAGGGCAGTTGTACAAAAAAGTTGTATGATATAAGTGTTAAAAGTAATTTTATTTTGTTCATGTGCTACGCACTTAAAAAAAAAAAAGAAAGAGAACAATATAATGTTGGTGAGCTGCAATTGTGGGTGCGCAACAAAGTGCACGGAAGCTCAATCTGTGGGGGTTCTTTTATAAGGCGCCACTGGTTTCCCTAGCCGTTCTAAACCAGAAGATCGCCTTGGTCTAAAGGTACTCACCAACAATAACTATAACCATTCATAAAATAAAAATTGAGCAAAACAAATTGATCGGCCAAAACGTTTTAATCATATAGTTTACGGAACCAAGATAATAAATTATATATTTTATCTAAATTTGAATTTGTAAATATAAATCTTTGTTTAACCCAAATGTGACGTCAAGTTTGTTCACATTCACAGATTATCTGTGTCGTCTAATAATTAATTTCAAATTTAAAGTAAAATGTTAATATATTTTTTGTTAATGGTTTTAAAATTTTATCCAAAAGTTACGGGAGCACTTATCTGTTCTTTGGACTATGGAGTGGAGAATCCAACCCTTCGATTTGGCGGAAAGCAAAATTATACGAACCAACCACTACGTCCAAACTACTGAGGTACGGGAGCATCCTTAAAATAATGACACAATATTAATTCAATTTCTCACGTGATTTCATCTAATATGACTTACCTCTTTCTTTGTGAGGGCTCTTTTACAAATTACAAAATCCAAATATTTAACTAATACACATATAATGGCTTCCAAATAGATATTTGAAACGAATTTCGACAGTAGGTAAGCTTATCAAAATCAAGGAGATTGTATTACTTACGGAATTGAAGAATCCTAAATCCCTATTAAATAGGTAACAGTCCAAGGAGAACAACTAATCAACAAATGGACCAAATTATCAAATTGTGAGCAAATCCAATATAAATTAAAGGCAAATTTCCAAGAGCTCATCAGTATTTGACGTTTTCTTCAATACCTTTTTGTAATAACAAACTCTCCCTGGTTACAAATTTTTTTAAACCGGCCTACTCTCGAAATACGATAATTTCATAGAATGCAAACGTGGAGAATTGAATAAAATTATCTCATAATATTTTAGAGTTAGTTTAGTTAGAAAATGAAAATAATTTATTTAATAAAATATGTTTCAATTAATTTCGTTTCTTAAAATTTAATCTTTCGTTAATTTTTCACAAAAGTTCCGTAACACATGGAGTTGCTCAGCTGGCCTCGTATGTTTCGCAATATTCTTCACTTACATAATATAATCTCATAATTATTATATGAGGGCGCCAAATACTGCTTACCCCAAGGTGCATAATATTTTTGAAAGTCTAAAGATAGGTACGTAAATAAAATTTTGCACATGCGCTAAACTTTTTATGTTTTACAATGTAAAAGTTAATGACCAAAAACTATAACAGGCGAGTTACTACGGGGGGAGGGGGGGGGGGGCTGTGGGGTAAATACTGTCATACTTTTTTGCGTGGGTATTTTATTCAAAATTTCGTAAACTAATATGATGATTTTGCTCAAAAACGGTGCATCTGAGTGCCAAGACACTAAAATCCATTTTTGGAGAAAACAACTACAAATTTACCCCACAGCACCCGTCTTAACCCGCCTGTGATGATTTTTGGTAATTAACTTCAATTTTACATTGTGAGACATAAAGAGTTTAGTACCTACTTGTGCAAAATAATAAAAGAAAACCATCTTCACATTTCAACTTTTAACATCCTGTACAGAGTGATTCCTATAACGTTCTCACCCCAATATTTTGGTTTGTCTTTGGAAATAAAATATTTAACGTCACTTATAGCATTTTTTCTAAGGATTTCGAAAATTTCAAAACAAAAACAATTAAAAGTCAAATAAAAGTGACAAAAAACAAAGCAATGTTTTTTATAAATGGAAATCTGTGTATATTTTTTAATTTTGAAAAAAGGTTTACTTTCTCTTTCCAAAAATATGACATAACATATATTTACCTACCTTCATATTTACTGATAATAATTAAAATAATAATAATAATAATTATCAGTGGTATTTTAATAATTATGAAGGTAAGTATATGTTATGTTATTATTTTGGAAAGAGAATTTAAACCATTTTTCAAAATAGTAAAAATATACAGGGAATTCCATTAAAATAAACATAGCTGTATGTTTTCTCACTTTTAATTGACTTTACAATTGTTTTTCTGGCCCACCCTGTATAATTTGAAATAATAGTTGATAAAATTTTATATTTATGCCCATGGTTGTAACTGGCATACTTCCTTTTCATTGGATAGTTTACATTTACTTATGTAGATTGATATGTCAATGAATAAGCCTAAAGAGTGAATTGCCAACTTTATTCTGTCTTTAAAATACATAGGTTAGCAGAATTATACAGAATGACAGTGCATTAAGAGGGTGACTGGTTGGTAACTTAAAACAATCATAAAACAGGAAATACGGAAAATAAGTGAGTTTGAATGAACGGTTTACAAGGGATAATCCTAACGGAGTAGAACCCTCATCATTTGCATTCTTCACTGAACACAAGTTAGTGCCCTAACTGTGCCCTAAATTAATGCATGCGGTTGCAAATGATTCCACCATAAAAATTAAGTGTGTGATTTTAAAAGAAGTTACTTCATCATGCAGTACTTATATACCCTGAAAGTTATGTCTCAGTAAAGTGTAACCATTTCAGTGGTATTTATCACAATAAAAAAATTCCACACACAAGGGTTACATCCCAGCAAACAGCAGCGCAAAGAACTGTTTCTGGCTTCAGTACAAGTTGGTCTGACTGAATGTGTAGAGTGAGTAATTAATTGTGTACTTACATGTGTGGTATAAACAAGTGGTCTTGTGCAAAAACTACTATTGTGAAAAATAATTACACAATATAGGTATACACAGCGTAACTGGTAGGTAAGTTCTAATACTTATAGACCTAAAATTAGATAAGTTTTAATTGTAAGTATTGTAAAAATTAATTTCCTGGGCAAGATATAACATGGCGTGGGCACATTAACAGTGTGGGTAGCGGATCTTTTTACTAGGTACCTATAAATCGAATAATAAAATAAACGCTTTACTTAAAGAAGTAATTCTTCAGGTGATTTGAAGTGAAGAAAAGTTTATATGAACATATTATGTTCTAAAGATTTTTGTTTCTGAGATAAGCGGGTGTTGAATATTTAATTTCATTTCTGATTTTATCTGATTTTCCACAATTTGTAACATATGAAACTGAAATTTATGGATTCGATTTTTTTAAGTTTTGCAACATTGCACACTTCCGATTTAAACGTAGAGGTCACAGCTGTGACAAAGACATTCCGCCGGTCGTCCACTTTCTTCATTCTTCCTCTGTGCCAAAGATATAAAAAAACATCACATAATTAAATTACCGACAAGGTCTGTTGTCTGTCTGTTTCTTATATAGGTACTTCGAACGATAAATTATTCAAAAAAACTTCACAAAAAGGCGCTAATAAAGTTGGCGCATTTGATGAAATGTGTAAACACTGGTATAAAAAATATGACTTCCGAACATTGATAGTGGTCCGGTAAAAGCTAATGAACAAAAAACAAGATCAACCTTGACCCGAGCCTTGACCTATCTTATATTCACTTCAGATGAGATAGGTCAGTTAAATTCAAAATGTTGGCGTATTTTATTTCTTTTTCTCGAAAACTACCGCGTGTATTTCTTTAATTTTTTTATTTGGATTTACCATCCCTTTGCAACAAGCTTCTTTCTCTCAGGAATAATAATATGTAATTGTTTAACTTCATTTATTTTATTGAGTGGGCTAGAGTTACATATAGTACATAGGTTTCATAAGTTTTACAATCGAAATCTTTTTCTCATTTCATCAAAAAAAACCTTGTCAAATTTTGACAATCTCCCGCCTTCTCTTCTTATTTTTATTTTAAACTAGATACAGAGTTGGGTTAGCGCACTCACCTTAAGGAGATAAATAAATTGGGGTTCACCCTGTACAGTGTACATTGCTAGTTTGATTAAGAATTGATTTTTATTTGTAGATTCATGCAGGAAATGCTTTCCATTTATGACAGATGCCAATTTTGAAGTTGCGTGTAAGGAATGGTTTAGAGCGGCCAGCCAGAGATTGAAGAAAACAGAGAAAATGGATTATTTTATTGTACAATGGACAATAAATTGTTTTGAACATCTATTTGTCAATATTTTATCTTTTTCCTTTATTTTATAGGATTCCTCCAAACACATTAACAGTGAATATTAAGGATTAAGGATTAATTTCGCCTAGATATAGAAAAGAGTTTATCTTAAAAGGATTTATGGTCTAAGTATAAAGATGAGAGATTGAGAATGTGAATTTTGTTAAATATTGCAAAAAGTGATTTTAAAGATGGGTCCTGAAAAAGTAACGAGCCCCCTACTAGTAAAATGTGACTGAGGTCTTCGTCCAAGAAAAATTACTCGTCCAATAACAAACGAAGCCAGGTTTGCTGTACGTGCATAAATCCACCCCCCAGCCTCCGATCGCTCATCTGCGCACTCCCGATCATTGAGTCTTTTTTGTTTTTAAATGTATTTAGTATAGCATTTTACAGACGCTCCAAAAATATAACTGGCTCTATACTGTCAGTACCTACATGTTGTCGAACAAATTACTTATTCACTGTTACTCAACTCGCGAGAACCAAAAAAGTTTCCGCACACTTTTTCGTTTTCGAGTTGTTCAACAGTGAATAGGTAATAAGTGGTTCGGCAAAGATGGACATGTATTGATTGATAGGGCCTGTCATATTTTTGAGCGTCTGTAAAATGCTACTATATGCATTTAAAAAACAAAAAGACTCCAATGATCGGGAATGGGAAGGTGAGGGATCAGGGTGGGAGGCGGATTTGTGCACATATATCAAACCTGCTTTATTTGCATTATTTGCATAATAAATATAAAACAAAAAAGAAACTGATTTGAAAGTAAATTGTAAAATTTATATTGCTTATGATAAGCAACTTTTCTGAAATTAATGAGCAACCTTAGTTTCTAATAACTTGCAACTGTTGTGAATCTGTACTTAAACTAAATTTGCATAACGGTTGCGAAGTATTTATATAAGTTTTGTATTTACAAATAACTTGGTGAATGAAACTGTAAGAGCCTAAATGTTTCAAGATATTTTCGGAGTTAGATTTTGGTAAAAACGAATTTATTACAAATGTAAATTGGCATTTGTTACGAATATTTTGTTTCGCAATTATGTAAAGTAGTAGTTGCAGTTTAATAACGATGCATTGTTGCGGACAAATAAGCAATTTGTCACCAAAAACACGCATTTTTGTGACTGAAACAAAAGTGTAACACGAAATATAAGTAGCGTTAATGTTCCTTAATAGTTACGAAGCGGTGTTTGCTGGGATATCAACATAATACTTAAAAAAAGTAGAACAGCAATACATGAAGCTCAAAACCCAATATCTATGTTAAAAATATATAATTTTTTATCTGTTTGTATATACAGGGTGAATACCAACAACTCATTTTAATTTTAAGTGGGGGTTTCTGTTGATATTTATAACACAAATTACCAATAAAAAAATATAAAAAAGAAAGTTGAAAAACTGACCTACCCTACGTAAAATTCTGGTAAACTTTTGAGTACCGCTTCGTCGCTCTACTGACCCGCTTATGGGGTGAACAACACGCCTTGTATACAAGTAACAGACTCCAAGTTCTAACGTAAAAAATGTGACTAAAAACGTCTAATAAAGTAAGCCGCCGTTTGACGGTCATTCATAAATTTTCGGTCGGAGACATGTTAATTGACAGTGGCAGCAAAAACTAGTGAATTTATGATTGCAAAAAACAAGGTGAATACCAGAGGCAAAGACCTATCATGATTTATTTTCTGTTGAGATAGGTCAGTTACGAAGTTCTGCAAATGTTGACGTATTTTAATTTATTTTCTTTCTCGAAAACTACAGGGTATATATTTTTTATTTTTTGGTATATGGCCTTACCATTAAGGGACCTACCATCCCATAAAATTAAAATGAGTTGTTGGTATTCACACTGTATGTACAGTCGCACAGTAGAATTTTCCTACTACTTTCCTGTATAGATTTTTTCAAGATGCTTCATAATACTTCATGGTTCCTTACTACCTCTTCCGTACTGATTGCCGGGCACACTTCGTCTGGCTCTTCTAAGACTCTACGACAGAGAGCCTCGAAGTGTGCTATAGCTGGAGTGTCGTTATCGAATGGACTCGCGACTTCGTAGATTCCTTTCCAGAAGGCTTAAGGCAACAGTCGGCGGATTTTCGACAACACGCTGTGGCTCTTGGAACAGGCGAGACGGGTTTGTTTGAAACAATTTGTTTTGTTCCAAACTCCGCATTCGCCTGACCAAAGTTTTCTTAATAGCCATAAGCGCTCGAATCCTATCTAGACAGTGCTGCTTGATGGTCTGCAGCACTGTGCGATTTAGAGTGTGGTGTTGACGTTTCAGTCCGGCTGCCACTCGCCGGACCTTCGGTGTAAATGGTCTACCTGCGACTATATAATCCACCACACTCTGGATTCGAGAAGCGTGTTGCCTTGCCGATCGAATTTTAGCTTCGATCTTCTGTACGCGCCGCTTAGCTTTCTCGACCCTATCAACTGCGCTTGCCATGCGCTGTTGTGGGACGAGTTGCTTGGCGGCAGCGTACACCGCGCTGTTGATCTGCCAGATGTTGGCATCTTCTGGAAGCTCCTCACTACACCGAGAAAAACGTTCCAAGTAAACAGTGATCCTGACTCTGACCTGACATAATTTTCATTAAGACAAATGCCTAGTTTGTTCTCTAATAATATTGCATAGTACTTGTAATAAATAAAGGAGAAGTTCTGACATGAAGCAACTAATCCGTAATAAGTAGATAAATAACCCCAATATAAAATGAACACTTGCGTTAATAGTTTACTTCTCAATAATCATCAGTTGTTTTATGCACGGACATTGATGTCTTTGTGGTAATTAAATAGTGCATATGACTTTTTTTTACTAGCAATAAGCAGGCAAATCTTTCCTGTTAGTAGACAATTTCCTACCATTAAGCAATCAGTGACTAAAAATCATTAAACTTGAAAGAAAAAAAACCGTCTTCGGCTATTTTCGCGAGAATAACAATCGCTTCGGGACTTTATCTTTGCTCGATGATGCGGTTCGCGGTTCATTTGTTCCATTGTGCGTGCGTGGTAAGGTAATGATATGTGTTGTGCATCACTTGAAATTCGCATTAGAATTTTTAACTCTCTTTGGAGTCATGGAATATGAAAAATTGCCAAACGAATGGGGCCTGGGTGACCATATACTACTCCAGTTATACATACATATAAAAAAACATGTTACACCACTGTATTAATAAAAACATGAACCGATTTTTCAAAGTCGCATTCTATTTGGAACAGAAAAGTTGGCGAAACGCGCGTGCGTCGAGTGTGTGCAAAAGTGTTTTGGTGTGTGTGGAAAACTACTCCAAGTGTAATAAAATATGTTTTGTTTGCAAGGAATTTAAAACTGTAGAGTTGAATGAACATTATTATGCTTATGTTAAGTTAATATGCCTGTAATAACAAAAAAATATGTGTATTGCATTCTGAAATAAATTTTTCAAGATATATTATTTGTATCAAGCTTTAATTTAAAAAGAGTTTTAGTACATATTAAATGAAAGTAGATAGATAGTATTATCTGCCTTTTTTCTTTTATATCATAAATTTCCAAAGGGATTAGTGTGTATAACGATAATTTTCTAAATTTTTTATTATGTATAACAATTTTTTTTTTAATTTTAATATCAAAAATAGGAAAAATTGCCATGTTAAGAATAAAAAATTATTCTCGTCATGCATACAACTTTTATTAACATGTTTTAAGATTTATCGCCTTTTCTTTTGACCTGTATATAGTTATTGCTCATTAAAAGTAAAAACAGAGGACCGGTAAACGGCATACCCTGTATATTAATGAAACTGTTTAATAATAGCTAGCATAAATATTGATCAAGGCAAGTTAACTGTTTATTGATGAATATTAATTAGTTCATTAGCTAGAAATGACTGCTAGAACAATTTATTACAAGTGATTTTTTAAGGTAAGTTAAACCCTCTTAAATAAAGTATTTATTTGGTGCAAGTAGTCAGTTTCATTGTTAAAACTTGCCAAGCTAATGACGATAAATACACTGTTTACTAATGATAGAGAAATACTTTATTAAACCTTCTTAAAATATTTATTTGACACAAGTAATCAGTTTCTTTGTTAAAACATGCCAAGCTAATGATGGTAAATATATTGTTCTCTAATGACGGAGACTACTTTATTAAGTATAAATACATTCCTACATTTGTCATAAGTACACTGGTTTACTAATGGAAAGTAGTCGTTTTTACTCTAAAATGGTTTAATTCGTATTAGTAGTTTGTGTCAGGATTGCTATTTTACTTGTACCAAAGAAGTGGTGGAGTAGTCCCATATACTGATGAACTCTTTACTTACCAATATTAAAATTTTAATTGTAGCTAGTCACCTTTTTTCTCGGTGAATCAGCGAATCTATTCGTGCCAGGTCTTGTGGCTTTGGGTTAACCCTGGTGTTAAGGTTAACCCTCGTCCTTAAAGCGATATCGGTGTACTCAGGAGGATGTTCCTCGTCAGCTGGTATTTGCCGCGCTGGAAGTGCGGCAGGCACTTCCTCACGCTGACGAGGTGCCCTTACGTAACCTGTTCTGCGCAGGAAGGATACTTGATCTCTCAGATGTTGAGAGAAGGCGCGATACTCCGGGTGCATATCGCACCACAACCGGTGTAATCGCGCCATGTATCCCCTGCGCGCAGGTTCGCTGCTCTCATGGCAGTTGAGCAGGTCATCCCGTAGTTCCCTCGTCCACCTAAAGCGTCCTTGAACAATTGCAGGGTCGTCATTGTGAAGACCGTCCGGTAAGGCCCCTCCCACCTGTCTTTGACCCCCATCCGAATGGGGTCGATTGTGAGGGGCCTGTCCTCTGTAGTGGTCTAGAACCAGAGGTTTTGGGATTACAGGGTGGTTAGCCCTGAAATCCCACGTCCGACATTTGTCAGAGAGGGTTGCCCCTCCCTGTCCAGGGTGCACCACGCGGAGGTTTCCGGTCCGCATTTCGCACCCCTTATTATTATTATTGTTATTATTATTATTATTATTATCACTTACCGGTATGTTGCAAGTCGACCACATGAGTAACCGGCATACATAAAACGATATTTGTCTATTAAATTCGTTTGGCGGCGTTTTTTGCCCAAGTTCTTAGGTGTTTCAATTTGAAATAAAAAATAGCTGTCACTCCCCGTGTGGGCGTTACACATTCACCGTTTGTTTTCTCTTTTTAATTCACGCTTTTCGTTCTATAAACCCGTCTTTGTTTCCAAGTTGGACATAAAATTTTGTGGGGTACTGTATTTATTTTTGTAGACACAAGTGAAGGCAAACTGTCAGTGTGGAGGTTTTCTTGTGAATTTAATTTTTAGAATTTGAAAAAGCGGTTTCGGAAAGATAGTATCATTACGCATCATTAAAGTGTCTCTGCATGGCTCTGAGGCTAAAGCGTCCTCGTATTCTTCAACAACCCTCCTCGACTTGCAAAAGACCACTTTCATGACTTGAAATGTAATATACTATTCTATGACATTGACATATTTTACGATTGTCTTTTGTTAAAAACAATCGTAAAATATGTCAATGTGAAATTAGATAGGTAACAATCTAATTTCACATTGGCACCAGAATTCGTGACGCGGTTACGTTACTGTTTGTTATTCATTATTAATTATTAAATAGCACAGAACCTTAACTATAAAAATTAGAAAAACTGAGTACTTGATAACACAGCCAAAAACCAAATATACAAGAAACTATTAACAGAAACAGTTTAACCTTAACTTTTATTGCCGACATCATGAAACATGTCTACGTTTGTTTACATCATCTGCTTTTTGGTTTTTCCCTCCTGTTATTCATATCTTCCTTTATTATGTTTAGATGTATACTTTTAAACCTTCTTGAATATAGATGTTAGCAACGGTACCAACGTTAAATTTTAAATTTCATTTGTCAAATAACTATTTGCCAAATAGCGGAAGGTCCAACTGGTTTAAAAGACGCACGGTCGCTATTCGACAAATAACATCTTCCTAATTAGTTATTTGCCAAATAGCTATTAGGAACTTTATTAGATGAAAAGACCGATCCCAAATGTTTTTATCTCTTGATGGTTATTTAGAAGATGGCTGGAAAATTTACGAGCTAAGTATAATAAACTTGTTTGACTTATTGTCTTAATAGAGAAGGGTGTTTAATACATTGTTACCTCCTCTCAATAAAGTGACTTTATAATGGATAATAACAGATAAGAAAAATATCTATCCAACATCAAATACTTTTGCTTCATTGTTGTATAAATCACAAAAGGGGTATGTATTAGACTTATCTAGCATTACTAAAACAAATTAACCTATAACTATTGTGCATCAAGGCAGTAAAGTTGATATTTATCGGCCGAGTCCGAAGTTTGCCCCGGAGGTGCAGCAGAGGCGAAGAACTTCGGATAAGGCCGAAAGGGATCATTTGGCCTAGGTGCACACAACATTTTTTAGGCAACTCAAAAAGTAAAATAAAAATAACTATATGCTCTAGATTTGTTAAATGAGGCCATGAAGTATATGCGACCGTAATGTAAAAGGCCAAAAAATAAGATTGATAAATGAGTACAAAGAGGTGACATTTTTTGAACGGTAATGGATTCGTGAAACGTCACTATTTGTGACAATTGCCTAAAATAGTTATTTTTCGAAAACTGCCATTAAAAGTTGACTTTTACACGATATTTACCAAATGTCAAAACGACAGTTTTTTGTCTACAGAACGTAAAAGTCTTTGTCATTATACCTTTCTCTGAAAACGCTATGTTTAAAGTCGACAACATCTTTATTGTGCACACAAAAACCGCCGGCGTCTTTGAACTTCTTATCAGCAACAAACGCGCCGACGTTTTTTTCGTGCATTATAAAGATGTGGTCGACCATAGGTACTATCGCGGCCGAAAAAAAGTAATCGATTTTTTATCAAGCAGTATGTTTTTTCGAAAAATTTTCCTTTGTAAATGGGAGTTTTTACATCAGTTATGTCAATTAAATTATTTTGACAAAAAATAATTGGTGGGGTCGTATTTATTAAAAAAAAAAACAATAAGAAATAAGTTGGTAATATTTTTTTATTATAAGAAAATAATTAATTAGTATGGTTTTGAGAGAAGCAGAAAAAGGCTACATCATCGCCAAACTTGGAGAAGGGTGGTCTTAACAACGCATAGCAAGTGAAATTAATTGCAGCAAAGGCACAATTCAAAAACTAAACAAAAAGACAAAATACCTTCCGCTATTGTCTGTTTTAGCAGGACTGAATATCTTTTCGTCGGAAAAGACCACTCGCTCCCAGTAACGATCGTTTTCATTAATAAAAGTACCTATTTGCAAACTGCATTCTTGCCACTTTATTAACATCTGTTAGTTGGGGCTTTTTAGCACTGGCACAGTTAAATAGACCTTGTTCTCGCAACCGTTTTCTTGCTGTTCTAACAGACGCTGGGAAGTTGGTTTGCTGTTTGGTTTCAATAGAATTAGAAAATGGGTTTAAATTCACATAGTTAACCAGGATATTGTCGTTTTCTAGAGTACTTTTTCTTGGCCGCCCAGAACCCACTGCCCTGCTCAGATCATGAGTTTCCAGTGGCGGATTACCCACAAGGCTATAATATAGGCTGCAGCCTAGAGGCGCCAAGTTAGCAGGAGGTGCCGTCAACAGCCGCCATTTATTTACTTATTGAAATATGGAATACACACAGAACGAACCCAAAAGGTGTATTCACAGATACATAGTAAAAAAATATATATAAGGATACAATAATGTAAGATAAACAAATACAAAAGTGAGATAAACTTGAAATTAAAAAATTTCAAAAAAAAAATTTAAAACTAAAAAAGCTAAAAGCAAAAAAAGAATTAATACACACATGTAATGTGAAAGGCTTATAAAAATAGATACATCAATAATATACAGATAAATACATATATATATATTATATATAAGGTGGAATGTCAAAATGCCAGGTGTTTTTTTAATAAGATTTGGAAATGAGTAAAACTGTTAGAGAATATATCAATATGAATAATTTGTGATAGGGTATTATAAGTTTTAATTGATCTATGAAGAGGAGAATTTGATAAATAGTTAGTATTTGTATGTTGTTCAAAAAATAAATAGTTTTGTCGGTTGTTATAAGACGGAACATTATATTTGATAGAATTAACAATTTCTGTTGAATCGATAATATTATTTACTGCTTTAAATAGAAATTTAACAGTCATTTGTCTACGGCTGTAAAGTGGCAAAATATTTAACATTTTACGAAGTACACATCTTTCATTAATTTGTGGAAAATACTTTCTGTTAATATAATTTATAAATTTACTTTGCACTGCCTCTAATTGACCAATATACACATCAAATGAAACGTTCCTAGTAGGCAGTAATGCAGTATATGGTGTGTGTCTAAACTGGTATCATTTAGTGGATTCCAAATTAAGGATCCATAATTTAGAACGCTATTTACATAAGACATATACAAGGTTCTAACTGTTTTATGATTGTTAAATTCATAGCAGGACCTAAATATAAAACCTAACATTTGATTTGCTTTTTGGAAATATTACATATATGTGAATTAAATAATAATTTCGTATCAAATGTTATTCCCAAATCTTTTACGTGACTTGCAGCATTTATATGTGTTATTTGATATTTTGTAAGCAGTTGGTATTAATAATATGTTTCTACTGAATGTGATGTGATGACATTTCGAAAAATTTAGGAATAAACTATTATCTTCACAATATTTATTTAGCCTGTCAAGGTCTTCTTGAATTAAGAAATTGTCCCTGATGTTGGTAATGGAATGGAATATTTCTAAATCATCCGCGTACATGAGAAATTTGGAAAATTTAAAGCACCTGGAAATGTCATTTATATAAATATTAAACAACATTGGACCCAGATGGGAGTCCTGAGGTATGCCGGATGTTGTATATATATAGTTGGACTTAAAATTTCCTAAGGTGACTGCTTGACGTCGACTTTTCATATATGATTCAAACCAAAGTAACAGATTTCCATGTATACCGACATCAGCAAGTTTCATTGAAAGAATAGAGTGATCAATTTTATCGAAAGCCTTGCTGAAATCGGTATACACGGAATCAATTTGTATTCTATGACTAAAGTTTTTTAAAATATATTCAGAATAAATGAACAGATTTGTATCAACAGATCGACCCCTCATAAAGCCATGTTGCTCTATGTTTAAAATATTTTTTACGTCGTTATATAAGTAGTCAAAAATTATGCTTTCAAACAGTTTAGCAATGATACACAGTTTAGAGATTGGTCATTTGTTTTAAATCAAGAATAATTGATTTATAATTTGATTATTAACGATTAAGTTTTTTCTTTAGATCGATTAAAAAAGGCGCTTTCATTATTATAGCCTAGGGCGCTTAGAACGTCTAATCCGCCACTTTTTGTCTAGTGTTTGAATCGTGCTTTTGCTGCAATTAATTTCATTTGCTAAGCGTTGCTGAGATCACCCTTCTCCAAGTTTGGCGATGATGTAGCCTTTTCCTTTTTCACTTAAAACATGATAAGGCATGATTAAGTAATAAAAAATTTATTTTTGCTTAATGACAATGACGTTGACACTAATAAAAATAATATTGGGATTGATGTGACACTGAATAGATAGTTACAACGGGAAAAATCAGTCGATTACTTTTTTTCGGCCGCGATAGTACATACCTATTTACCTCACGGAACATGGGACTTTCCTGTGCACCCGCACGGGAAAAATTAAAATATTCTATTGAAAATCCTTAATACAAACAATAATTGATTGTTTAGTTTCCTTAGCAACGCTAAACAACTCTTGTATTGTGACAGTATTTTGAATATTTATTTATTTCATATTCATATTCATATTTAAAAATAAAGTGTGTCTAAAAATTGGTAGATTTTATTGTCCTGTTTTTGTTTTCAGAGAGGTATAATGAAAAATATCGTTCACTACATGTCCATAAATGGTTTTCCCGTGTTTGCATGTTCCTGTGTTCAGCTATGCCTCACACAGGAATTTGTCACACGCGCACGGGAAAAGCCTATTTTCTGGACTCCTAAATATATTACAACCAGGTTGTAAAAATAGTATGCATCACGCGTCATTAAAGTGTCTCTGCTTGACTCGGAGGCTTCGAAGAAGTACTAGGACGCTAAAGCGTCCTCGTATTCTTCAACAATCATCATGACTTCTTCAAACGTCAGAAAAACATGACATTTTTTAACTCATCTCATGACATTAAATTTTGATATTTTGGATGGTGTGCTTTGCCCTAGCAGCGGAGGCAGAAGTACTTTTTCTTACGCTGTGAGCGGAAGAAAAAGTAGGACTGTTTACCTATATATAACGGTTTATTAAATAATAACAAAACTTATACGCTTTAATTATTAAGTAAAAAAAAACTATATTAAAATAACAATTATTTAGTGTGGCCCCAGAGAAATTGATAGCACCTGGAACTACTGCAATAAGGTAAATAAATTTGTCACATTTTTAAGTAATATTGGTTATAGAAGATAGTTAATGCTATAAAAACATTAATAACAATATTTTATTAAGAATTACTATATTTATGTATTTGTTAATTAAAATTTATATTATTTTTGAATTTACGAGCACTGACCGAGACTTTCATGACAGAATTTCATAATATGTTCACCGTTGTGTTTGTATCTGTACTATTTACGTGTAGGTTTCAATTTGTGATTTCGGTGTTAAATATTACCATTTCTCACGAAAAAATGAGTGGAACAGATTTTGTAAAAGCCCAGAGCGATAATTTGCCCAATGTTGATGCGTTTATGCTTATGGAGTATATACGCACGAATGAATGTTTTAACGCCTCTGAAATAAGAGTCATCAAAGCAGAAACGTAAGTCCCTAATATGTTTATTACTAACTTATTACTGTATGAATTTCTACGATGCCACACTTTGCAAATAAAGTTCGTTGAGAACTTGAAAGTGTTTTTAAAAAGATTTTATTTGTAGACGAACAAACAGAGTTGGTTAACAATAATTGTAACCGTCTAACAGCGTTAAAGCTGAAAACGAAACTAATCTAACTTACTATAAAAATGCGTAGAAAGACATATTATTATGATACAGTACAATCTACATGAATGTGATGTCATCTTAAAAGATAACAAGAATGTCGCACATACATAACTTGCATGTTTCTTATGGACATACTCTAAAAGATAGACAGAAAATTTAATTCTTTACAACTTTGCTTCTAAAATTTTTTTCAGATTTCTTACCACTTTCGCAGCGTTTCAATTTAAAGCTTCATCAAAATTATATACCGTTTTTTCGGTTTCTTATCTAATTAATTAATATATAGAATATTTATATCTTAGGGAGTAGCTACTTGATTATGCTCAATTAAAGAGAGTAAATAATCAATGCACTGTTCAATGTCAAATATGTCCTGAGCATCAAGTAAAATCCAAAAACTATAAAGTTATTATGGTAGTAAATGAAGAGGAGGAGGTGATAGAAGGAGTCAAATGTTTAGACTGTGCTGCATCAGAAGGAGGTTGCAAAGATATGCTGGCATTTCTGATGTGGGTTCATACAAAAAGCACTCAACCAGCTCCAACTACAGTTGAATGTTATTGGAGAAAAATTGTCAGGTGTTGAGAAAACTATCCTTTATATTACAACTTCTGTTTTTGAAGAAGTAAAAACGTTCGACAGCACAGACACATTTCTTCAGGAAGTGATGGAAAAAGGAAACAAAATTGAAGCCAACTGCCAAATCCTTAAACACTTTAACAGTTTGCGTTCAGAACCAAGCGACATAAGTTTACACAAATTGTTGAACCGTTTTATTAAAAGTGGGAAGAATAAAAATGAAGACTTCTTAAAATTTTCTGAAGTAAAAATTAATGACTGACAACTTATGTAAAATTGTTTTGGAAGAAACCGAATTACAAAGTGAGAGTAGTCTCTGGTTCGAGTTGCGCTATGGCAGGTTAACTGCTTCCAAAATATACCGTGCTGTTTGCAGTAAAAAAGTTGAAGGGAGTTGTAAATAGTGTTGTAGGAGCCCATATAAGATTACACAGACAGCAGCGATGAAGTGTGGTTCAATTCTTGAGGATGAAGTAAGAAAAATTGTTCAAAAGAAAATCGGTAAGATCCATTAAAGTAGGTTTATTTCTTGACATACATTATCCAGAATTGGGCGCCTCTCCTGACGGTATGACTTCGTGGTTGAACTTAAGTATCCTAGCTCGGAAAAAACTTATAGCCAGTACAATTTAAAAACTGGTGGTTTACGTGCAAAGTGTTACGAATACAAGTGCAAATGTTCCTTGCGAACAAAAAGAAATGTTTATTTTGCGTAGCAGATCCACATATTAAAGAAAATAAGAATGTAAATACACACCCCACAAGAATTATCGTTTCATTAGAATTGACCATAAGTTGCATGTTAATTTTCTTCTGAGTCGTTTGTCCGATTTGAACGATCTTTTTTTTGCATTGAAGGTTGACTCTTCAGGAATGTTACTGTGCTACCTACTGATTTTTTTGTAAAAATTCAATATTGCTTGAATACCGGGTGTAACTATGATGTTGTACTTGATCCGAAAATTCGTAACACCCTGTGGACTGTACCAGCAGCAACAGCACGTTACGATTCAATACTAACTCTAGCCTTATCTTTTCTTAACATTCTCTTCTTTGGTTTACTTCATTATCTGTATTAACAGATGAGATATACAGTTTTATAGCACATGTTCTTATTGAGTTATATTGATAGTTTTTACGCATACATTCGTAAAACTGTGGCAGGCAATAAAAAACAAAAAAGTACTCTAGCCTGATATTTTCTTAACATTCTCTTCTTTGGTTTACTACATTATCTCTGTTAACAGATGAGATATAGAGGATGAAAAGAAAAACTATTAATATAGGCAATTTTTATAAAATTTCTAGAAAAATTAAATTTAGGATACAATAATTTTCAATACCGTGTATTTCCCTCTCTCGTCCTAATTACAGCTTGTATTCGCCTTGGTAGACCTTCTGTATATAATTCTCATCAATATGGTTCCAAATGACATTCAATTTATTTTCAAGTTCAGGTCTTGCTGAATCGCCCATCCTAAATGGTCCCATACCTTCTCTATAGGTTAAATATCTGGACTGCAAGCTGGCCAATTCATTGCAGTGACATTAACCTCTTCAAGATATTCTGTTACTATCCTCGCAGCGTGTGTATGCGTAAAGACTATCAATATAAGTCAATAAAAATATGTTGTGCTATAAAACTGTATATCTCATCTGTTAATATAGATAATGAAGTAAACCAAAAAAGATAACGTTAAGAAAAGACAAGGCTAGAGTTAGCATTAAATTGTAACGTGCTGTTGCTGCTGGTACACTCTACAGGGTGTCACGAATTTTCGAAACAAGTACAACATCATAGCCACACCCAGTATTCAAGCAAAAGTGAATTTTTACTAAACATTCAGTAGCACAATAACATTCCTGAAGATTCAACCTACAACGCAAAAAAAGATCACCCAAATCGAACAAACGGTTCAGAAGAAAATTAACCTCAAACTTATGGTCAATGTCTAGTGATGCGATAATTCTTGTTGGGTGTGTATTTTGGGGTAGAGTTTGATAATGTTTACACAAATGATGTCATGTCAAAAGCACGACAGTTCTGGAAAAAAGCTATATTTAATGTTCTCTTAGAAGCTGTTTGCTATATATTTACGTATACCTAGATTTTATACTGGGTAAGTTTACTTAAAATTTTGAAACTTCGGAAATAGATTCCTCACCGAAAGATAGCCATGTGTCCTATAATCTTTTTCCCTGGCGGCTTATTTATTTATTCTTTGCATCGTATTCATTTTGTTCTATTGCATAAGCCAGTGCACCGTAACTAACAAAATACAAAATAAAATAAAATTAATAATTGGCCCAGGTCATAAATAGCTATTTTATCTCCATTAACAGGCACATATTGTTTGGCAAACAAAATAACGTTCAAAACCCTTACAACAAAACAGTTTAACTCAACTATCTTGAAAACTATCGAGAACTTAGGAAATCCACAGGAGACACTTTTTGTCTCGCTTTTTGTTAAGAGAACTTCGGAGAATCAAAAAATCCGATACAATTTT
The DNA here is from genome assembly GCA_963680705.1 of Rhagium mordax. Taxonomy (NCBI): domain Eukaryota; kingdom Metazoa; phylum Arthropoda; class Insecta; order Coleoptera; family Cerambycidae; genus Rhagium; species Rhagium mordax. The sequence continues at coordinate 50,233,244 of OY796660.1, read as the reverse complement.
TGAAATCACCATAGGTGTGGAAATTTTAAAAAAAGTTGCAAGTGGTCCTCATATATCTCTACGTCTTAGGGAGCCACATATCAAAAATTAAAACATTATTTGATAAGCTTTGACCTAACATATATAACCAATACCTAACTCAAATTTGAGAAAAATCGATCAAACAACTTGAATGTTTTTCGTCAGAATTGTTTAAAGAAACTAATTTAATGTCCATATATCTCGAGACTAAGACCCCTAAGAAAAAGGTTTTTAGAACGAACAGTTATTTTTTAATAAGGAATCGATTCCCGAAAAATTTAAATTGAACTCACCCTGTGTTTGTATCAGATTATCAGGTCGTTGAGTGAAGCAATGTAATTCTTTCACTCAACGGTTAGGTTTAATCTAGCATAACCGTAATTATGGGTTAGGTTTTAATTAGGTTCAAAAAATACTTAGTTATTATTTTGTCTATAATTTTCATATAATTTTATGATTAATTTGTATATGTGCCGTTGTGTAATATATCTCTGTTCAGTTCAGTGTCTATAAATTTTTTGTCTATAATTTTCATATAATTTTATGATTAATTTGTATATGTGCCGTTGTGTAATATATCTCTGTTCAGTTCAGTGTCTATAAATTCTTCAAAGTAGGCAAAGGGAATTAAAAATTAGTAAATCATTACTTAACACATACAACATAGGCTAGTAAAACTAGACCCAAAAAAGGGGCTGCCTTCCAAAGTGGAGTTGTGGAAACTGTTTTAATAATTCAAGTGGGTATCTGATAAAAATAATCTGAGTTTGCCCCGATTTCCGAGTGGAGCTTCAGCCGTGGTGTTAAAAAAACATCGTAATTTTATGACCTTTTCAGGTTTTTCTTGAATTCCTCCGAAACTAAGCGTTTCATCGAAATGACCACCATTACCAAAAATGTAGAGTATTAAATTTTCCGTCGACTGAGTACCAATACTTTGGAATTTGATCAAGGGGTCTTGTAGAAAAGCTACGGCAAAAAACGTCAATTTCCATACTTTTCGAAAAACACTAGTCTTTATAGAACATACAATATCTATGAATTGCAGGGTTACTGAACAACATCTAAGTTTGGTTTTACATTCAATAGTTTTTTTTCCAACATTTCTTTTTCAGTTTTTTACCAATATACAACCCCTCACCTGCACGCTATTATGGAAAAATAGTTATGAGGGAAAAAGGCAGAAAATAAGCAGATTGATGTGTTATTTATTACATTAAGTTTGTATGGTAAAACAATGTACGGTATCGTCATTTTTAAATTATCGCGGTATCAACCTTACATGTACTTCTGTTTCCGTCGTATGTCCAAGGTTATAAATAAACAGGTTAGATCAGAGTAAAGACAGTTAACTTGCCTATTATCTGTTTAAATATAACATTGGACAGAATCAGAAATCCACGAGTTACGTGGATATCGTGATGAATTAAAAGCGACGACACTGTACTATCACTAATAGTAAAAAAACTTTTGTTGAGATTTGTACATAATGTACAATAGGTATATGTCTAAATATTTCGGCCGACAAATGGCAGGAGGACAGTCTCGGGCCGTTTGGGTGTATGATTTCTTATTATTGTCGTGGTTTAGACGTTAGGTTTTTTGTCACCTTCTTGGACTTGCCAAATACATAATTTGATGTTTTACAACTTTGGTTTTACAACATTTTGTTGGATAATTCATAGATATTGCATGTACGTTTTATAAAGACGAGTGGTTTTCAAAAGTGTGAAAATTGGCGTTTTTTGACATAGCTTTTCTACAACACCACTTGATCAAATTCCAAAGTATTGAAACTCAGTCGACACGAATTTAATGCTCTACATTTTTGGTAATAGTGGAAATTTCGATTAACCGCTTATTTTCGGGAGAATTTGAGAAAAACCGGATAAGGTCTGAAAATTTTAATATTGTCTTTAACATTTCTTTAGCATCACGTCTGAAGCTCCAAATCGGGGCAAACTCAGGTTATTCAAATCAGAGACCTACTTGAGTGATTGAAACAGTTTTCACAACTACACCAGTTTTTGGAAGGCAGAATTCTAATTTGCTTAGGTTAACAATGAATATTCAAAACACATTACAATAAATCATATTATTAACATACCTTAAAAAGATCTGGACACACTTTTCTAAATGTTAGCAAAGTTACATATCCAAAAGGTTCTTTGTAAAAATACCTATTAGCTATTATGATTTAATTCAATTTACAGGTCGTGCGTTTACTTTTTCTGGAATTAAACAACCTTTAGTGTTCTCATCACAAAAAAAAAAACTCAAATGGATATTTCTTTGACGCATTCCACTTAAATTCGGATATGTTTACATTTGCGCCATCTAACACTGTTCATAACCATGATGCTATACTTAATAGTAGTATAGTAGCCTGTTTTATTCATGAGGGTGAAAGTTACGGCACGAACTGCAGGCGAGTGTTGTAAATTACCTGAGTGAATAATAGCCATTATATGCGAGTAGAATACCATACTCATCCACGACTACTAAATATTTTTGACTAAATCTTTTACTGAAAATTTATAAGTACTATTTATTTTTAACATTTTTTTTGAGCAGGCCGCTATGTGTCAAAAGAACGGCCTGTCATAATAGTTATTTATAGAACTAGTGCAAAAATTGTATATGTAATTGTTGCATGAGGTATAAAGTTTGCAGCACGAGCGAAGCGAGAGCAGCAATTATGCTGAGTGCAATAAATACACTTTGTGCAATGTTGCACACAACATTATTTCTAAGATCGAATTAAGTAAAAAAACTTAACTCACCAAATACAACAAGTACCTATACAATAATTCAAAATTACGCTGAAAATATTCAGATTGTGTGTAATTTCTGTGGTGTGTTTATGTTTATAAGTTAAGTAAGAAAGTTTTATTAGGTTTGTCATGAAAATTAATGTTCTGTAAACACCGGTAATTTCTAAAATACTGATAAATTTGAATGTTTATCAAGGATATTTTCATATTATGCAGAGTGGGATTATGCATTCTTGGTATTCATCCTAATGCATTATGGCGTATATTGCGATCCGGTGTTAAACCAGTTACAGATTATGGTCTTTTTAAATTATCTCAGCTATAGCGAACCGCTAACGTAATCTTTTATATTTATGTAATTTGCACATTTCAGTATAGCCCATTTGCAATAAATATATATAATATAGTTTGAACTGATCAATTTCAATTTTGAATGATTGAGTAGGTTTACGTATAAGGCCAAACGACTGACCATTAACTTTACGAATTGGCAGTCATTTTTATTGATGTAAGAATAGCCAATACTAAAATATATCATGTTTATGTAAATGATAACTTTAATATACGGCTAAAAATAATTATTATACACTTATTTCTGTTCGGCAGCTTTAATTTGGGCACTATTATTATTATTATTATTATTATACATTGACTTTACAGATGACGTTTTTTTTTCCCGCCGCGTTTGAAGAGTTCTGTTGGAATGGTTATCGCTGCCAGGGTACTTGTAATTATTCAACTTTTTTGTAGCCGTTGCCACTTCATCCGTTGTGGGAGGTTCTAGATGTTCTTGGTTCCGGAACTCGAACTCTAGGAGTTCGGTTGGGTCTCCCGCCCCTTTTTTATTGCTTATTAAAGTTCCTCCTTTGTCTCTACAGATATTAGCTCTTAGTTTAAAACCCTTTTTTGACGCGTTTAATTCCTGATAGAATTTGTCATTCTGGTTTCGGTGATTTTCAAGCTGATCTAAAAGTTGATTTTCCGTCACCAGTTTCTTTAGTTTGTGTTTGCGTCTCTCTTCCCATCTAAAATCCTTGTATTTGTCTTGTCTACCACCGTTCTTGTCCATACACTATAGCATGATTTATGATTATTGAATTTTGCATATGAATAATAAAATAATATTATATTTCATTAATATTGCAAAATTTACTACTATGTTACTTTTGAAACTTTAAGCTGAAATACCTCGCAAACAGATACATTTTCGAAATTTTTCCATATGGCGAATTTTGATGGAACGTACATTTCAAAATTCCTCTCAATTAAATATTTTATTATAGCGCTGCACTATCTACATCTTAACATATTAAATTTGTATCCAAAACCATTTGTGGTAATCAATTAAAATAATAATAATAATGATAATAAATACATTTATTTATACCATACTGTACAAGGTTTGTTATACATGCTCATATTATACATATAAATAGGGATAAAAAGTGTTGATACTCAGTTCACTGCATCCAAAGGTGCAGCATCTGCTCTTCCGTACAACCTGTTTTTCTAATTTAATTAATTAAATACAATTTTACACATATAGGTACTTATAAAGACACATATACTTATAAAGACAGACAAAAAGATTCAATAAATTATTTAATAAATTATTTAAATTTAGTTCCAATAATACAGTTACATAAGGTTGGTTCCAACACAGTAGCCAGACAAGCCCGAAACCGTAAGAAATATTCGCCCAGTTGCTCTTACACGCTAAGCTTATTGCATTTACATTTATACTTAGCTGGGCCAAATATACTAAATGGCTATCGCAATAATAAAAAAGGGTTAAAATGTAACCCATTATCCAAAAAAAATTAACAAAAATTGGTTATTCCAAAAATGACTGTGACGTCATGCAAATGGCTGCTGTGGTGTTGTGACGTCGGAAACTCGCATTTTCATTTAATGTTTGTTAAAATAGCGTTTAATGCAGCATTGTACAATGGAAAACAAGGATATTATTGATTTTAAGCATCCAAGGTACTGTTAAATACCGCATTGCCAGTCGTCCATAAAAGAAAACACCAGAAGAAAGATTTGTCTCATTACCAATATACGATCAAGCTCTACTAAATTAAAGAAAAAACGAAAATTATGGTTACGTACCATGAGGAGTGAAACTGATATATCAGAAAACACTAAAGGGGTTGTATGTGAGGATCATTTCAACGTAAGTGCGATTTTGTACCTTTTTAAAATCATACAATTTTAGGTTAGGTATGTATTTTACTTTTTTTTTCAATTAGAGGAAGATTTAGAAAACTATATGATGTTTAAATTAATGGGTAGTTACATACATTTAAAAGATTATGTATTTTGATTGTCGAACTGGTAGAAAAAGGCGCCTTCCACTTAAAAGTAGTACAGCAACAAAGAGAGCAACATTGGCCAAATTATCTCTCTGGGCTTTTACAAAATCTGTTCCACTCACTTTTCCGTGAAAAATGTTAATATTTAACACCGAAATCGCACATTGACTCTACACGTAAACAGTATGACATATTGCACAACGGCAAACATAAAAGATTCTCTAAAGTTCTGTCAAAAAAACCGGTGATTGACGTCACGGTGAGATTCGAATTTCATCGTTTGTTCTCGGCCAGTGGTCGTAAACTAAAAAATAATTTGAATTTTAATTAACAAATACATAAATATAGGGTACATTGTTGATAAAATTTTATTATTATTAATTTTTTTATAGCATTAAATATCTATGTATTATAACCAATTTTGCTTAAAAATCTCGCATATGCGCATACTCTATTAATCATAGAAATCATTACTGTTTAACCATTTTTTAGATTTAGTTTTGAATAAATTAAGAGACATAGCTTTATATTCATCATTCAGTTTATTATACAAATTAACCAAATTATACGAGAAGGACCGATGATAGAGGGCAGTGGTGTGACGTGGCATTGAGAGAACCTTTGTGACGAACATTCAAATTGTGAACATCAGTGCGATACCCTATTTTGTTATATTTATAAGTATCTGGGCGATTTTAACAAGATCAATTTATGATAGAAACATAAGGCATGATGTACTCTTCTTTTTTTCATATTTAGCCACTGAGCATCACGCAGTTTGTGAGATATAATGCTGAAACTTTCTTAATAAATGTCTGCCATTATATAGTAGTTTTAAATTAGTGTAAGCTTTTTTTTATCATGAAATTTACTTGCGTTTTAAATCTAAAAGACTGGATGATCAAGCCCAAATTTTTCGCGTCTTGGGAATTTTGCAATTTATGTTCATTTACTGACACATTAAAAATGTTGGAAATATTTTGTGGTTTATTTTGTCCACCAAACAAAACCAATGATGACTTTTCTGCATGAATAAAAAGAGAATGATTCTTTGCAACGGTAACCAACGTATTTATATCCTGCCGTAGTTTTATACTTGCCTGTTGACCATCAGAATATGCAAACGACAGATACAGCTGTGTATCGTCTGCATAAAAATAGTATTGACAGTGCTGAAGGCAAAATTAGATGTGTAATTGTGTACAAAAATATTTAAATTTTTTTAAATTTATCCTGGGAATTTTTACTGGTACCTACATTATATTAAATTTGTATCCAAAACTGAACTAATACATACATACATACATTTGTTTTCTAGATATGTGTCTTTCTTTTCCGCTCATTACATCGAAAGGGAAAGACCATCACAAGAAACAACGTAGACTTAACGTATAATACAAGACTTGAGACAGACAAGAAGATAAACTGCAAGATTTAAGTTGAGCTAGTTAGTCTAGATTGTGAATAGCAAGGAGTAAAGAAGTAGTTAACTTTCAGGGTATAGGTCAAGATTAGAATTATTTTATTTTCCTATTATTAGAAACGATATTCCTTTTAACTTTCAACTTCTCCAACTCTATTCTATTCAATTTTCCAAAAATTTTAACTTAAACTTTAAATTTATTATTGTATGGATGATGGAGCGGCAAGCACACAAAAAGTTTCGGATTGGAATGCGGGTCGTGGCAGTGAAATTAACCATTTGACTTCTACTACACACGGATATTATACGTGTGTCTGTTGTCTCTAAATGTGTACTCTCCTCGTACAACATTTGTCTAATCAAGTTTTCAGTAAACTGAAATTTTAGAAGCATTTCGTATTACTTTTGAGCAAATGGTCTTTTCCCACTATTTCGACCCCGCTGAAACCGAAAATGCCTGTTGCCAAATCGAAATCTCAACCGGAAGTGAGATATCCAAGATGGCGGCCAAAATAGCGCCAAAACCCGAAATCGGCGCTATGAAGCCCCCATACGACTTAGGAACACGTCCAAAATGTATAATTATATGTTTTTGAGCATGAGACATTCAAAAATATTGTGTAAAATTACTTTTGTGAAGTGACATATGTTTTGCAGCATGAGGATTTCAAAAATAAACTTAAAAATCACTTAGGACTAAAACTTAACTCAAATACAATGAAAAATAAAATTGTGAGTTTTCCCACTACGAAAAACAGATCGTACAAAACACTACTGTGTCTCTCCAAATTTAAACAAGTACGTTTGCAGGGGGTAGTAGAGGCGCGTAAGGCAGATTTTTGGCTTTCGTGGGAAATTTTTGAGGGAAGTTGTCACCCATGCTAGATCGGTACTTTGTTATATTAGCTACCAAAAAAGTGATGGTGCCACTCTGGCATTCGTGTCTGTTACCTTCTACGCTCTTATTAGTCGAGTTGGGATTCAATTCACAAACTTGCAATTTTAAAAACATAAACCGCACTGTGAAAAAAACTATAGAAGCTATCGAGATGATTTTTTTTAAGTTTTGTAGAGAAAACTTAAGCGCTCATAATTAGTCAGTTCACAATTTTATAAAATTCAATACTTTTTTGACAAATCTATTATAAACTTTAAATTATAAAAATATTGCAACTAAACTTTAACCTCGTGGTGATACGTTAAATATTTAAAATATATATATACATGCAGCGAGTAAATTGTAGCTTATATTCTAAACCTGACATAATTGTCGAGACAGATCCTCCAAACCTCTCGGCCCTTTGCTTAAGTACATCCACGCTCGTTACCACGTTTGTTGATTTAATACTAGTATGAAGTTTTTCAAACAAAAATTGCGTCGGCAGATAGAAAAATAAAATTGTTGCCCTAATTATTATCATAAGGAGGTAAGGTACCGCATATGTACTACAATACATTATGCATGGCGTAAATGGTAATTTTAAAATTTTATCATATATTTGAGATTTTTTGTATTTGGAAACAAATTATAACTAAATTCCAATAGAAATTAGTACCTGCTTACTTTATTGTTTGTATGTTACACTTAACTTTAACGTTAAATTCAAGTATTGTTGGGAAATAAAAAATGTGTAGTAACTTTAGACATGGGACTGTTCAGTGTACAGAACTATGCAGTATCTTTTCCATAAAGAATCTACAAATTGGATTTTTAGATCTGATGAACAACATACAATTATGGCTGAATTACAAGTCTTAGGTAGTTAAATTGAAGGATCTGGATTACCAAATTTATGGAGTAATATTTATAGTGAATACATCAAATATTCGTGAGGAAACATGTTCGTGGGGCAATATAGGCTCATGTCATATCCTTAATAGCATTATATTCTTTATATTTTAATGAATTTCGAAAATAGCACCCTGAATTTTTAAGTCTGAAAGAGTAAATTGTAATACTCGTAGTATTACAATTTTTAAAATCTTTTGATGAACAAATCAAAGTTGCTAATCAAACAATGTTACAGAGAATAAACGAATTAAATTTGAAAGGAAAAGTTGGAGGAATTTGATAGATTACAGGAAAATCGACCAACAATGAGAAATTATATGCACATGATCTTTCGATCTATTTGAACTAACTAGTGATTGGTTGTTACATTTATTGTCTCAAAAGATTTGTTAAATATTTTTTTGCTCTAGACCTTGTTAACTACTCCACACATAATAACATTAATTGGTAGAACTGGAATAATAAAAAGAACCCGATATTTGGCAGGAGTTCATGAAGGGTAACTGAATTGTAAATAAGTCAAGGTATCGTGGGCTTAACTTAAAACACGGAGGCTCACCTGAATTAGAACGATTTCCAAAGGAGCAAAACTACGAGCTAAACAAGAACGAAAAACATCACAGTTATACAGAAAATTGTTGTGCCACACATTATTTCAGAAAGTGAAAAATTAATTCGAGCGTTTTCGAAACTACTAGTCCCGCTTAATAAGCTGGAGAAAAAGCAGCCAAAAATATGTCGGAAATAAAATCCATCGGAGAGATACAAATGGAAAGACTTAAAAAAAAGGATGGAAACTAAAGGTACGTCACTATGGGCTCCTCTTAAAAGAAAAACGAATGAAAGCTGTGTAAAAACGAAAATAAAAATATTAAAACTGCTAAAAAGGGAAAAATTACAAAAATGAAACTTCAGAAAAAATGTTTCCTATAGCTTTAGAGTTTTTATCAAGAACGAGAAGGGATTTGATGAAAATGAACTAACAGCAATACCTAGATCTTTACTTTCCTACGATGGAAAGATGCATATCCATCCATATTGATAAATATAAACTGATGCATCTATTGGAAAATTTAGTCGAAGACAATGAGATCATCTCTGGTAATCAATTAAAAGCTAGCATTGTTATTATACATGTTTGAATGGCCTAAAAAGATATGGTTGGGAAGGAACAAAAAATGGAATATTATTGGTATTATGTGACAGGAATAATTGTCCACTTTCTGAAATATTACAATTAAGTGCAAAAAGACGAAATGTGCAGGAAGACGATGCAAGTGTTTTGTAGAAAAACACTGATTGTACAGAAATGTTTTCCAGTGAGGAAGAAAATGATGGATGCGAAAATAATCAGCTAGTAGGGTCGGATTCAAATGATAAATAAAACGATAAAAAATGTCTTTAAAAATTTATTTCAACAACCTCTACTAACTAAAATATATTTTCAGGTTGAACAAAACACATGTGTTATACTTATCTTAAATAAGATATTTATTTTATTATTATATGTAATATGAATTATTCAGTTATGTTTATAAATAATTTTTATTATTTTCTGCATATTTTTGTTATACCTATACAGTGTGGAAAAAACGTCTGGAACACCTGAAATATCTCGTAAAATACGTTTTTCCCAAAAAAACGCTCGAAGGTGTCAAAAGGTATTTTGAATTTGTCGTCTTTTGAAATACTTTAATTCTATATACAGTGGCGTATGTTGAATGGGCCAAAGAAGGCGCCTTTTTTTAAATGATATAACCCCTATTCTTGTTCAATATAATGGAAGAGCACATTTCTTTGAGTATTGTAGTATAAAAATTTTAATATGTTACATAAACAAAATTTCGAAAAAATGCAAATAAAGTTTTAATTATTGTGAAGGGCGATTTATTTTAATATTGCCTAGAAGGCATTGAAACAATTGATTTAATGTCAGTTACGTCAATTTTGCTGGTGGTAAATTTGATGCTTTGATTTTTCTGTTATCTGAAATCAAAAAAATTTGTTTCATTTTATTTATAAATAAATCAATCTTTGGCCTCCTCAACATACGCCACTGTACATAGAATTAGAGTATTTCAAAAGACGAACAATTTAAAATACCTTTTGACCCATTCGAGCGATTTTTCGAGAAAAACGTATTTTGCGAGATATTTCAGGTGTTCCAGACTTTTTTCCACACTGTATATTAAATATTATGTATGTAGAACTATATTTGGAATTAAAACGGTATCTTAAAAAAAAAATTTTGTCAAAATATCTTAAGTAATAAGGAAAATAGAGCAAGTTAAAAATGTCACACTTTGTAGGGGGTTGCAGGGTGACAGACACAGATTCAAACGTGGCACCATGACTTTTCTTGTTACTTTTGATACAATCTTTCGTTTTAACGTAGGTGACAACTTCCCTCAAAAATTTCCCACTCAATAACCTACGCGCCCCTACTAGGGTGCACACTTCAAGCATGGTACATTTGCACAGTCCCTTAGTGACAAATAATGATTTCAGGGCACGTCTTAGGGATAGGGTCTAAGCTCATGAATCTTGGAACTAGTTCCTCCCCGGCAATGGTCCAGCCGCAATCTTCAAGCAACGGAAGTGATGGTTTTGGGAGATGAGCATTCTCCCAAACACATACCTGCCAATTTAGATATTGTTTAAAGAACGTTTTAATGGTCTAATATTGTTCTATTTTTTCGTGTTTCAGGTCCACTCACTTGGTAGTGATATCTCTTAATGTGGAGCTGAAGTGCATCCGATGTAGGTGGGAGAAACTCAGGCTTTTTTGCAGCGCCAAACAAAACAGCGCGAGCATCATCTGCACAACTGACGCCAAGATCAACCTGTATGAAAAATAAAAGTATATGAATAGCTTATTGAAGAGCAATAAACTCAAGAAACGTTAACGCACCTTATACAACTTGACGACGAAAGCCTCAACGTTCCTGAGTACGTCCTGACCGAGTGGTCAGCACCCAAGTCCTCTCAAGAGATCGCAGTTTTTACTACAGAATGCCTTCCAGGCGCCGACCGTCGAATCTCAACCAGTGACAGCATGGAAAGCCAAGAGATTTGCAATTTGCTCCAATGAAAGCGTTTTGCAGATCTCGTGCACTGGGATGTATGTTTTATCCCTACCAGTTTCACTTATAACCCACAGTTCAAAAACATTTTGGACGTGTTCCTAAGTCGTATGGTGGCTACATAGCGCCGATTTTGGGTTTTGGTGCTATTTTGGCCGCCATCTTGGATATCTCACTTCCGGTTGAGATTTCGCTTTGGCAACCGGCATCTTCAGTTTCAGCGGGGTCGAAATAGGGGAAAAAGACCGTTTGCTCAAAAGTAATATGAAATGCTTCTAAAAATGTTACGGAGAGCTTTTTTAAATATTCTGACCAGTCTTGGGATACAGGATGTAGTATGTGGAATTCTTAGTGTTTTTATTAATTCTAATATATTTGTTTTACGGGTAAGGAGGTGGAGCTACCACTCTATTATCCGTAGAGCCACCCTTACAATTTTTTTTTAAATGGAACACCCCATATTTCTCTAAGTCGTTAGTTTCCCCTCGAAGAGGAGAATGTGGGGTCAACAGTGAATAGTTTGGAAGCTACAGATAAAATTAATTTGATCCATTCACCTAGATTATCGAGCAATTATTACCCATATTAAGTCTAATTAAAGGAATAGGTACTGATAAGAAGTATTTTTTTCGCTAAAGTAAAATTATTTCGTTTTATAAGCAGCATTTTAAAAGATTTAAGATTTTTTTAATAAAAAGTGAAATCATTAAATGGATGTAGGTAGTGTAGAATATTGCTTATTTTCTTAACTAATTATGATTACTATTAATAATTATTTCCAAAATGGAGTACACCCTGCAAGAAAGAATTTAAATTGTTTTTACTACAGAAACAATGATTCGGCAAGGGCCGCAGAAAGAACTCATCCCGGAAAATTACAACACATAACTACGTAATAGAATATATGCAGAAATTTATGGAAACGGGATCAGTTGGTAATAGAAAACCGAGGGGCGTCTCACGCTCCTAAAATTTGTACACCTATTTCCTTTTTCGGAAATTATTTCCTAAAATATCCGAAATTTCCTAAAACTTTCCCAAATTTCCGAAAAATTTTTCAAACTACCAAAATTCTTTAAAACATTGGAAAAATGATCGCAAATTCAAACATCGAAAATTATATTGTAAAATTCTAAAATGCGTTTAAGTCACTTGTATGAGTTACACAACTCGGCTACGCCTCGTTGTGTAACTTTTATACGCATGCCTTAAACATGCATTTTCACACTCGTATCATAAATAGCTATTTTGCACCGCAGTGACTAAAACTAGTACTTTAGTGCCCAATTTTAGGGACTAATGTGCCTCTTTTACACCCTCAGGGAATACAAAAATTTTTAATCCCTGCGGGAATAAAAGTTATACAATTGAAATAGAATAGAATTTTTATAACCATCATTTTTTCTTTTGACAAATGCTTTAAGTTTTGCATAATTCGCAATATTAACATTATGTTTGATCATTAAATCATTTACTGCCTCTTCTGTAACTTGTTCGATAATAAAAACGCTCATTTTTAAGTTAAGTTGTGACACAAATTTAAATGACATTTTGTATGTATTTCTAAAATATACAGGGTGGAGACTTTAACTGGAATAAATTCGCTACCGGGAAGCTGAATAATTTAAAAAAAAATTCCCGATACACGGCAAAGTTTGAATGTATTTACCTAACTTTTTCAAGCAATATGCGAAATGTAGCCCTTCAAGGAGGGCGGAAACAACACCCAAGTTTCATTTTCAAATTCAACACTATGACGTGTGACCCCTCATTGGAAAGGTGACAGAAAGACGAATCCAGCGTACTGATCACATTTTATTTTTCAAGAGGTTGAGGGTCGCATAATATTAAAATGTAATTATAATAATAATAATAATAATAATAATACATATTTATTATTCACCAAAATGTATAAATTATTTACATAGGAAAATAACAAAACTCGTTTAACATAGCACATACTTACATTAAGGTAAACAAAAGGCAAATGGTTCAGTTTAACTGACAGGGTCAGATACTGCTCTTCCACCACAGCCCGAACTTTTTTAAGAACTGTAAACCATGGTTTCAGCGAGAGAAAAAGAGAAGAAAAGGAAAGAGAAAAGAAGAAAAGTTACTGGTGTTGCATTAGATATTTTTTGTATGTCTTTTTAAAACTATGACATGAAAGCGAGAGTCCATCAAACGGTAATTTATTTAAACAGGCAGCAATGTTATAAGAAAATGATGTTTTAAAAATTTCTTTACGATGTTGAGGTATGGTGAGGAAATCTTTTCGTCTTATGTTGACATTATGCACATCACTACGAAAGGATAACTTGTTGAGGAGGTAAGGTGGAGATTTTAATTTCAAAATTTTGTGAAAAAAACACGCAGTATGAAGTCTTCGACGATTATACATATTTAGCCAACCTGCAGTTAACAGTTTATGAGATATTCTTTGAGGTCGTCTAATTCCATAAATTAAACGAAGACATGAGTTCTGTACCTTTTGTATACGCCGTGTTTCAATATTATCGATACAAGGGCCATATACCACATCACAGTGGTTAAAGTGGGACAGAACTAGAGAATCACATAACATTTTTTTTAATTCCACGCTTAAAAAGTATCTCTGTGTATAAATCATCCTTAAGGCAGAATATGAATTCTTTAATTTACTTGTTATGTGTTGTTTATACTTTAATTTGTGATCGACTATTAGACCAAGGCTTTTAGAGCTATCGTTAAAGGGGATTATGTCATTTCCAATTTGCAAATTAACTCATCTGGATACAAATTCGCGAATATTGTCGTTGCAAAATAATATAGCAGAAGATTTACTAGGATTAATTTTTAGTAAATGATCAGTTGAAACTGTTAACAAGTTAGTTAAATCTCTGTTTATTAAATTGTTGTACTCCTGCAAATCATTAAGATAAAAAGAACAATAAAGCTGCGTGTCATCAGCATACAAATGATAATTACAAAATTGCAAGGAATTGTGAAAATTTGAGGTAAAGATAGTAAATAGTAGAGGCCCGAGTATACTTCCTTGTGGCACTCCTGAGTGTACAGTGAGTGGTTGAGAAATAGTATTATTGACTATAGTTTGTTGCACTCTGTCTGATAAAAATGATAGAATCAAATTAGAGGAGTTTTGGTCAAATCCACAGAAATGTAAAATTGTTAAGTTTATTACTTTTCAACGTAACAGTTGCTCAAAATGTGCATCATTTACTTGTTGGCAACATCCTAATCTATCGCAGATTGGAATACCAACTTTGTTTCTGGTAAAGTTAATTACTCTCTTGCAATGTGAGATAATAATTGCAGCACATAATGTAGGTACTATTCCGCGTATACAAAAGTGCGATAATTAAAAAGCAGTATACGTAAATTAACTAAAGAGGGCAAAACATTATTAAAATCAAAATTTAAAAAAACGGAAGTTCTTGATACGTTTTTTAAGTGTATATAGTGTATACCGGTAACATCGATGTTTTCTGAAAAGAGAAAAATAGGATTTACAGTAAAGTCGAGCTCTCAACTCACACTCAAAACGTGAGGTGGGATTTTTTTTAAAATGCCTAGGATTTTTCCGTGTAAATTAAAAAATAAGTGATTAAGTGAGGATACTTAATCATTTCTGTTAGTTTATTATTTTGATGCAGTACTAGGTATATTTTATATTTAGGTATATTATAATTTGTTAGAAATTAATTCTAACTTTATTGGGATTATGCCAAAATATACATCTCTCAGAAATTGAAATAAAATACCAAATACAGGTTTAAATTAAGTTACTGTATCTCTCAATATATTTGATTAAATTGAATTATTTTTCTTTTTTTGTTGAAAAGGTAGATTTATTGATATGAAGAACTAGATCGTATTTCAGACATATATTCGGTGGGATTATACCCAGTCTGGTTGATATTCTGATAATTTCTAAACAGTAATTGGCTGCCAAGTACGTACACGTACGAACTTATGAGTAACAAGACATTTCATAATCACGAGTGCGACAGCCGTCAATCTGCGTGCGCTGCAAGTCAGTTGCTCATTTAATTTCGTATGTAAACCCGAGTCTATTAGTTACTTGGCTGCCGGTTACTGTATGTAAATACAGGGTGAATTTAAAATACACTGATTTTTTTAAATCTGTAATGTCTTATGGCATAATTAATGAATTCACAGTGTTTTAATTTCAAAATTCCAATAGTTTATGTTTCAACAAAAAAAAACCTAAACTCATCTCACTGGGGATACATTGACCGGTAAACTTGACATTGACTTTGTTACGAACAAATACCTCTACGCACGCAGTATTCAAAAATAAATACCAAGTTTTATCAAGTAAAACCAAAACTGAAATCTAAAACACTAGGAAAAATTTTCACTTAACACCATGGATGAACTACGCCGGTAACGCGGTAGTTACGAAGAGAAAACTGAAATCTAAAACACTTGGAAAAATTCACACTTGACATTATGGATGCACAGGCTGAACTACGCCAGCAACGCGGTAGTTATGGAGAGCGGGTGTGCAGGCATTTATGTCGCTACACACATCAGCTGCTCTGCTCAGGAGCGCCGTGAATATTTAAATCAATATTGAAACATTTTTTCTTGAATGTATTTAATTTATTTTACAAATGGCTATTTTTAAGAATTTTTACAGACCATAGAGCTTAACGGATTAAAATAATTCGGTGTATTTCAAATTCACCCTGTATATATTACTTGTGCTACTAAAACACTCCACAATAGGCTAATTTTGACATGAACTATTTTGGTTTTTGGTTTTCGAATAAAATTAGATATCCCATTTATTTTTGAGATATTTTTTATTTTCACATTATAAAGTAGGTGTTTTATATATAGAAAAATATTTTCAGGTAAATGTAGATCATAATGTTATACTTCGTGTAATTTTAAATTTATATTAATATTCTTTTTGTAGTTCATTCTTTCGTTGATGCGTTTTATGTATATATTCTAAACAGTTTTTAGCTGTCGTGTTTACATCTTTGTAAAAATATTTCACATGTATAGTCTGCATATACCAAATAAACAGTATCCATAAAACAAGTTACAGAAATTTACTTTAGACCTGCCGGAAAGACAGAATAAACATTTTTACTCATTATTTAGGAGTTTTGGCAAGACATACCGTTGTAAATTTTAAATGATTCATTTGTAAGATGTCTGGTGTCTTTTAAAGTTACCAAAGCGTCTTTTAAAATAATCGAACCGAACGTGTATTACGACACAAAATATCAAGACAACACGGTGTGTGTATCAAATGTGTAAAATTTATGTTTCTATTCTTGAACGAACAAAACAAATGTGATTAAAATCACAAGTAGGCCATTCGACTCGTTAATAGCGAAAGAGAAAGTAGTTATTCAAGATCAAACAGCGCCAAATAATCATAATGCACTCGTCATTTGTGGCTATTTTTTACCGTCTAGGGAACATTATTAACTTATTGCGTCCATTACTGTTTCAAAAACTAGATCATTCTTAGATTGCAGCATAATATTGCTGAATTATCGCGTTATGTGAATATTAGTTATTACATTTTATTAAACTATTCTAGAACGAGTGCATATATACGTTTGCAGATGCCACCTGATTATGAATTTTTAATCGACTGCCTTGAAAGACTCAAGTGCCCAATTTGGACTGTATTTTTTTTATCCATACAACTTACAAAAAGTGTCTGAAGTGATTAAGATGAAATTTGTTTTTGGTCCTTTTATAAAATCTATATTATTATATTAAGAAATCGTTCTGTAAGTTTTTTCTGTATACCTATTGAACGGTTTTTAAGTTATGAATTTTTCAATATTCTGAAATTCGGTAAAATCCAGAGTGAAAACAGAAATGTTAGACTTGACAAAAAACTTTTATTCAAAATGCGGATTGTTATGTTATACAGAAAAAATTAAAGAATATTAGGTACTTTCATAAAATTAGCAAAATTTCACAAAAAATTAATGAATACAAATTTCTTGCAAATGGTATAAAAGGGAAATAATTGTTATCAATTTGTCACGGGGTACTAGCATTAGGTGTAATCGTGAAAACCGATTGGATGCAATGGGAAACTATGTCTTAACGTATTTGGATTCTCTGTATCGGAAGTGCTCTATCACCATTTGGTATTTATTTTTCAAAATCAAGTAACGTCCTGCATATCCCGAAAATTGCCAAAACTTAGTTATTCTGTGCCTATAGAGGGAATTAAGATAGATAAAGAAGTGAACAATGTTTCTTGCTACTTAAATATATTTCACTTATTCCTTTTTTCTCTTAAAACAAACTCTCTTGCCTTCGAATGATCTACCCAGCGGTTTTCTCTTTCTTTTCTTTTCATTCTGCTTGGTTTATCTCTTTAGCGCCCAACAGAAATCTGCCATTATGTTAATATTCTACTTTCTTTGGTATCGACCCTCCATTTCACTTATACCTTGATGAAATCTTTCTCCTTGTTCTTTGCTATAGTTCCCGAGGTTTTCGGGAAATTAGTCAAGGTGATAGTGTAAAAAGTGCAATATGAAATTCGTCAAACAATCCAACTATTTGAAATTTTTGAGCAACTCTTCAACTAAATCCTGGTAATCCTCATTCTTCTCATTTCCCAAGAAATTCTGAGAGACTTTTTGAAATTTAGCCATGTTGCCTTTTTAGTATCATTCATTTTTGTGATAAATTTTTCGCCCCGAAACAGGGTACAAATTTGAAGATCGTCGAGGAGACTTTCTTTTAATTTAGCAGCACTTATTTCGGGAAATTTCTCTCCCAAATATTGACAACAGTCGACGTCTTTGTACAAAGCTTTGACGAACTGTTTCATGAGTCCAAGTTTAATATGAGGCGGTGGAAGCAGAATATTCCATTGGTTGATCCTTCATATCTTATGTTAAATTAAAAGAGGGTATCTTCGACGGTAATCAAATTCGTATCCTGTTTCGGGACGAAAAATTTATCACAAAAATGATTCTCCTTCTATCTTTATTTATTCATCTCTCTATAGGCACAGAATAACTAAGTTTTGGCAAATTTTCGAGAAATAGGTACACGAAATACTTTTGAAAAAAAAAAAACGAAAAGGTGATGCAGCACTTCTGACTTCCGATTCGAATTCAGCACATCCAAGTACGTGAAGACATAGGCTCCCAATCGTATCCAATCAGTTTTCGTGAGACCAATTTTCCGAATTTAAGGGTAGTTTTCCACAATTAAAAGAAACTTGAGGGCGATGGAACAACTTTAGCTCAAGATTCGATTTCAACGCGTCACAATACATCAAGATAAGTTGGTTTAGTCAAAAGAACGCCCCACTTTTTGTTGTGTGCTTGTGATTAGATTATTTTAATTTAAGTTATGCACAATCAACAAATACAGGGTGTTTGGGTACAGGTATTCAGAAATAAAAAAGGCATGTAGTACTCATCAAAATAAGCCAAAAAGTTCATATAAACTTTGTTCCAAAAACGGTTCCTAAGGGAGCTACAGCCCCTTTAAGAGGCTTCTAAAAAAGATGATTTTCTCACATATTTCGAGAACCGATCAATATAAACTAATAAAATTTTCTATGGTAGAATACTTTTTTATGCTTAACAAATAGTAAACCTTAAATTTGAAAATTCTTTAGGGCATCCCTACATGGGGGTGTGCCAGGAATGTCGCCCCCTTATTTTCTTTGCATGCAATTTTTTCACTATTCTGATAGAAATTTTCAAAATTTCAAGCAATTTTGCTTTAAAAAGATCCTCTTTCTAAAACTTCATAAATTGAACCATTTTTGAGTTAAATGAATTTGAAATTTAGTATGCACACCTACAAAATAATTAGAGTCTAAATATCACGTCTCCTGGTGACAATGTCTTCCATCAATACATTGCAATTTTATTGTATTATTGATTGTAAAGTGACATAAGTCAGTATTTGAAAAAACATTATAAAAACATCTTTTTTAGAAGCCTCTTAAAGGGGCTGTAGCTCCCTTAGGAACCGTTTTTGGAACAAAGTTTATATGAACTTTTTGGCTTATTTTGCTGAGTACTACATGCCTTTGGATTTCTGAATACAATAATGCATTGTGTAACATGTATATAGTGACGTCATTTTAACAATCACGAAACATTTTTTCGTCCTTAAAATATTTAGGGTTAGGTGTAAAAATAGCTTTGCTAAACTTCGCCTTTATATTTTTTCTGGAAATAAAGTCGTTATGTATTTATCTCGGTATTTATTTATCTACGCTCCTTATATAATAACGGTAATAATAATATGATTCATTTCAATAATAATACTAATAATAATAATAATAATAATAACAATAAATTTATTGACCATTTCTATTACAAAATGTATATAATTATGGTAAGTCATATGTAGTACAGCAAAAAATTTGTAGATAAATAATAAATAAGTACCTACACTAAACATAGCAATGTCATAATGACGTTGTTCACTAGTGCAATATATAATTATCGCACGCATTTTATAAAAAAAAGCACATAAACCACCGAATGAGATATCAACAAACAGCTATTGTTATTAACTTACTTATAGATACGTTGACAATAAATAATATT